>SJYV01023425.1:101357-129128 GCA_006410875.1 Neotragus pygmaeus | reverse complement strand
TCCCCATCCCATCCCCCAGGGTTGTCCCAATGCACTGGCTTTGAGTGCCCTGTTTCATGCATCAAACTTGGATTGGTGATCTATTTCACATATGGTGATATACATGGTTCAATGCTATTCTCACAAATCATCCCAACCTCACCTTCTTCCATAGAGTCCAAAAGTTTGCTCTTTATATTTGTGTCTCTTTTGCTGTCTTGCATATGGGGTCTTCATTACCATATTTCCAAATTCTATATATGTGCATTAATATACTGTATTGGTGTTTTTCTTTCTGACTTACTTCACTCTATATAATAGGCTCCAGTTTCATCCACCACATTAGAACTGATTCAAATGCATTCTTTTTAATAGCTGAATAATAGTCCACTGTGTATATGTACCACAGCTTTCTTATCCATTTATTTGCTGATGGACATCTAGGTTGCTTCCATGTCTTAGCTATTATAAACAGTAGTGTGATGAACATTGGGGTACATGTATGTCTTTCAATTCTGGTTTCCTCAGTGTGTATGCCCAGCAGTGGGATTGCTGGGTTGTATGGCAGTTCTCTTTCCAGTTTTTTAAGGAATCTCCACACTGTTCTCCACAGTAGCTGTACTAGTTTGTATTCCCACAAACAGTGTAAGAGGGTTCCCTTTTCTCTGCACCCTCTCCAGCATTTACTGTTTGTATACTTTTTGATAGCTGCCATTTTGACCAGCATGAGATAGTACCTCATTGTGGTTTTGATTCACATTTCTCTGATAACGAATGACATTGAGCATCTTTTAATGTGTTTGTTAGCCACCTGTATGTCTTCTTTGAAGGAATGTCTGTTTAGTTCTTTGGCCCATTTTTTGATTGGGTCATTTATTTTTCTGGTATTGAGCTGCTTGTCTATTTTTGAGATTAATTCTTTGTCGATTGCTTAGTTTGCTATTATTTTCTCCCATTCTGAAGACTGTCTTTTCACCTTGCTTATAGCTTCCATCATTATGCAAAAAGATTTTAAGTTTAATTAGGTCCTATTTGTTTATTTTTGCTTCTATTTCCATTACTCTGGCAGGTGGGTTATAGAGGATCCTGCTATGATTTATGTCAGAGAATGTTTTGCCTATGTTTTCTTCTAGGAGTTTTATAGTTTCTGGTCTTACATTTAGATCTTTAACCCATTTTGAGTTTATTTTTGTGTATGGTGTTAGAAAGTGTTCTAGTTTCATTCTTTTGCAGATGGTTGACCAGTTTTCCCAGCATCACTTTTTAAGATATTGTCTTTTCTCTATTGTATATTTTTGCCTCTTTTGTCAAAGATAAGGTGTCCGTAAGTATGTGGATTTATCTCTGGGCTTTCTATTTTGTTCCAATGATCTATACTTCTGTCTTTGTGGCAGTATCATACTGTCTTGATGACTGTAGCTTTGTAGTATAGTCTAAAGTCAGGCAGGTTGATTCCTCCAGTTCCATTCTTCTTTCTCAATATTGCTTTGGTTTTTTGAGTTTTTTGTGTGTTTCCATACAAATTGTGAAATTATTTGTTCTAGTTCTGTGAAAAATATCATTGGTAGCTTGATAGGGATTGCGTTGAATATATAGATTACCTTGGGTAGTATACTCATTTTCACTATATTGATTCTTCTGATCCATGAACATGGTATATTTCTCCATCTATTTGTGTCATCTTTGATTTCTTTCATCAGTGTTTTATAGTTTTCTATATATAGGTCTTTTGTTTGTTTAAGTAGATATATTCCTAAGTATTTTATTTTTTTCATTGCAATGGTGAATGGAATTGTTTCCTTAATTTCTCTGTTTTCTCGTTGTTCATGTATAGGAATGCAAGGGATTTCTGTGTATTAATTTTATATCCTGCAACTTTACTTTATTCATTGATTAGCTCTAGTAATTTTCTGGTGGTGTCTTTAGGGTTTTCTATGTAGAGGATCATATCATCTGCAAACAGTGAGAGTTTTGCTTCTTTTCCAGTCTGGATTCCTTTTATTTCTTTTTCTGCTCCGATTGCTGTGGGTGACCAAAACTTCCAAAACTATGTTGAACAGTAGTGGTGAAAGTAGGCACCCTTGTCTTGTTCCTGACTTTAAGGGAAATGCTTTCAACTTTTTTACCACTAAGGATAATGTTTGCTGTGGTTTTATTATATATGGCTTTTATTATGTTTAGGTATGTTCTTTCTATTCCTGTTTTCTGGAGGGTTTTTATTATAAATGGATGTTGAATTTTGTCAAAGGCTTTCCCTGCATCTATTGAGATAATCATATGGGTTTTATCTTTCAATTTGTTAATGTGAGGTATCACATTGATTGATTTGCAAATATTGAAGAATCCTTGCATCCCTGGGATAAAGCCCACTTGGTCATGATGTATGATCTTTTTAATATGTTGTTGGATTCTGTTTGCTAGAATTGTGTTCAGGATTTTTGCATCTATGTTCATCAGTGATATTGGCCTGTAGTTTTCTTTTTTTGTGGCATCTTTGGTTTTAGTATTATGGTGATGGTGGCCTCATAGAATGAATTTGGAAGTTTACCTTCCTCTGCAATTTTCTGGAAGAGTTTGATTAGGATAGATGTTGGCTCTTCTCTAAATTTTTGGTAGAATTCAACTGTGAAGCCATCTGGTCCTGGGCTTTTGTATGTTGGAAGATTTCTTATTACAGTTTTGATTTCTGTGCTTGTGATGGGTCTGTTAAGATTTTCTATTTCTTCCAGGCTGTGAGTTCTAAAGTATCCCAGAACTGGTGCAGACTCAGGTGTGTGGGCTAGATACCAGGGCAGCTGGCTGTCAAGTCCAAAGTATCTCAGAGCTGACATTGGTCTGTTTGTAAGTGTGGCCAAGGTTAGGGGGATCCTGAGGATGGTGTCAAACTGCTGGTGCATGGGGCTATGGCTAAGGGGACTCTGGGACCAGTACTGGGCCCAGTTCCACTTGTAACTGGAACCAGGTCTGAGGATCTCTGGCTAGAGAGTCCAGGTGTTCCAACCATCTGGCAAGTGGTACCAGATCCCAGGGTAGCTGACTGCAAGGCCCAGGGGATCCCAGGGTTGTGTTAGCAAGCTGGTGAGTGGACTGGGTCCTGTCACAGCCAGCTGTGTGATTGCAATGATCCTGAGGCTGGTGTCTGTCCAATTGGTAGCCATATCTTGATCCCAGATTCTGTGTCTACAAAGCTCTAAGTTTCCACAGTTGGTGTGTTAGCCTGCTGGTGGGTGGGCTGGGACCCAAAGGGTCCTGAGTCTGGTGCTTAACTGCTGATGGATGAGATAGGTCATGGGGTTAAGGCGAGCCCACTAATGAACTGAACTGAGTCACAGAGTCTCTGGCTGCAGGACCCTAGGGGTTCCTGGGCTAGTGCCAGCACACTCATATATAAGGTCATGATCTGGGCTGTCTGGTGGACATGGCCATG
Source organism: Neotragus pygmaeus (assembly GCA_006410875.1). Lineage (NCBI taxonomy): Eukaryota > Metazoa > Chordata > Mammalia > Artiodactyla > Bovidae > Neotragus > Neotragus pygmaeus. Next base: position 125,722 of record SJYV01023425.1, on the reverse strand, counting down.
TCTCCTAGTAGCCATGAAGTCAAGAGGTCTTAAGGGAGACTGTCAATTGGTGGGTGAGTCCGTGTCCCTGCCTGGCTAAGTGTTTGGCCTGCAGAGTTCTAGCACTCATGTAAACAGGCTGTGAGTAGGGCTGGGTCCTGATGCTAATAAGCTAGAGGGAGGATTCCAAAATGGTACTAGTCAGCATGAGCTCCTAAAAGTGTCTTCCACCAGTGCTTATGTCCCCAAGGTGAGATCCAGTTGCCTCCTGCCTCTCCAGCGACTCTCCAACACCAGCAGGTTGATATGACCCAGATTCTGATCAAATTACTGCGTCTATCCTGGGTCCCAGAGTGTGTGAGATTTCTGGTGTATCCTTTAAGAGTGAAGTCTCTATTTCCCACAATCCTCTGTGACATCTGAAAGTAAACATTGACGGCCTTCAAAGCCAAATGTTCTGGAGGCTCACCTTCCTGGGGCAGGACCTGCAGGCTGAGGAGCCTAATGTGGGGTTTAAATCTGTTACTCCTTGATGAAAGTCTTTACAGTTTTAATTATCCTCCAATTTATGGGTCGTTCACCCCAGGGGTTATGGTCTTGACTATATCATGAATCATCCTCTCCTTCTTGTCTCCTATGGTTCCTTCTTTATATCTTTACTTGTAGAGTATCTTTCCTGCTAGATTCTGTTCTTTCTCATCAACAGTTGCTCTCTTAAAAGTTATTTCTTCAGTTGGTCATGAGGGGAGATGAGCTTAGGGGTCTCCTTACTCTGTCATCTTGTCCTGAACACCCCACTCAGTTGTTCATAACTATTTATCCTTTTATTTGCCTTGGGTTCATATATTGTGAATATCACCAAGGAAGCTTTATCATTTTATTAATAATATGCGTTACTTCTTTTCTCAATTTTTTTGTCCATGTAAAACCAGACCATGTCTGTTCTTTTATACAATAAGATATTTAGAAAAAAAAATCTGGACCAAATAATCAGGAAATATCTAGGAAAATCTCTTTTCATTGACATGTGCTCTGCTGTATTTAGTCACTCAGTCACTACTCTTTGTGACCCCATGGACTGTAGCCAGCCAGGCTCCTCTCCATGGAATTTTCCCTGCAAGAACACTGGAGTGGGTTGCCATTTCCTTCTTCTTGATTTCAGTACCATTATACTAAAGTAGGATTACCTGCCCTTGATTTCAGCACCATTATACTAAAGCCCCAATCCTGGAGCCAGTCAAGCTCTCATTCTTCTTAAGATATTTGGGGACCAAGTCACGGCTTCTCCTTTGTGGCTTTTCTATCACTCCCAATATAATTGACAATGATGGCATCCAACTGCAACTCTTCCTTCTCATGTGGGGCACTAGAGAGCCCTTCCTTTCTGTATATAAAGTACTGCAGAGTGGCTATCATAACAAAACTCTAAGAACAAAGAGAAAGATGTAGACTAAAGATCAACTCATGCTTCATTCCCTTCGTTTTTCAGTTCAGTTCAGTTCAGTCACTCAGTCATGTCCGACTCTTTGCAACCCCATGAATTTCAGCATGCCAGGCCTCCCTGTTCATCACCATCTCCCGGAGTTCACTCAGACTCGCGTCCATCGAGTCTGTGATGCCATCCAGCCATCTCATCCTCGGTCGTCCCCTTCTCCTCCTACCCCCAATCCCTCCCAGCATCAGAGTCTTTTCCAGTGAGTCAACTCTTTGCATGANGAGTGGTGGGAGGGGGGTTCAGGATGGGGAACACATGTAAACCCATGGCTGATTTATGTCAATGTATGGCAAAACCCATCACAATAATGTAAAGTAATTAGCCTTCAATTAAAATAAATAATTTTTTTAAAAAGAAAAGAAAGTGCTGCACTCAATATGCCAGCAAATTTGGAAAACTTAGCAGTGGCCACAGGACTGGAAAAGGTCAGTTTTCATTCCAATCCCAAGAAAGGCAATGCCAAACAATGCTCAAACTACCACACAATTGCACTCATCTCACACGCCAGTAAAGTAATGCTCAAAATTCTCCAAGCCAGGCTTCAATAGTACATGAACTGTGAACTTCCAGACGTTCAAGCTGGATATAGAAAAGGCAGAGGAACCAGAGAGCAAACTGCCAACATCCGCTGAATCATTGAAAAAGCAAGAGAGTTCCAGAAAAACATCTATTTCTGCTTTATTGACTATGCCCAAGCCTAAAGCTGAAACTCCAGTACTTTGGCCAACTCATGTGAAGAGTTGACTCATTGGAAAACACTCTGATGTTGGGAGGGATTGGGGGCAAGAGGAAAAGGGGACGACAGAGGATGAGATAGCTGGACAGCATCACCAATGCAATGGACATGAATTTGAGTGAACTCCGGGAGATGGTGATGGACAGGGAGGCCTGGTGTGTTGCGATTCATGGGGTCACAAAGAGTCGTACATGACTGAGCAACTGAACTGAACTGAAACCTTTGACTGTGTGGATTACAACAAACTGTTGAAAATTCTTCAAGAGGTGGGAATGCCAGATCAACTGACCTGCCTCTCAAAAAATCTGTATGCAGGTCAGGAAGCAACAGTTAGAACTGGACATGGAACAACAGACAGGTTCCAAATAGGAAAAAGAGTACGTCAAGGCTGTATATTGTCACCCTGCTTATTTAATTTATTTGCAGAGTACATCATGAGAAATGCTGGACTGGAGGAAGCACAAGCTGGAATCAAGTTTGCTGGGAGAAATATCAATAATCTCAGATATGCAGATGACACCACCTTTATGGCTGAAAGTGAAGAAGAACTAAAGAGCCTCTTGATGAAAGTGAAAAAGTTGGCTTAAAGCTCAACATTCAGAAAACTAAGATCATGGCATCTGGTCCCACCACTTCATTGCAAATAGATGGGGAAACAGTGAAAACAATGGAAACAGTGAGAGACTATTTGGGGGGGCTCCAAAATATCTGCAGCTGGTGAATGCAGCCATGAAATTGAAAGATGCTTGCTCCTTGGAAGAAAAGTTATGACCAACCTAGACAGCATATTAGAAAACAGAGACATTACTTTGCCAACAAAGGTCCATCTAGTCAAAGCTATGGTTTTTCCAGTAGTCATATATGGATGTGAGAGTTGGACTATAAAGAAAGCTTAGTGCCAAAGAATTGATGCTTTTGAACTGTGGTGTTGGAGACAACTCTTGAGAGTCCCTTGGACTGCAAGGAGATCCAACTAGTCCATCCTAAAGGAGACCAGTTCTGAAGGCTCATTGGAAGGACTGACGTTGAAGCTGAAACTCCAATATTTTGGCCACCTGATGTGAAGAGGTTATTGGGAAAGGCCACCTGATTAGAAAAGACACTGATGCTGGGAAAGATTGAAGGCGGGAGGAGAAGGGGATGACAGAGGTTGAGACGGTTGGATGGCATCACTGACTCAATGGATGTGAGGAGCCATGAGGCCGATATTGCCTGGACAAGCATGGACAAGCCCGAACAAATAGCCAACATGAATCATTAGCTTCCTGGAATCATTATGCCTACAGGGGGCTTTAAGAAAGCCAAGTCACCTAGAAGAAAAGCAACAGATGTGTGCCAAAGATAACTCTGGGATTGGAATGCTGGGCGGGGATAAGTTTCTCTTCTTTGTGTAATTCTTTTTCGAGCCACTTTTTCGCGCCACTTTATGTAATCCTTTCGCGTCACTTCCTTATGTAACCTTTGCCTATATATACTACTTGCTTTCAGCTAGTAAAGGAGACCTTGACATAAGCCAGATTGACTCTGTCATTCTTCGCCGCTTGGTCTCCTTTCTCTCTCTCCCCCATGATTCCTTCAGGTAGCTCCTTCTCGGGGACCCGCGAATAACTGGACCTGCTGGACGGGTCAAATGGAGATGAGTTTGGGTAAACTCCAGGAGTTGGTGATGTACAGGGAGGCCTGGCATGCTGCAGTCCATGGGGTTGCAAAGAGTCAGACATGACTAAGCAACTCAACTGAACTGAACTGAAAAAGTAAAAATTTTTTTAAAAGTCAGTGTGCTACAGAAAACATGTTAAATCTTTGGGATTATTTTTTCCATCTGACAGAAATTTACAAGTTCAGGGTAGAACCTCATAATGTCTAAGCTCTAATCAAATAGTAGGTAGCAAAGTCAAACATACATATTAGAATGTTAAATTCTAGAATATTAAATAATCCTTTGATAATCCTGTGAAACACAGATATTGAAAGGATATGCCTAGAATATTAAATAAGCCTTAGATGAGCTTGTGAAACAACACTGAAAGGATACGCATTTATCCTCCAGCCATATTTCCAAACTTTGGATGACTTTTAACTCAGAGCTCAGATGATATTTAAAGCCATGAAACTGGATGAGATGGTTCATAAATTGCCTAAAACTAGGAATGATTAAGCAATCCCTCCACCTTTTTGTGTTTCCACAAGTGGCTAAGGGACTAACCATGAAAGACAACTTCATTCTCACATAGTCTAAGAGCTGCCTCCGCTCTTCCTCAATGACTTTCTTGTTTTACAAAACCCCAATTTTCTTCCTCTTCTTTGAGACTTTTCTCATTACTAAACATTCTCTTTATTATAATAGTCTGAATAAAATAATCTCTTTAGCTTTCTAGTGCATTTTATCTTTGACAATCACTTAGGCATCATAAAGAAAGAAGAGTCTGCTTTTTCTATGAAGCCATCCATTCTTTGCCCCATTTCCCCAAGTGCATTTTTAATGTAAATTATTATATTCATTTTTAAAAGGTAATAAATACAAAACAGAGAAAAAGACATCCAGTAAAAAATGTCTCCTTTTCTCCTCCTCCTTCTGCTGTCTATTTCACCTCCCAAAGCAACAATTTCTTTCATTATTTTCAAAAACTTCAATATGTTCCATTGTGTGGATGAAGCACAATTTATTTTACTGTTCCCTGCTGCTGCTGCTGCTGCTGCTAAGTCTCTTCAATCGTGTCAGACTCTGTGCGACCCCACCCATGGCAGCTCACCAGGCTCCCCTGTCCTTGGGATTCTCCAGGCAAGAACACTGGAGTGGGTTGCCATTTCCTTCTCCAATGCATGAAAGTGAAAAGTGAAAGTGAAGTCACTCAGTCATGTCCGATTCTTAGTGACCCCATAGACTGCAACCCACCAGGCTCCTTCATCTATGGGATTTTCCAGGCAAGAGTGTTGGAGTGGGGTGCCATTTACTGTTCCTTACTGATAGCCAAACCTGCTCCTTGGAAGAAAAGTTATTACAAACCTAGACAGTATATTTTTTTAAAAAAGAGAGACATCACTTTGCCAACATGTATCCATCCATTCAAAGATATGGTTTTTCCAGTAGTCATGTATGGATGTAGAGTTGGACCATAAAGAAAGCTGAGTATCAAAGAATTGATGCTTTTCAAATTGTGGTGCTGGAGAAGATTCTTGAAAGTCCTGTGGACTGCAAGGAGACCCAACCAGTCAATCTTAAAGAAAATCAGTCCTGATTATTCATTGGAAGGACTGATGCTGAAGCTGAAACTCCAATACTTTGGCCACTTGATGGGAAGTGCTGAATCACTGGAAAAGACCCTGATGCTGGGAAAGACAGAGGGCAAGAGGAGAAGGGGATGACAGAGGATGAGATGGTTGGATGGCATCACTGACTCGATGGACATGAGTTTGGGCAAGCTCTGGGAGTTGGTAATGGACAGGGAAGCCTGGATTGCTGCAGTCCATGGGGCCACAGTCAGACACGACTGAGTGACTGAACTGAAGTGAGAAGTCAGTGATCAAGAAGCAAAGAGGCTTCAGGTAAGACGCAGATAGGATTATATTCAGTATCTTGTAATAACCTCTGTGCAAAGAATGCTGCCTGCCATATCAGTAAACAAAGAATGTCATAGTCATCACCGATTTCAGTCACCTTGAGGGAGAGCCCTGAGGGAACTCAGGAAAGAAACAAAGAATGCCTGCCATCTAGTAGTTCCCAGTCTGCAGCCACTCTGCAAGGGTGCAGCTTTAGGAAACTCCGGATGTGAAAACATAAGATACTGGCCCCAGATAGCTGAATTCAGTTCAGTTCAGTTCAGTCGCATAGTCGTGTCCGACTCTGCAACCCCATGGACTGCAGCATGCCAGGCTTCCCTGTCCATCATCAACTCCTAGAGTTTGCTCAAACTCATGTCCATTGAGTCGGTGATGCCATCCAACCATCTCATCCTCTGCTGTCCCCTTNTTCAGTCGCATAGTCGTGTCCGACTCTGCAACCCCATGGACTGCAGCATGCCAGGCTTCCCTGTCCATCATCAACTCCTAGAGTTTGCTCAAACTCATGTCCATTGAGTCGGTGATGCCATCCAACCATCTCATCCTCTGCTGTCCCCTTCTCCTCCTGTCCTCAATCTTTCCCAGCATCAAGGTCTTTTCCAATGAGTCAACTCTTCACATCAGGTGGCTGAAGTATTGGACTTGAGCATCTTCTTTCCAATGAATATTCAGGATTGACTTCCTTTAGGATTGATGGTTTGATCTCCTTGCAGTCCAAGGGACTCTCAAGAATCTTCTCCAGAAAAATGTTGTATTTAACCTGAGATATCTAGTTTATTTTTATTAACAGTAACCTTTTATTCAACCATCTGCTCTTTGTTGCAAAACTCATATTTTCCAAGCTCCCCTCTTGCTTCTGCAAAGACGTTTTCTCAGTGTTACTTGAGATGCTGTCTCTCAGGCTTTATGTCCTAAAAATGTCCGCTGAATGAAACATATCTCTCAACTTTTAGGTTGTGTGTGTTTCCCAGTTGACACCTGTAATGGAAAAGAATCTGATAAAGGAGATATATATATATCATATATCAAACACAACATTGTAAATCAGCCATACTTCAATTTTTTAAAAAATTTCAAAGAAAAAACAAGAAAAGAAAACCCAGATAAGGAACACCCCCACCCCACCAAAAAATGCTATAGGCTTTTGAAATATAACCTCTGAGGCTCCCTTCTGTTCATTGCAGCACTTTACACCATTCATCTACATTTTGCTCCCTGAATTCTTGCCTTTGAGAACTAACTGATGAGAAGAATGTTTCTGGTACACTCACCCCAACTCTGTCCTAATGGGAGTAGGGTGAGGAAACCTGTGGGCAATTTTCCCAGGCCCTCCCTGTCTTTAGGGACCCCCATGTGGGTCCTTTTGAGACAACGGCCGGATTTGTCCCAAGCCAGAGCAAAGGAACCAGTAGTTGGAACAGCTCTGGTGACAGACTGCTTCTTTTCTGAACTTCTGTGTCCCAGGCCCAGGGTAAAATGAAGAACAATGGTGGGGAGGTGCTTGGGGACAGTTTAAGGGTGGTGCCTCATTACATGTCACAGAAGCCAACTTTTTCAACAGTACTCAGGCAGTTCAGAAAATGACCTCTTGATTTTGGCCTTTCACTCACCATGATAATGGACAGGATGCTCGGCAGAGACATTATTGGAAATAAGGCAAATTTAAATGCCACAAGAGCAGGGAATTTCAGAGCCAGAAGGAACCTTTCAAGATCAACTTATTCTGCCCTCTCATTTTACAGATGTGAAAACAAGCTCAGAGATGGGAATGGCTGGCTGGCATCACAGAGCATGTCCCCACACTCCATGCTCAGGTCTCCCAGGTCATGCAGCCCTGGAACTGAATCCACATGGAGTTCCAAATAGGCAGAGACCAGCCAACATAGTTGTCCCATGGATGCCAAACTCAGAATGACCCTACCTGTGAAACTTCCAAAGCAAAGCTCCCCCCACTAAGTCTGGACTTTGCCTCTGTGCTCAGTTCAACCTCCAGGGGTCAAAAGGACCTCAGATCTCTCAGGTTCCTTTCCAGGGTGGCTGAAGGCCAGGAGAAATGTCAAGGGAACCTGAGCCAAAGGCTGATCTCTGAGCATGAGAATATTTCCTGCCTTATCAGTAAACAAAGGAAGTCACAGTCATCAGGGATTGCTGTCATCTCAAGGGTGAGCCCTGAGGGAACTCAGGAAGGAAATAAAGAATGCCTGCCATCTAGTGGTCATCACACTGCAGCTACTCCCTACGGTGAACCCTGCTGCTGCTGCTGCTGCTAAGTCACTTCAGTCATGTCCAACTCTGTGCAACCCCATAGACGGCCTCCCACCAGGCTCCTCCATCCCTGGGAGTCTCTAGGCAAGAACACTGGAGTGGGTTGCCATTTCCTTCTCCAGTGCGTGAAACTGAAAAGTGAAAGTGAAGTCGTTCAGTCGTGTCCGACTCTTAGCAACCCCATGGACTGCAGCCCACCAGGCTCCTCCATCCATGGGATTTTCCTGGCAAGAGTACTGGAGTGGGGTGCCATTGCCTTCTCTGGAGGAACCCTGAGGAAACTCCAATATGAAAACACAAGATACTGGCCCCGACAGCTGAGGAGCATATCAAAGGGATGATTTCAGTGAGCCCAGACTCTTGCATCTTCCCATGAATAGAAAAGTGCTACATTCCTTAACTTGGGATATCTGGTTTTCTTTAACAATCATCTTTTGATGTTCCAGCTACCTGCCCTTTGTTTCAAAACTTCTGTATAACTTAGCTCCGCTGCGCACTCCTCAGAGAAATTCTTTCAGGGTTTCTTGAGATGCTTTCTCCAGGGCTTGAAGTCCTAAAACTTCCCACCAAATAAAACATGATTCTCAAATTCAGGTTGAGAATATTTTTCAAGTCAACACCTCCATGTCAGATGAACTGGGTACATGGGGAGCTAGTCTGAAACCTTCTCCAGAAAGCTGTTTTCAGTCCCTGGGTAGAAGATGTCACCCCCTTCCCAATCCCTCTTTTGTCATATGCTTCATCTTATCCTATCCTATCTAATTTGGGACATCATATTTACAGTCAGTTAAGTGTTGAAAACCAGTGAACACACCTAGCTCCCTCTGATCCTCCAACCAGCCCTAGGAGGGGATGATTCAGATGATGCTCCCATTAAACAGCCCTTCAAGGAGAGAAGTGTAAGCCATGGCATGTCATTGGAGAAAGGAATGCCAGGGGGACATTCGCCTGGCAACAGAGAGAGGAAGTTCTCCTATGATGGGAAGAGCAGCAACTGTCCTGAACCCTGGAGCCTTGGCAGATCTCCCTGGAGCTGTTGCCAAGGACATGTGGCTTCCATCAGATGGGTGAGTGCTTTCCCACTGGGAGCAGCCAAGACTCCAAGGCAGGGAGGGACTCCTTCTATCGAACTTGCATCCTCGGTAAGTTTCTCAGCAAGACCAGGGACATTTATGTCCCAAGGGATGCCTGCCTCTCCCAGCAGCTCTCTTGCTGAAACTTTCTTGTTAATGAGCCTGGAGTGAGGCACCAGGAGCAGGGAAAAGGAGAGAGAAGACTCTGCACTCCAAGCAGGTATACCTGAAGCCTGAGGAGCAGGTTTCAAAGGGACCCCAGGATGACCTCAACCCTCCTTGAGCCATGTCCCACCTGAAAGAGCTCCTAAAAGAGCTTTCAGAGTGAAAGGCTCAGGGCTATCTGCTTTACATAAGTTGTAACAGTTAATAGAAAAGCAGAAGCTTAGGCTGCAGTAAAATGGGGCAACTACCAACACTTTTATTTTTTCTTTGGTATCCTTGATGATAATACACAGAAACCTCAGCCCAGCAGCCCCCCACCCACATATTCACCCACCCACATCAGGCCTGTGTGTTAGTCCCTCCACTGTTTGTGATCCCACAGACTGTAGCCTGCCAGGCTCCTCTATCCATGGGATTCTCCAGGCAGGAATACTGGAGTGGGTAGCCATTCCCTTCTCTAGGGGATCTTCCTGACTCAGGAATCAAACCCAGGTCTACTGCACTGCACGCAGATGCTTTACCTTGTCTGAGCCACCAGGGAAGCCCAGGCCCCTCAGTACTTCCCCCTTTTGTCTTCATTGTTCTAATCCCTCCCAGGGCTTCCTCTGGTCCTACCTCAGACGTCCTCCTCCCAGCCATCCTCCGTTCTTGCTGGTCTGTATATTGTGTCTTCCTGTTGTGCAACCATCCCTCCCCCCACCCCTCTGATTGTTGTGCTGGAGAGCAGGGTATTCCTCTGTCTCCTTGCCTTCCTGCTGTATCCCCTGAACCTAAAACAAAGCCTACCCTGGCACATCTGCTGATCCAGTAAGCATTTCTCAACTTGTGCTTTGCACTTGTTAATTCATTTAACCCTCCTCATCACTCCATAAGAAAGACACTACTATCATCTGTTTTGTAGATGAGAAATCTGGGACCTCCAGATGATGGCTAACTTACCCAGGATCCACCTTGATGGTGAGGATGCAGAGGGGAGGCCTGACACCATCCCAGGTGGGACCAGTCCAGAAGTCACACACACTCTTAACACCTCAACTTCTCTGCAGTCCTGAGGGCTTATAAACAGAATCCTTTGAATTTTAATTTAAAAAGACAGTTATAGGGACTTCCCTGGTGTTCCAGAGGTTTAGAATTCACCTACCAACGCAGGGGACACAGGTTTGATCCTTTCTCTGGTGAGATTCCACATGCCACTGGGCAGGTAAGCCCATGTACACAGCTACTGAACCCCTACCCTGGAGACCATGAGTCACAACAAGAAAGGCAACCGTACCTAGAGAGTAGCCCCTGCTCACAGCAGCCAGAGAAAGCCCAGTGAAGCAACAAAGGCCCAACGCAACCAAAACAAAAAAGACAGTTACAGCATATAAAAGGTGAAAATCTCCTATTTGTTCAAGCACCAGTAAATAGCTTTCACATCATGCACAAAACATCAACATAAACTGGCACCTCATGCAGACACACCATGGGGCGGATGTGCTTGTTTTCACCATGAACTGGATTACTTTATTTCTGTGACATTCAGTTTTCATTTTTTGAACTATCTCTTGGTAAGTTCTCTGTTTTGGCAGTTTTACGTTGGATGACTTCCATCACTCTCATTCAACTTCTCCAGTCTTACAGTGGCTGCTCACTTCATTTAATTGACATTTCTTTAAATTTACTCATAGCTTTGTTACTTATATAACTACTCTAGCTTCACCGCAAGCAATACCATCAATAAATTTCAACTTTCGAGATGCAAGGTACACACCTGCTAAACGACATTAAAGTGTTACATGAACAGTATATCTCTGGGTCATTTAAATAATTTTGCACATTACATTGTCACCCGTGCCATTCTCTGAAAAATGCCCGCACACTGTTGTGGCTTTGGTTTTTTGTTTTAACTAACAGCTTTCTTGAGGTATGATTAATGTGCAACAAAGTTCATTCACTGTAAGTATACAGTGTTGTGATTCTTTACTCAATCTTTTTTACAGATTTCTGCAACAATCACCACGATCCAGTTTTAAGTGTTCTGTTATGATAAAAATTTCATGCATGCCCATTTGCCGTCAAACTTCACTCTCTCCTTTACGCACAGACAACCACTGGTCTGCTTTCTGTCTCTATGGATGTTCTTTTTCTGGAGACTTCATATAAATGGTAGCACTGGAATTCTCATGTGTTAAGTTTAACTCTGCTATCAAAAAGTTACTATACAACCCAGCAATTCACTCCTAGGTACATAACAAAAAGAATGAAAAGCATATGTGCATGCAAAAACTTACACATGTAATATTCATACTAGTATTATTCCTAATAGCCAACAAGTGGAAACAACCCAAATGTCCATCAAATAGACAAATAAAATGTAGTACAGCTATAAAGAGCTTCCCAGGTGACGCTAGATAAAGAATCTGCCTGCCAGTGCAGGAAACTTAAAGAGATGTGAGTTTGATCCCTGGGCCTGGAAGAGGACATGGCAACCCACTCCAGTATTCTTGCCTGGAGAATCCCATGGACAGAGGAGCCTGGNATAAAGAATCTGCCTGCCAGTGCAGGAAACTTAAAGAGATGTGAGTTTGATCCCTGGGCCTGGAAGAGGACATGGCAACCCACTCCAGTATTCTTGCCTGGAGAATCCCATGGACAGAGGAGCCTGGTGGGCTACAGTCCATAGGACTGCACAACTAAAGTGACTTAGCTCGCACTCATAGCTATACAATGTGATATTATTCAGCCATAAAAAGAAAAAAGTGAAAGAAGCCAGACACAAAGGCCATATCAAGCAGCCTAGCACTCTTCCTCTTCCCCAGTGCCAGTTAAAGGCCACAGCTGATAAGAGGGTGGCTTGGTTTAAGGCCTCGCTGTGTTGAAATTCTTTATGATTTGGTCTTTGAAGGCGGGCTGCCGTCTATGGAGTCGCACAGAGTCAGACACTACTGATGTGACTTGGCAGCGGCAGCAGCAGCAGCAGCAGGACAATGAAGCATGCCTATGAACAGAGATCTGTGCACTGTTGTGCATTATGTGTCCCGTGTTCCTTGCCACCTCATTTGTACACAATCAGCAGTATCTCTTGGGCCCACAAGGCATGCTAATGCAAGGTCGCTTCAGTCATGTCCAACTCTGTGTGACCCCATGGACAGCAGCCCACCAGGCTCCTCCATCCACAGGATTCTCCAGGCAAGAATACTGGAGTGGAGTGCCATTTCCTTCTCCATAAGGCATGGGAATTCAGNACTCATTTGGAAAAGACATTGATGCTGGGAAGGATCGGGGGCAGGAGGAGAAGGGGACAACTGAGGATGAGATGGCTGGATGACGTCACTGACTCGATGGACGTGAGTCTGAGTGAACTCCGGGAGTTGGTGATGGACAAGGAGGCCTTGCAGGCTGCGACTCATGGGGTCGCAAAGAGTCAGACACAACTGAGCGACTGAACTGAACTGAAAGCTAGAGTAGTAGGGACTAAATAGAGGAATAAGAAGGAAAATGGCCTTATATGGGATTCCAGGTAATGAAAATTTGGCAATTTTTAAAATGACTAAGATAGGGAAAGTTGGTAATAAAGACTTCAAGAGACAGTCCAGATAGTTGGGTAAAAAACTAGGACAGTTTCACATCTCTGATATCAGGTATAAAGTATATCCAAAGAGACTAATAAATAATGCTGAATGACACTAAAAAACTTCAGATATTTTAAATTACATGATAACTTCTGATGGGCTATTAACATTCATGCTTTAACCCTGCCTTTCCTGATTTCCTCTTCAACCTTATCCAAATTTCAAAACAAAGTGTATCTTTTTCCCATTTTTTTGTTGTTTTGGGAAGGGATCTCCATTTTCTAAATAATTCATTTATACTTCCAATTGTTGAGTCATTAACTCAAAAATACATTAAGAAATACATCTTTTTCATTAAGAAAAGAAACACATAAGTACCACTATATTTCAAAGATACTTATATTTCAATACTTTTATTTGTTAACTGTTAAATCATCTAGTCCAATTTCTAGGCCTAATTTACTGGAATAATCCTATAATTTATTTTTGCTTGCTTTCAAAAGCTATTTTGATGTCTCATCCTCATTTCTCACTGATAATTTGAACTCTTTGTATTAAAATCTTATTATCATTTATACTTCATATAGTTTTTGGCCCTAACCTCCTCTATGAATTTTTCCCACTTTTATTCTACATGTCTTTTGTCTTTCAAAAATTTGCCAAATCTTTATTCCGTTTATATACACACTTAAGCTCTGCAAATATACACAGAAAATGTATTTATTTTTTTCTGTTGAGTATCTAGTATTCCAAAAGTTTGGGGAAATAACAGACACAGATTTTTATGGCCAGTCTTCCTTCTTGAACTAGATTGGATTTTCAAAGCCATTGGATTTGTAATGTGGGCTGTCAAAGTTAGGCTATATACTGATGTTAGTAGGAAATAGCAGGTGAGCTCCTGAAGATGTAGGGGATGGGTAAACATGGAAGTGGGTATCGATTAGGAAGGAAATTGTGTGTTTCACAACATAGCCAGAAAGAATTAGGCTTTTCTTTTGAGATTTTAAATCCCCTCACTCCTTAGGAAATTTCAGTTGCCTGGAGATTTGGATATTCCATATATATATATATATATATATATGTGTGTGTGTGTGTGTGCTTCCCTGGTGGCTCAGAGGTTAAAGCGTCTGCCTCCAATGCAGGAGACCCGGGTTCGATCCCTGGGTTGGGAAGATCCCCTGGAGAAGGAAATGGCAATCCACTCCAGTATTCTTGCCTGGAGAATTCCATGGACAGAGAAGCCTAGTAGGTTACAGTTCATGGGGTCGCAAAGAGTTGGACACGACTGAGTGACTTCACCTTCCCTTCCCTTCACCTTATATATGTAAGCTTTGGGCATGGTGTAAGTGTAGGACATTACTGTTAATAGGCTTTCAAAAAGCATGGTTAATGAAAATGGGCATTTGTCACCCTTATATTTAAACATAGTGATCCTTATATCCTGCTGTCTTGAAAGACATGATTTGTAACATTACGAGACTGATAATCTATTGTGAAAATTGGTATTTCCAAATTGAACATCCTCTACAAATAAATTAGATTATTTTCTAAGTAAACTGCCCTAAATTAAAATTAATTTGCCATTTATAAACCAAGTTAAAAAACATCCCTGAGATCATTTAGCTCCGGCAAGACCTTACATTACACAGAAAAATCTTTCAGAAACTTTGAGAATCCCTTATGTACTTTTCCTCTAAATAATTTATTCAGTTCAGCTCAGTTTAATCACTCAGTTTAATCACTCAGTCCTGTCTGACTCTTTGAGACTCCATGGACTGCAGCACTCTAGGCCTTTCGTTCCATCACCAGCTCCCAGGGCTTGCTCAAACTCATGTCCATGGAGTCGGTGATGCCATCCAACCATCTCATCCTCTGTTGTCCCCTTCTCTCGCCTTCAATCTTTCCCAGCATAAGGGTCTTTTCCAATGAGATAGTTCTTTGCATCAAGTGGCCAAAGTATTGGAGTTTTCGATTCAACATCAGTCCTTCCAATGAATATTCAGGACTGACTTCCTTTAGGATTAACTGGTTTGATCTTGCAATCCAAAGGATTCTCAAGAGTCTTCTCCAACACTAGTTTAAAAGCATCAATTCTTCAGGGCTCAAGCACCTTCTCTTTGGCCCAACTCTCCCATCCATACATGACTACTGGAAAAGACCTTCGTTGGCAAAGTAATGTCTCTGCTTTTTAATATGCTGTCTAATTTGGTCATAGATTTTCTTCCAAGGAGTAGGTTGCAATCACCATCTGCAGTGATTTTGGAGCCCTACAAAATAAAGTCTGTCACTGTTTCCATTGTTTCCTCATCTCGTCTGTTTGCCATGAAACGATGTGACCAGATGCCACTATCTTGGTTTTTTGAATGCTGAGTTTTAAGCCAGCTTTTTCACTTTTTGCTTTCACTTTCATCAAGAGGCTCATTAGTTCCTCTTCACTTTTTGCCATAAGGATGGTGTCATGTGTGTATCTGAGGTTATTGATATTTCTCCCAGCAATCTTAATTCCAGCCTGTGCTTCATCCAGTCTGGCATTTTGCATGATGTGCTCTGCATATAAGTTAAATAAGCAGGGTGGCATATACAGCCTTGACATACTCCTTTCCCAATTTGGAACCAGTCAGTTGTTCCATGTCCAGTTCTAACTGTTACTTCTTGATCTGCATGCAGATTTCTCAGGAGGCAGGTAAGGTGGTCTGGTACTGCCATTTCTTGAATAATTTTCCACATTTTGTAAATAATTTTATAAATCATTTATAAAAAAGCTAAATAAGACATATACTGTCACTGCTCCCTAAGGCACAATGGTGTTTACACTTCTTTATATAGAAAAGTGCCTACTTATTCCTAACCTATCCTCTTGTCTCTAAACTAGTTTTGTAGCCATGACAAAACAGTTCCCTGGATCTCAGGTTTTTTTTTAATTTTAACACGTTTTGGTACATAATTTTATCAGTGATTTTTTTTGAATCTCAGTAGTTATATCCTCTGAATGCATTTTATTGACATGGTTTCATGACTTTTTTGCTCCCCTTAAAAGATTTCATGGCATACCTTTTATGGTTTACTTACATACCTTTTTATGAGACTCTGGAACTAATGCACTGATATTTTGTCTGGTAATATTCATTGAGATCTTCCCTTATTACATAATCTATTAATTTTCTTGGAATGCTATTGGACTTTATTGTCAAATTCAGAGTATCTTATTCCAAAGTTCTTTGAATAAGAATATTACCTTAATCATCCATAGTGATTTGCACATTATAGGAAAACATCTTCCTTTTAATGCGTTCCAACCAAATGTCTATTTTAAGGACTAATTTTTTTTCTTACTTTTTATGTGTTTCCTTATAACTCAGAGCTGGACATGTCCAAAATGCTTACAATATTATTTCACTGAATATTCAATATCTTTCATAGGTCCTATGCAAGGTTTTTTGTTTTTTGCCTATCCCGAAAGCAGGAAAACCCCATCAAGAATTGATGGAGACAAAAAAAAGGGCTATTTGGCATATCCTTAGCCTCCTAGTCACTCTTCAACTCACATGGGTGGCATGTCAGATATCAGCAGAAATGTAGTCGGTCTCACAATATCAAACACAAGCATAAATTTTGTATTATAATGCATATTGCAAACCTACAGAGTAAGCAAAAAACAGTGGCACATGATTCACTTCACACAATGTCCTTGATTCTCAAAAACAAAGCTAAAGTATTTTTGTCATGCACTTAAAAGAAACAGAACAAAGGACACCTGCACTTGGGTGTTTGTTATGCTCTTTTCCTCATATCTCCATCTGAGAGAGGCAGGTTCATATACATAGTTCCTGGATCAACTTTTATTGTTTTCACTGGTTGACTACATCTGTAGCTATGTGTTTATTTATCTAACTATTTCTTATTCCTGCCCTTCACTTTATCTGATACTCTGCAAAAAGGAGTACACAACATGGCTTATCCACAGATAAATCATTTTGGTTTTTTGTTCCTCCAGCTTTCCCCACAAGCTCTGTCTTGCTTAAATCACACTGCCATAGAAACTGCTACACCACCACCTCTCCCTCCTTCTTTTTGAGCCCCCCAGTTTTCTGGGAATGGTAATTCATTTATAAAAAAAGTGAAATAGAATAAAAACACCTGGCCATTTAAAAATTAATAGAATCCAGTAAGGTGACCCTAAGAGTCTGGGTCTTCACTAGAGGATGAGTGAAGAAGTTGCTTTCCATCAGCTCTGCAGTGTAGGTTCCTCAGATAAGAGCAAACAAGTCAGTAATAACCACCATTATGCAATAACACTTCAAGCTCATCTATCTTCCAAACCAGTGGTTCCCAACCTTTCTGGCACCAGGGATCAGTTCCGTGGAACACAATTTTTTCACAGACCAGAGGTGGGGGATCATTTCAGAATGATTCAAGCACATTATATTTATTGCACACTTTATTTCTATTATTATTACATCAGCTTCACCTCAGAGCATCAGGCTTGAGGACCCCTGTTCTAAACAATAAAAATCCTTCCCAGATTCTGGTTGCAGTTTGGCTTCAAACAGAGAATCATTGTTAAAGGTTACCGTATGCTTTTACGTCTTCTTCAGTATTTAAGGATATTTTGGGATGTTGAGAAATGATATTCAAGCAGAAAATTGAGTGGGTGATTTTTGACATAGAACTTGGATGACACCTAAAATGTCAACCAGGCAGAGAAGCAAGAAAATGAGAACATTCCAGGCAAAAAAAAAAAAAAAGACACTGTGAGCAGAGGAGGAAAAAAAACAAGTAGTATTAGGAAGACTAAAAGAACGTCTGACTGCAATNCCCACCCCCTCCACCTTGGGGCCAGAGGTGAGGTCTGGTATAAGAACGCACCTGGGTGCACCAGAATCGTGAATGCTGCCCCTGCTGCACTCTGACTCTCCCACGTACCTGAAAACTTGTACTTCTCTCTTTGCAGCTCTCTGCCTTTCCCCCTCCATTTAGGGCACATTCACTTGTCTCTCAGTATGAAACCCTATCTTCCCCACAAGTCCATGAGTTCTCTAAGGCACACTTGTCTTCATGCTTAAGATCTAGAGGAGGGCCTAGAACAGGAGCAGGTCATAGAAATGTATGAATGAATTGAGTATATGAATGAATAAAAAGTAAAAGTGTGGCTTGCAATAATCTTTCATTCCTTCAACAAGCAAATCCTGACCAGCCCATACTCTTGACAAGAGACATTTCTTGTAGAAGTAGACTCAACTCTCGTCTTGACCAGTCCCAGATGGCATGCCAGTTTCCACCAACTTCTCCCCAGCAGTGTGCTAGTGGAGACCACCAGCACCTCTTTGCTACTTTACAAGTGTGAAACTCTCCCTCACCACCCTGGGTTCTGGGCCTTCCTGGTTCTTGGAAAGTCACTGCTCTTTTATTAAAGGGGATTTCATTCCACCTGTCTTGCACTATTTCCAAGAGCCTCAACCATTTTGGGATCATGAACCCCCTGGTAAGTCTGGTGAACACTATGGACCTTCTCTCAGAATCATGTTTTATATGTACAAAATACATAGCATCTTAAAGAACCCAATTCTCCTGAAAAGAAAGAAAGAAAGTGAAGTTGCTCAGTTGTGTCCAACTCTTTGCAACCCCATGAACTGTAGCCCACCAGGCTCCTCCATCCATGGAATTTTCTAGGCAAGAGTACTGGAGTGGGTTTCCATTTCCTTCTCCAGGGGATGTTCCCACTCCGGGATAGAACCAGGGTCTTCCGCATTGCAGGTAGACACTTTACCGTCTGAGCCACCAGTTACCAAATATTTTTAAATCAATTTTCAATATAGAAATAAATATGCTGCTTTATAAACACACAACAACAAGATCCAGAAGCATATCTAATAATTACCATAATTTTTTTAAATACTGCTGCTGCTACTGCTAAGTCGCTTCAGTCGTGTCCGACTCTGTGCGACCCCACAGACGGCAGCCCACCAGGCTCCCCCGTTCCTGGGATTCTCCAGGCAAGAACACTGGAGTGGGTTGCCATTTCCTTCTCCAATGCAGGAAAGTGAAAAGTGAAAGTGAAGTTGCTACTAAGGAGCATAAATGATAAAACGTATTTACAACTACGATGTGATGTGAAAACATTTGCAATTTCTATTGGCAGTGAAGTCACAGGTTCTGTTAATCCAACTGGGGTCTGTTGCCTGCATTAAGAATTGAAATAAAGACTCTATTTCACTTAGTGATTAGGAAAAATATGAATTCTGTTCTTTTTTTCCCATCCAGGTTCACAGAACCGCCCCCTCACCTCCAAAGAATTCTCTTCCAAGATTGAAACTACCGCTTATTGGCAGTAGAGGGCGCCAACAGCAAGGGGTTCCCTCTGCCTGTTGGGAATAGAACAAGAACCGGCAGAATTGAGTCCTCAAGCTTTGACAGAAGAGTTTCCTTCTGTCAAATTGTGAATATCATTATTAGAAAAACTAAGAATGCTCTTATCTAGATGATCGTTATTTAGCTAAAATTATTTTTTATCTAAAAGATTCATCTAAATGATTTCTTCAATGAGACAAGAAATTACCCACACGGTTTGAAAGGATTCTATCCAGGTGAGAGAGTTTGTCATGCCGGGTACCTGCTCACCTATTACTTTCTGGTTTTCCCCCTTGTTTCCTAACACCCATCACCAGTGTCAACTGTGTTTTATTTCTTACTGCAAATTCTGGGCTTTGTCCACACATCCCTTTGAGCTTGGTTAATGGAGTAAGCAGAGAAGAAATGGACAACTTTCTGATGTTCTGGAAGGAGGTGTTGTCAGCGTTACTGATGAAGGGTGTATCAACAATCCTGGAGAGAGATGATGGCGGCAATAGTGTTGGATGGAGCTACGCTGTGGGCTTGTGAGTTGAACAGTGGGGAGGATGCTGGCGGCACTTCCTGAAGGCAAAGAAAATGTGATGTATCCATAGACACAGGTTCCCACAGTGGTGCCCATGCCTAGTATAATCCTTTTCCCATGAGTGGCTATGACCGGATGTCACTCCCAGGATCATGTTACGTTTTATGGAAGCAGAGATTTTGCAGAGGTAATTAAGGTCATTGGTCAGTTGGCTTTGAACTAATCAAAAGGGGAGTCATCTGGGTGGGCCTGACTTAATCAGTGGGAACCTTTAGAAGAAGGTCAGTTCTTAGAGAGAGGCCTTACCATGACCTCAAAGGGGGAGTAAACTGCCCTACTGTGAGAGGGCCGGGAGCCCCGAGCCAACAGCTAACAAGGAAATGGGGATTTCAGCCCTACAACAGCAAGCAACTGAACTCTGTCAACAGCTAATGAGGATGGGATAGAACCTGAGCCTGCTGCCATGTAGCAGCAACAGCCAACACCTTGATTTTACCTGGTGAACCATGGAGAGGACCTTGCTAACCTGTCGCCAGGCTCCTGACTCACAAAAACCATATGGTAATAAATTTGTGTTGTTTTAAGCCACTAAATTTGTGGGAATTTGTTATGCAGTAATAAAAAACTACTGCAGTGGTTTTTCTCATTAATTAACTCATATACCTTATAATTTTTGTGCAAATATCTTTATTATCTACTCATATGTGCAAAACTCGTAAGTGCACAACTAAGTGAATACATAAGTGTTTGTGTGTGTCACCCAGATTAATACAGAATATTTCCAGCACCCAAAATACTTTCCTCATGTCACTTGTCAGTATCAGTACTTCCTTCCCCACAGTAACAAAATTTCTAACTTGTCACCACTAATTAGTTGTACTCATGCTTGAGTGTCATATGTAGGAAATCAACAGAATTCAAACTGGTTTTTTGTTGCTGTTTAGTCACCAAGTCATGTTTTGTTGTTTTTGTTTAGTTGCTAAGTCTGACTGTTTGCGACCCCGTGGACTGTAGCCCACCAGGCTCCTCTGTCCATGGCATTTCTCAGGCGAGAATACTGGAGTGGGGACTTCCCTGGTGGTTCGAGCTCCCAATGCAAGGAGCCCGAGTTTGATCCCTGGACAGGGGACTAGATCCCACATGCTACAACAAAGGCCTGGCACAGCCAAATAAATAAAAATTAAAAAAAAAAAAAAAACTAGAGTGTGTTGCCATTTTCTTCTCCAGAGGATCTTCCCAAGCCAGGGTTCAAACCTGGGTCTCCTGATTGTCAAGCGAATTCTTTACCTCTGAGCCACCTGGGAAGCCCTTACAAACTGTTTTACATCCAATTTATTGTGCTCAATATTAATGTCAAAGAAATCATTCATGTTGTTTGTAGCTGTAAGTCTGTCTTAGTCTGTTCAGGCTGCTGCGATACAATACCACAGACTGGGTGGCTTATAAACAGAAAAAAATGACTTCTCACAGTTCTGGAAGCTGGAAGTCTCAGATCAGAGTGCCAACGAAGTCAAGTTCTGGTGAGGGCTGTTTTTCAGACTGTCAGTCAGTCTGTTCAGTTGCTCAGTCCTGTCTAGTTCTGTAGCCTGCCAGGCTCCTCTGTTCATAGAATTCTCCAGGCAAGAATACTGGAGTGGGTTGCCATTCCCTTCTCTAGGGGATCTTCCCGACCCAGGGATTGAACCCATGTCTCCTGTATTGCTGGCAGATGCTTTACCATCTGAGCCATCAGGGAAGCAATATGTAGACAGTAAAAGCTCTGCTACTGTCAGGGGCTGTGGTCAATTAATGATTCCATGTAGTTTTACAGACACATTTTCTAATCCACACTGAGGTCCTCACTGTAGAGCAGAGGAAGTCCCTGTTATTAAAATGATTGAGTGGAAGTTCGTGTTATTAATATTAAAACACAAAATAATTAGCCGAGGCCATCTCTGCAAGCCCATGAGGGCTGAAATACACTCATGTTGGCTGAAAAACAGACAGCTATACAGTTCTAAAAATCACACCGTAATCTTTACATTAAGGTTTAACATAAGCACCAAGAATAAGGCCACACAATGCAGCAGTTATCTTAGTGTATTCTACTCTAGTATTGGTTATCATCCTCTCTTTCAATCTCCCATTCAAAGTCAGGGGCCAGGGGCAGAAATCTGGCTACTTTTGTCTTCTAGAAATTGAGCTTTCAAGTGAAGTTTTGCACTCTG
This sequence comes from Neotragus pygmaeus, assembly GCA_006410875.1. Classification (NCBI taxonomy): domain Eukaryota; kingdom Metazoa; phylum Chordata; class Mammalia; order Artiodactyla; family Bovidae; genus Neotragus; species Neotragus pygmaeus. The sequence continues at coordinate 103,813 of SJYV01023425.1, read as the reverse complement.
GGAAATGTAGGACTGTGCCATCTAGATTCTAGATTCTAAATTAAAGTTGAATATTCATAATCAGGAAAAAAGATAAATGAGATTTTGGAATATTTAATGACACAAAAATCTGTCATTTTTTAAATGACAAAAATCTGAGTTAAAAAAAAAAAAAAACTTGTCTCAAAGCATAGCTCCCTTGTTAGTATAATCCCCTTTTAGGAGGTTGAGCCACTTGCACAATATTGGAAATGTACGATCAGTCCCAGCTCCATAAAGAGAGTATTGACATGCAGACGGACTTGATACATGGCAAGACTGACCTTCCACAGATGGAGGTAGGCAGCTGGAGCCAGGAGCATCCCTGAACCACCCACAAAGGAGACCTGCCACAGCTGACCAGGAGGCCCAATTGAGCAGGAGGAGACACAGCCACACAAGAGAGGGCAAGCAAGAGAGGGACAGGGGTTTTGCTAACTGGTCCAAGTCTGGGAAGCAGACAGGCCAGATTGCCAGCCCTGGCTTTGAGAAGGGGGGATGGAGTAGGCAGACACAAGGAAGGCTGGGAATTTGATGACTAGGACTATCTGGAAGAGGAGCAATCAAGTGGTGCAGACTACAGAATTTCAGCAGCCCCTGAAGAATTCAATAAGATGTTTCTGAGAACATCCAGAGCAAGAGAAGCAGCTCTGGATGGCGGGTTTCAGATGCATTATGGGAAGACCTCATTTGATCAGTTGGCTTTTATCGAAGAGCTTTTTTCCACTCATGATTGTCAATCATTTGACTGAAAAACAATGATTAGGTTATCTATATGATAGTTAAATGATGCTATAAGAGGAAACTAGCTGGAGAAGATCCAACATTCCATTGTCTCCAGGGTTCATTCCAAATAGTTACCCGCCAATGCTTCAATAAAAGAAGTTTCCCCTTGGTCTCACAGTGCCAAGAATTGAAACTGTGCTTTTGGTAGCAATTCCAAAGAGTCCTTTCTGCTAGTTCAGTTCAGTTCAGTCGCTCAGTCGTGTCCGACTCTGCAACCCCATGGACGGCAGCACGCCAGGCCTCCCTGTCCATCACCAGCTCCCAGAGCTTACTTAAACTCATGGTGCCATCCAACCATCTCATCCTCTGTCGTCCCCTTCTCTTGCCCTCTGTCTTTCCCAGCATCAGGGGCTTTTCAAACGAGTCAGCACTTCCCATCAGGTGGCCAAAGTATTGGAGTTTCAGCTTCAGCTTCCAATGAATATTCAGGACTAATTTCCTTTAGGATAAACTGGTTGGATCTCCTTGCAGTCCAAGGGACTCTCAAGATTCTTCTCCAATACCACAGTTCAAAAGCTAAATCATCGGTGCTCAGCTTTCTGTATAATCCAACTCTCACATCCATACATGACCACTGGAGAAACCATAGCTTTGACTAGATGGACCTTTGTTGGCAAAATAACATCTCTGCTTTTTAATATGCTCTCTAGGTTGGTCATAACTTTTCTTCCAAGGATCAAGCATCTTTTAATTTCATGGCTGTAGTCACCACCTGCAGTGATTTCGGAGCCCCCAGAACAAAGTCTGTCACTGTTCCCATTGTTTCCCCATCTATTTGCCATGAAGTGATGGGACCAGATGCCATCATCTTAGTTTTCTGAATGAGTTTTAAGCCAGCTTTTTCATTCTTCTCTTTCACTTTCATCAAGAGGCTCTTTAGTTCTTCTTCACTTTCTGCCATAAGGGTGGTGTCATCTGCATATCTGAGGTTATTGATATTTCTCCCAGCAATCTTGATTCCAGCTTGTGCTTCTTCCAGCCCAGCATTTCTCATGATGTACTCTGCATATAAGTTAAACAAGCAGAGGACAATATATAGCCTTAATACTCCTTTCCCGATTTGGAACCAGTCTGTTGTTCCATGTCCAGTTCTAACTATTGCTTCTTGATCTGCATACAGATTTCTCAGGAGGCAGGTCAGGTGGTCTGGTATTCCCATCTCTTTAAGAATTTTCAACAGTCTGTTGTGGTCCACACAGTCAAAGGCTTTGGCATAGTCAATAAAATAGATGTTTTTCTGGAATTCTCTTGCTTTTTCGAAGATCCAACAGATGTTGGCAATTTAATCTCTGGTTCCTGTGTCTTTTCTAAATCCAGCTTGAACATCTGGAAGTTCACGGTTCACGTACTATTGAAGACTGGCTTGGAGAATTTTGAACATTATTTTGCTAGCGTGTGAGATGAGTGCAATTCTGCTAGACCACCCGGGAATTCCCCAGACTGAGGGTATATTGAGAAACCTTTGAAGATTCCACTTTGTGCTCTATCCAAGTTGTGGTTATCAAAGGCTAAATTTGTAATGTAAGATAAACTGAGTATTCTTCAATATCGCAAAAGGATAATCAAGCCCCCAAAGACATATGTGTCTTGTGTGCTGTATCCAAAAATGCATTTCCAAGAGTATCTGAGATTTTGCTTGTACTTGTATCTTA
>SJYV01023425.1:81274-101210 GCA_006410875.1 Neotragus pygmaeus | reverse complement strand
AGCATCTTTTAATTTCATGGCTGTAGTCACCACCTGCAGTGATTTCGGAGCCCCCAGAACAAAGTCTGTCACTGTTCCCATTGTTTCCCCATCTATTTGCCATGAAGTGATGGGACCAGATGCCATCATCTTAGTTTTCTGAATGAGTTTTAAGCCAGCTTTTTCATTCTTCTCTTTCACTTTCATCAAGAGGCTCTTTAGTTCTTCTTCACTTTCTGCCATAAGGGTGGTGTCATCTGCATATCTGAGGTTATTGATATTTCTCCCAGCAATCTTGATTCCAGCTTGTGCTTCTTCCAGCCCAGCATTTCTCATGATGTACTCTGCATATAAGTTAAACAAGCAGAGGACAATATATAGCCTTAATACTCCTTTCCCGATTTGGAACCAGTCTGTTGTTCCATGTCCAGTTCTAACTATTGCTTCTTGATCTGCATACAGATTTCTCAGGAGGCAGGTCAGGTGGTCTGGTATTCCCATCTCTTTAAGAATTTTCAACAGTCTGTTGTGGTCCACACAGTCAAAGGCTTTGGCATAGTCAATAAAATAGATGTTTTTCTGGAATTCTCTTGCTTTTTCGAAGATCCAACAGATGTTGGCAATTTAATCTCTGGTTCCTGTGTCTTTTCTAAATCCAGCTTGAACATCTGGAAGTTCACGGTTCACGTACTATTGAAGACTGGCTTGGAGAATTTTGAACATTATTTTGCTAGCGTGTGAGATGAGTGCAATTCTGCTAGACCACCCGGGAATTCCCCAGACTGAGGGTATATTGAGAAACCTTTGAAGATTCCACTTTGTGCTCTATCCAAGTTGTGGTTATCAAAGGCTAAATTTGTAATGTAAGATAAACTGAGTATTCTTCAATATCGCAAAAGGATAATCAAGCCCCCAAAGACATATGTGTCTTGTGTGCTGTATCCAAAAATGCATTTCCAAGAGTATCTGAGATTTTGCTTGTACTTGTATCTTAAACGTTTAGAAAGCTACTGTGATCTATAAATCAAGAAAATTGGTTGTCTTGACAATTTTTAAAAGTCAGAATTAAGACTTACTTAATGAAGTTTCAAATATTATACATTAAGATGTTTGTGAAAGGAAAACAAACTATTTCTAACATCTTTATGTTCTAGAGAAATTGTTTATTTCTCTCGCCCTCTACTTTTCATTTACTTTACAGGTAAAAGACTATTTCAACTTCATAATGTAAGAACTGTTAAGTGAAAATTGTCAAGTGAAAGGAAAGCCCTACATCTAAAAGAGACTTCGTGAATACTCATGTCTGTCCACGCTTAAAGATTTTAAACCTGCCCAGAAATCTGCCTCAGTATCTGAAGTTTCCCTCTGTCTCCTCCTCTAATTTAAGCTTGTCATAAGTTATGCACTGGCATGGAGATAGATAATTTTTAAAAAAAAACAATTCAAATCTGTATCTGTAGCATGATCACAAGTAAAGACATACAGAGCCTCACTGATGTTATTCAGTTTCTAAATCCTGTTGGACTCTTTGCAACCCCATGGACTGCAGCATGCCAGGCTTCACTGTCCTACACTATCTCCTGGGGTTTGCTTAAGCGCAGTTGAGTCAGTGATGCCATCCAACCATCTCATCCTCTGTCACCTCCTTCTCCACTGGTGCAGGTAAAAATCAACAGAAAATCAAACTGGAGATTACTTCACCAAATATTGATGGTTATCTCTGAGTTTGGGACTTGCGAGGGGATTTTTTTCTATACATTTTTCTAGGATTTACTGTTTTTTAAGAAATGGGTTTTTACGATTGGTGAGGGGCGGGGAAGTCTCCATATAGTGTGCAATCAAGCTTGTTTTGACAAGGCCCTATACATCCACCTGGGACATTTGTTTCAAGGATGGAAACATCAAGCAACAAAACTGCAAGGATGGAGGCTTCTGAGATGGTGGCCATGCGATCGTTAAGGAGCCACTTCTGAATGTGTCCGTGTTACTACCAAAAAATGTTATGAGGTATACATAAAAGAACCGGGAGAAGTAGTGCAGGGTTCCTTCCTGGTTTTGTTTTTGTTTTTAATTTATAAAAACAATAGAATATCACAGTTAAAATATAAAAATAAAACAAGTGATACTTAGAAGTCTTTCCCCTGCGTCCACGCCCACTTCCCAAAAGTGAAATGTGGGAGTGACTTGAACGTTCTTCCCAAAACCATTGTGTGCGGTGGTCTGGGCTTCACGACTCATCCTTTGTCAGAGGAGCGCAGGATGCAGATTCCGCTCCCGAGACTCTGGCCAATCTAATTCTGATAGTTGGGGTGTGGTTGGTTCTGCTCTGACCTGTAGAGGCACCGGAACACACGATTTCCCTCAGGAGCCTGGGGACATTACCTAAATTGAAAAACAACACCAAAAATAACTACTTTCTGGTGCGGTAGCGCGGCCGAGCAGTCTAAGACGCTGGATTAAGGCTCCAGTCTCTTCGGGGCGTGGGTTCGAATCCCACCGCTGCCAGCTTGTTGAGAAGTTCCCCCGCTCCCTCAACCCTTCACAAAAAAGATTATGCATATTGGTCGCTCAATCGCGACCTTACCTTTATTCCGAGCATGAGACTGTGTTTGCCAGCTTTCAGCGAAATACCCCTTGGATCATAGAAAAAGCAAGAGAATTCCAGAAAAACATCTGTTTCTGCTTCATTGACTATGTTAAAGCCGTTGACTGTGTGGATCACAACAAACTGAAAAATTCTTAAAGAGATGGTAATACCAGACCTCCTTACCTACTTCCTGGGAAACCTGTATGCAGGTCAAGAAGCAACAGTTGGAACAACAGACTGGTTCAAAATTGGGAAAGAGGTAGACAAGGGTGTATATTGTCATTCTGCTTATTTAACTTATATGCAGAGTACATCATGCAAAATGCTGGACTGGATGAAGTACAACCTGGAATCAAGAGTGCTGAGAAAAATATCAAAACCCTCAGATACTCGACACCACCCTAAGGGCACAAATTGAAGAAGAAATAAAGAGCCTCTTAATGAAAGCAAAAGAGGAGAGTGTAAAAGCTGGCTTAAAGCTCAACATTCAAAAAAGGAAGATCATGGCATCCAGTCCCATCACTTCGTGGCAAATAGAAAGGGGAAAAGTGGAAACAGTGACAGACTTTATTTTCTTAGGCTCCAAAATCACTGCAGAAGGTGACTGTAGCCACAAAATTAAAAGATGCTTCCTCCTTGGAAGAAAAGCTATGTCAAACCTAGACAGCATATTAAAAAGCAGAGATATTACTTTGCTACAAAGGTCCGTCTAGTCAAAGCTATGATTTTTTCAGTAGTCATGTATGAATGTGAGAGTTGGATCATAGAGAAGGTTGAAAGCAGAAGAATTGATGCTTTTGAACTGTGATGTTGCAGAAGACTCTTGAGAGTCCCTTGGGCTGCAAGGAGAACAAACAATCAATCCTAAAGGAAATCAACTCTGAATATTCATTTGAAAAATAGATGCTCAAGTTGAAGCTCCAATACTTTAGCCATCTGATATGAAGAGTTGACCCATTGGAAAAGACTTTGATGCTGGGAAAGATTGAAGGCAGGAAGAGAAGGGGATGACAAAGGATGAGATGGTTGGGTGGCATCACTGACTCAATGGCCCTAAGTTTAAGCAAGTTCCAGGAGATGGTGAAGGACAGGGAAGCCTGGTATGCTGCAGTCCATGGCAACACAAAGAGTTGGACACGACTGAGCGACTGAAAACAAGCAAAAATCACCCAACTCAGTGAGTGCAAAGTTCCAAACTGAAACTGGGGTGTATTAATACCACTTTCATAGGTTAATGCCTCTTGAGTATGAGAATCCAGAGGTGTAAATGTAAAATTTCTCTTCCCTGGAAAAGTGTACACCTCTGTAACCAGGTAAAGGCGATGATGGGATGTCTTGGACTGGGACATCCTGGACTAGGACTAAATTTACCTCAAAGTAATAAATTTCCAATAGTAAGAAAAAAATAACACCTCAGGATGCTACCAACTTTGTTTCCCCTCAGTTTCAAACTGGAAACCTTTCACCTGTTAAATGAAGGTAATAACTACTACAATACAGAAATGCCTGGGCTTGGTCATCTTTGTGACACTATTGATTTTAAGGAAAACTGATGGGATCAGTGAATATACAGTTCTGTGGTGGGAAAGAACAGTCCCACGACCCAGTCATTGGAAACACCGAGGGAGGCTCTGCTCCCACTCTCTCACCGGGAACCATGGGCTCTGAAGCGCCTCACCCACTCTTCTACCCGTACTTCCTTCCGATCCCCGAACGCTTGGTAATGCCCATTACCCGTCCAGGACCAAAAACTGTCCACATGAGATATTTTTAGAAAGAAAGGGACAAAGGAAAAGAAGAAAAGGGCTGGTCCGGGGTGTGAACCTGGGACCTCTCGCGTCAGAGGCGAAAACTGTAACCTGTAGACAAAACAGCTTGTCCCCTGCTCGGGAAGGATTGGGTCAGTCCCTGGTATGACGCTATATGGACTCGTTTATCCACTGAGAAAACCAGTTTTTCTTTCTGGCACGTTGAAAATGTTCTGTGCATCTCGGACTCTCTCACGCCCGACCTATCCCAGTTCGAGGATATCCACGTCGGCAGTCTCAGCTGCAGATAGTTCACTCAGCATCAATTCTCGGTATCTCTCGGCCCCTCTGAGATCTCCTGGAATTCCTGGAATGCCAACGAGCGCCTCATTGCCAAGGTTTATCGGGCCGCAGGCAGGGGCACCCTTCCACTGTGGGGACTCTTCCCAGTGGAGCCCAAATAAGGCGCAAATCTGGAGAACTGGAGGCAGGGCGCAGATGCCGGGAGAGCCTGAGGGTCCCTGAAGAGAGTCGGGACGAGGAGGGGTAGACTAGGTCAGTAGTTGCCGCAGACGAAAGGAAATCTGGATAATCGCTTCCTATCGAGCGCCTGGTAAGGGGGCGAGGGCTTTTCTCTATCATTTTATGATAATGTTTTCTAAAAAAAAAACTACTTCTTTGCAAAGTATTCCGAAAATGTAGGAAAGTGAGAAATGAAAAGCATACACGAGATGACCGGGAACCCAGCTCCTTCAAGGGCGACCGGCAGCGGCAGTTGGTGCACACGCGGCAAAGTTCGCCTCTGTGCCCTCGCGCACACACAGGCGCGGCGCCGAGGCCGCGTGTCCCGGCTATCCGCCCTCGCTGCATTCGGCCGGGATCGTCCCAGAACAATCTTAGGCCGGGTGAACCTGGGGCCCAGACTGTGCGGGTGCTTCCTGTTCCAATTCCACTGGGTAACCTAGTTGTGAAAAACGGTTATTCTGATTCCTTGCTAGAAAAATTCACGAAAATCTCATTAGAGTTGACCGTAAAGTGTATTTTTGCGCCACTAGCAGAGAAATTCCCGCTGTTAACAAAACAGCGTGGGAGATGAATGCTGGTAAACCCACNAACATCTGTGCCTCTCATGGTTGGGGGTTGTAAACAATCACATGCAGCCGGAGGAAGCTACACAGGTGGGCTAGATAACCTTCAGTCGAAACACTCTTGTCACGCCCAGGAATTTTTATTGCCTTGGAGCTGCACGTTTACTCCTTCTCCGAGAGAAATGGTTATGGGGCAGAGCCCCCTGTAAAGTACTCTGGTTTTGTGGTAGATGCTCGGGAACGGGGGATTTCCTGAGGCTTGATCACGCCTTTGCATATGCCAAGCTTCTTCCTCATGACCTTTGCCATGGCCGGAGTTCCTCACGAGGCCCCCAGCACAACCTGGACCTAAAGACTACAACTTTGTCACATTCACTTCCAGTCTTAAAAACACACACACATACACACACACACACCTTTTGGTTTTCCTTTTAACAAATCAAAAGCAGTAATTCATGATGACCTGTCTGATTGATTTATTACTGTCATGAATGGAAATCAAGTGCACAAAATAAGCCTAAATCCTACGTGAACAATGGGGGCCCTGTCCAAAGGGAAGAACGAGGCCCGCGGTGGCCTTCGCAGGCATGACCAATGGCAGGGGGTGAGGGTCTTGGCAGAGACAGACGTGATTAATTCCGCCGCGCCATCCGGCGGGGGTGAGGACCCTCAGAAAAGCCCCGAGTGAGTCGCCAGTGCACGTGAGGTCTAGCTTGGATCAGCTTTGGAAAATAGAGCCCGGGCGTATCACCAGAGGAGAGGATACTGCTCGCGGGAACCTGGATGGGTAAATGAGATAGGTGGGGTGCGTGGCAGAGGAGGGACCCGCTTCTCTCCGTCACACAAGGCAGATCTCATCCAAAGAGTCACGCTTTGCGTCAAGAGCCGAATGGACCTGCCCCACACTGGCACGATGGGGCATTTGTGCGGCCCGAACTCCTGGGATTCTTCAACACTCAAGTGACTACCCTACTGGAAGCCCACCTCATTGAAGAAGCCAGAATTCGGGGACCAAAGGCAGACTTCCCGGGGTCTTAAACACAGCCCCACTGTCAACTAAAATAATTCCCAGAGTACGGAGGTGGGTGTGGAGCGTTCACAGGTGCTCCCTGCGCAAGGAAGAAGAACAAATTAGAGAACACCGCAAAGCCCCTGGCCCGAGTGGAGTGACGGGAGGGGAACAAAAAGACTCGCTATGAATTTGCCAAGATGACGCGCAGAAAGAAGCGAGAGAGGGGTCGCTGGGGAGAAGGCACGCGGAGCCAGTGGAATCTGTGATCGCAAGTCCAAGGGAGCAGAGGGTCTGGTTCTTAAAGAGATAAGGCTAGAGTAGCGGTGGAGGGAGCGATAAGTGGCGGCCACTTGAGGGGCAAAAACACTCAGATCTGCTTAATTTAAGTCTAGCCTTCCAGTATGGCGGAAACTCTTGGCAAGCGCATCTTTCACTCTCCAGAAAAAGAGGGGTGGGGGAGGAAAAGGGTACGTAGGCCCCAGCGAGATTTGAACTCGCGACCCCTGGTTTACAAGACCAGTGCTCTAACCCCTGAGCTATGNCAGTATGGCGGAAACTCTTGGCAAGCGCATCTTTCACTCTCCAGAAAAAGAGGGGTGGGGGAGGAAAAGGGTACGTAGGCCCCAGCGAGATTTGAACTCGCGACCCCTGGTTTACAAGACCAGTGCTCTAACCCCTGAGCTATGGAGCCAACTGCGACTCTGCACTCTGCGCACGAGCAGTTGATACCGCTATGGCCACCGCGCAGCCGCAGACAGAAGAGCGACGCGAAGAGGCGGGGCCCACGCCCCTCAGCCAGGGACCGCCCCGTCCTGCTGCCGCAGCCGAGTTTGCAGCATCAGGAAGTGTCAGTGTCACCGACCGAGCCGCAAATCCTGGGAGAAAGTCCAGAGTAGAGGGGACCACGTGGGTGGGCGGAAGCTGGGAAGGATCGGGTGAGGGCGGGGCGCGCTGCGGAAGGGGGCGGGGCCACCAGTGGGCAGAATTGTTGGACGGCCGGGGGCCTTCCGCCTGGCCTGGGGATCAGGGGCGAGACTTGAGTAGAGAGGTCAACTAGTAATTGTGTATGAGAATAGGGTTCAAGGCCGAGGCCCTGAGGGGAAGGCTCAAGGAATGGTGTCAATATGCCTGTCCTGAGAGGAATCCAGCTAGGCTGGTAGAAGATGATCAAGAGGGAGAGATTGGTAGAGAATGGTGAGAAAATCAGGTGGTCAGTGTGTTAACTACTGCATCAGAACAGGAGACCCAGATCACTGGGTATCCAGGCCCAATGAAGTTTCCTAGGTGCCTTCTCGTCTGGATGCTGAGGACCAGTGTGAGGGTCTGGTGTCAAGGATGTGGGTTCTCATGTCTATCACAACTTAAAGCAAATTAGGAAAAAGCAACTCTTGCCTGGAAAATCCCATGGATGGAGGAGCCTGGTAGACTGCAGTCCTTGGGATCGTGAAGAGCCAACTTCACTTTCACTTTTCACTTTCATGCATTGGAGAAGGAAATGGCAACCCACTCCAATTTTCTTGCCNTTAGGAAAAAGCAACTCTTGCCTGGAAAATCCCATGGATGGAGGAGCCTGGTAGACTGCAGTCCTTGGGATCGTGAAGAGCCAACTTCACTTTCACTTTTCACTTTCATGCATTGGAGAAGGAAATGGCAACCCACTCCAATTTTCTTGCCTGGAGAATCCCAGGGACGGGGGAGCCTGGTGGACTGCCATCTGTGGGGTCGCACAGAGTCAGACACGGCTGAAGCGACTTAGCAGCAGCAGCAGAAGCCTGTCTTGGACTTTGGGAGAGCTGGGTCCATCATGGCCCCCCAAAGGACACACGGAGCAAAGGGCAGAGGTTGAAAGTCCAGGTAAAGGACAGGAACCCTAGCCTGGAACTGGTCAGAAAGTGTGTCAGTAGTTGGTGTAACTTGGTCTGATGGCCCAATCTGTTCTTTGGTGCCTTCAGGGCCAGATGACTTTGATCACTGGGTAGCCAGGCCCAAGGAAGTTCCCTAGGTGCCCTCCTGTCTGGATGCTGAGGACCAGTGTGAGGGTCTGGTGTCAAGGATGTGGGTTCTCATATCAAAGTAGCTCTCAAGGATCCAGGACCAATGAACAGGTGGTGTCAGAAGGAAAGCAAATTAGGCCAGTCATTGCTTTCAGAGGTCCAGACATCTCAGAGAGCTTATAATGGTCACAGGATGGAAGAGGAAAATGTATACACAGGCGTACTCATACCAGCATTGTGACATCCTAAGTCACTGCACCACCCTGGAGACCAAGAGAGAACATCTCTCTTACCAACCACGTGTGATTGTTATGTACTGTTGTTACGTTTTCAGATATGTATATATCTATCTAGTTATTCTACAAACTCTGACAGACATATAGTCATATTCACAAACATACGAGCTGAAAATATACACACAGCCAGCCAGATCCTACAGGTCAGTGCCCAGACCTGATCCTACAGGCACCTCCACCAGTCACCCTACCTTCTGTGATCCATAATGTGTTGCCGTACTTCAGCACAGTTATTAGAGGATAGAAAGGGTAATTGTGACACTCAGTCAAAAAGCCATACAGGCCATACAGCCATACATGAGGGCTTGATGATTTCCCTTGTAGAAATCAGTGTATTCAAATACATGGATTGGGTACAGTGTTCTAGAGCTATACAACATAGGATTTACCCTTTGGGATGCTGCTGTAGGGTGGACTCTTAAATGATACTGTGTCCAGCCTATAGGACACTGGATTCTGATTGTCTGGTGTTATGTCTACCTCTAGAACAGTATCATGCTGGCCTGACCAAAACAACTCTCCTACAGTCCCTTGTATGCAAAGTGTGCTTGAAGCATCTCAGGGACAGAGCATGGAAACTCCAAGATGCTTGTAAGTCAGACTATTTAATTGTCACTGTCCCTGCATGCCAACAATATGTGCAGGACAGAATTAGGTCTGAGACTGGCCTTCATCTAGCTAGGTAGCTAGGTAATGGGGGAAGGAAACCTTTGACCTTCACCTAAATATGGGGTAGCTAATATTAATATTTTACAACAACAAATCAATAATAGGATGTGACCATACTGACCTAGGTCTGTTTGTACCTAAACCCTATATGCATACTTATAAATGCCCTCTATAAAATTTACATGGCCCTGCACCCCATTCCTGAGATCTAAGACATATACACACATACACATGTTCCTCACACATATAAACACACATGCCAACCTAGTCTGGCAGAAACTTTGCTCACAACTGCTCTTTCATTCAAACTGGGGGGGTTAAGAATTAGCCAAGGCACCATACAAATGAGCTCACAGTCTGTATTTCCATCCTCTTTTCCAGGAGCATACTAAGCAATGAACAGCCCACATCCACCCTCCCAGAAATGCAGCCATACAGAAGCTGGGGAACAATTAGCCAAGGGACTAACACAGGCCAGGGTACAGACTGAGCAGACCTTGAAACCAGGGTCTTCTGCCATTGGCATACATTTGAGAAGTTCCAGAAACTGTCTGTCAGGGGTATGCCTGTGCCCTGCACATTTCCATGCTGGAGTTAATTGCTTCTGTAAAATTATAAGTGCTGCTTTGAGTTTCAAAATTCCATAATCTTTGGTCTCCTTACCCAAGGGAGACTGTACTTTGGCACTTGGAAAGGGTTTAGGCAAATGTGAGAATATAGGACTGTCATTGTGGCCAAGGATATACATATAATCTCATCAGGCTAAGCTGTGTTGAGTGACAGCAATGCCAATAGGCTGTTATCCTGGGCTATTCCTATTGTACATATCAAGGGTCTCTTTCCAGTTCTGGCCTAGACTCTCCTTTGGGCTGGGAATACCATGCTCCTCCCTGAGTAGAGGACTTTGTCAAGCTAGCCAGATTCAGGTTCTGAAGGCAAAGCTGGCAGCTGACAAGAAGGCAAAGCAGAACGGATCATGAAGCTGAGCGGTCTGGGATGAAGCTGCCCCCTTGCACAGCCAGAGCTTGGTTTTATTCCATGGAACTAGAGGTCCTGCTGAGTTGGGGTATGACAGGAAGCACCTCTGATGGAGCTGGGCTCTTCTCATCCACCTCCACCTCCTTACAGCTCATGCCAAATCGTCACCAGGACAACAGGCAAGAGACAGAAGGGAGAGTCCAAGGCCATATATTCCCCTGCTCACTTAGAGCCCTTTTCCCCCCGTAGTCCAATCTCATGTCTTTGACGTGGTCTGCAGAAGCCCCTCTAAGGCAGCCTGGGGCAACAGTCAGGAAGACAGCCCCAAAGTGTCCAGGAGGTTCCATCCGAGGGCAACAACCCTTCCCAAGGGCAGCCAGGATTGGGAGTTCACCCTTGACTGGTTTACTCCCTCCGGGAGGCCGGACAATGACTCTCAAGGCCAGATTCTTAAGTAGGTGCCGGTGGAGCAGACAGAGAAAAGAGGGAACACGCGCTCTTGGAAGTTGACGCGGAAGGTATAGATGTGGCGCATGTCCTCTGTAGCGTAGAAGGACACAGCCCCCACCTCCAGGTCCAGGGCGACCCGCACGCGGGACAGGTGCCCACAGCTGAGGGGCGTCCGTTCAGGGCTGGTCACTGCCCAGTACTGCCCGTTGTTGAGCTGCAGCGCCCAGACGCCCTCCTCCGGGGTGAAGGGCGTGAGACCCTTGCGGCGCACGCTCTCACGGGCCACGCCGAAGGCCCAGCCGTCCTTGGAGCCCACTTCCACTTCCCAGTGGTGCCTCCCAGAAGAGAAACCGCAGGAAGCCAGAACTCGTGTGTTGGTGTCGAAGCGGCGAGGGTGGCTGGGCAGGTCCTGGGCTTGTTGTCCAAGGCGCACGCTCTTAAGATCCAAAGAGAGGATGAGGCGGGGGTTGGCCGTGTCGGGGTCCAAGGTCAGCTCCACTGCGGGGGATGGGTGGTTAGGGGAGGTGGGGAGACAAGAGAGAAGACTTTCCATGCAGGCTGCTTGCACAGCTCTCCTCGCCCCACTGTCCCCTCAAATAAGTATATGTTGAAATCACACAATTACAGTTTATGGGCTTGATTTGGATCTCAATTCAAACAAATCGATAAATCTAATTTAAAACACTTGTATCATAATTTATGGAAAAGTTTTTCCATAAAGTTTTCTTTGATATTGTATTACCTTTGTGATACTATGTAANTTGAAATCACACAATTACAGTTTATGGGCTTGATTTGGATCTCAATTCAAACAAATCGATAAATCTAATTTAAAACACTTGTATCATAATTTATGGAAAAGTTTTTCCATAAAGTTTTCTTTGATATTGTATTACCTTTGTGATACTATGTAAAGTTTTACTTAAAACATATATGTATTATTAAACTGTATTTTATAGCAAAAAGACACTTGGGAATTTTGGACACTAGATACTGGAAAGAATCATTAATTTTTTATTTATAACAATAGTTTCCTCTTTATGCTTTTTTAAATGTCTCTTTAGAGACAGCACACTGAGATATATATGAAATGATATATATATGAAATCACAGTTATCTATGATTTGCTTCAAAATAATCCAGTGGCAAGAAGTAGATAGGGATGTTTATGAAAAACACTAGTCATGAGTTGATAATTGCTGAAGGTATATGATGGAGAAGGCAATGGCACCCCACTCCAGTACTCTTGCCTGGAAAATCCCATGGATGGAGGAGCCTGGTAGACTGCAGTCCTTGGGATCGTGAAGAGCCAACTTCACTTTCACTTTTCACTTTCATGCATTGGAGAAGGAAATGGCAACCCACTCCAATTTTCTTGCCTGGAGAATCCCAGGGACGGGGGAGCCTGGTGGACTGCCATCTGTGGGGTCGCACAGAGTCAGACACGGCTGAAGCGACTTAGCAGCAGCAGCAGAAGCCTGTCTTGGACTTTGGGAGAGCTGGGTCCATCATGGCCCCCCAAAGGACACACGGAGCAAAGGGCAGAGGTTGAAAGTCCAGGTAAAGGACAGGAACCCTAGCCTGGAACTGGTCAGAAAGTGTGTCAGTAGTTGGTGTAACTTGGTCTGATGGCCCAATCTGTTCTTTGGTGCCTTCAGGGCCAGATGACTTTGATCACTGGGTAGCCAGGCCCAAGGAAGTTCCCTAGGTGCCCTCCTGTCTGGATGCTGAGGACCAGTGTGAGGGTCTGGTGTCAAGGATGTGGGTTCTCATATCAAAGTAGCTCTCAAGGATCCAGGACCAATGAACAGGTGGTGTCAGAAGGAAAGCAAATTAGGCCAGTCATTGCTTTCAGAGGTCCAGACATCTCAGAGAGCTTATAATGGTCACAGGATGGAAGAGGAAAATGTATACACAGGCGTACTCATACCAGCATTGTGACATCCTAAGTCACTGCACCACCCTGGAGACCAAGAGAGAACATCTCTCTTACCAACCACGTGTGATTGTTATGTACTGTTGTTACGTTTTCAGATATGTATATATCTATCTAGTTATTCTACAAACTCTGACAGACATATAGTCATATTCACAAACATACGAGCTGAAAATATACACACAGCCAGCCAGATCCTACAGGTCAGTGCCCAGACCTGATCCTACAGGCACCTCCACCAGTCACCCTACCTTCTGTGATCCATAATGTGTTGCCGTACTTCAGCACAGTTATTAGAGGATAGAAAGGGTAATTGTGACACTCAGTCAAAAAGCCATACAGGCCATACAGCCATACATGAGGGCTTGATGATTTCCCTTGTAGAAATCAGTGTATTCAAATACATGGATTGGGTACAGTGTTCTAGAGCTATACAACATAGGATTTAC
This sequence comes from Neotragus pygmaeus, assembly GCA_006410875.1. Taxonomy (NCBI): domain Eukaryota; kingdom Metazoa; phylum Chordata; class Mammalia; order Artiodactyla; family Bovidae; genus Neotragus; species Neotragus pygmaeus. The sequence goes on along the minus strand of SJYV01023425.1, from coordinate 88,024 downwards.
CCTTTGGGATGCTGCTGTAGGGTGGACTCTTAAATGATACTGTGTCCAGCCTATAGGACACTGGATTCTGATTGTCTGGTGTTATGTCTACCTCTAGAACAGTATCATGCTGGCCTGACCAAAACAACTCTCCTACAGTCCCTTGTATGCAAAGTGTGCTTGAAGCATCTCAGGGACAGAGCATGGAAACTCCAAGATGCTTGTAAGTCAGACTATTTAATTGTCACTGTCCCTGCATGCCAACAATATGTGCAGGACAGAATTAGGTCTGAGACTGGCCTTCATCTAGCTAGGTAGCTAGGTAATGGGGGAAGGAAACCTTTGACCTTCACCTAAATATGGGGTAGCTAATATTAATATTTTACAACAACAAATCAATAATAGGATGTGACCATACTGACCTAGGTCTGTTTGTACCTAAACCCTATATGCATACTTATAAATGCCCTCTATAAAATTTACATGGCCCTGCACCCCATTCCTGAGATCTAAGACATATACACACATACACATGTTCCTCACACATATAAACACACATGCCAACCTAGTCTGGCAGAAACTTTGCTCACAACTGCTCTTTCATTCAAACTGGGGGGGTTAAGAATTAGCCAAGGCACCATACAAATGAGCTCACAGTCTGTATTTCCATCCTCTTTTCCAGGAGCATACTAAGCAATGAACAGCCCACATCCACCCTCCCAGAAATGCAGCCATACAGAAGCTGGGGAACAATTAGCCAAGGGACTAACACAGGCCAGGGTACAGACTGAGCAGACCTTGAAACCAGGGTCTTCTGCCATTGGCATACATTTGAGAAGTTCCAGAAACTGTCTGTCAGGGGTATGCCTGTGCCCTGCACATTTCCATGCTGGAGTTAATTGCTTCTGTAAAATTATAAGTGCTGCTTTGAGTTTCAAAATTCCATAATCTTTGGTCTCCTTACCCAAGGGAGACTGTACTTTGGCACTTGGAAAGGGTTTAGGCAAATGTGAGAATATAGGACTGTCATTGTGGCCAAGGATATACATATAATCTCATCAGGCTAAGCTGTGTTGAGTGACAGCAATGCCAATAGGCTGTTATCCTGGGCTATTCCTATTGTACATATCAAGGGTCTCTTTCCAGTTCTGGCCTAGACTCTCCTTTGGGCTGGGAATACCATGCTCCTCCCTGAGTAGAGGACTTTGTCAAGCTAGCCAGATTCAGGTTCTGAAGGCAAAGCTGGCAGCTGACAAGAAGGCAAAGCAGAACGGATCATGAAGCTGAGCGGTCTGGGATGAAGCTGCCCCCTTGCACAGCCAGAGCTTGGTTTTATTCCATGGAACTAGAGGTCCTGCTGAGTTGGGGTATGACAGGAAGCACCTCTGATGGAGCTGGGCTCTTCTCATCCACCTCCACCTCCTTACAGCTCATGCCAAATCGTCACCAGGACAACAGGCAAGAGACAGAAGGGAGAGTCCAAGGCCATATATTCCCCTGCTCACTTAGAGCCCTTTTCCCCCCGTAGTCCAATCTCATGTCTTTGACGTGGTCTGCAGAAGCCCCTCTAAGGCAGCCTGGGGCAACAGTCAGGAAGACAGCCCCAAAGTGTCCAGGAGGTTCCATCCGAGGGCAACAACCCTTCCCAAGGGCAGCCAGGATTGGGAGTTCACCCTTGACTGGTTTACTCCCTCCGGGAGGCCGGACAATGACTCTCAAGGCCAGATTCTTAAGTAGGTGCCGGTGGAGCAGACAGAGAAAAGAGGGAACACGCGCTCTTGGAAGTTGACGCGGAAGGTATAGATGTGGCGCATGTCCTCTGTAGCGTAGAAGGACACAGCCCCCACCTCCAGGTCCAGGGCGACCCGCACGCGGGACAGGTGCCCACAGCTGAGGGGCGTCCGTTCAGGGCTGGTCACTGCCCAGTACTGCCCGTTGTTGAGCTGCAGCGCCCAGACGCCCTCCTCCGGGGTGAAGGGCGTGAGACCCTTGCGGCGCACGCTCTCACGGGCCACGCCGAAGGCCCAGCCGTCCTTGGAGCCCACTTCCACTTCCCAGTGGTGCCTCCCAGAAGAGAAACCGCAGGAAGCCAGAACTCGTGTGTTGGTGTCGAAGCGGCGAGGGTGGCTGGGCAGGTCCTGGGCTTGTTGTCCAAGGCGCACGCTCTTAAGATCCAAAGAGAGGATGAGGCGGGGGTTGGCCGTGTCGGGGTCCAAGGTCAGCTCCACTGCGGGGGATGGGTGGTTAGGGGAGGTGGGGAGACAAGAGAGAAGACTTTCCATGCAGGCTGCTTGCACAGCTCTCCTCGCCCCACTGTCCCCTCAAATAAGTATATGTTGAAATCACACAATTACAGTTTATGGGCTTGATTTGGATCTCAATTCAAACAAATCGATAAATCTAATTTAAAACACTTGTATCATAATTTATGGAAAAGTTTTTCCATAAAGTTTTCTTTGATATTGTATTACCTTTGTGATACTATGTAAAGTTTTACTTAAAACATATATGTATTATTAAACTGTATTTTATAGCAAAAAGACACTTGGGAATTTTGGACACTAGATACTGGAAAGAATCATTAATTTTTTATTTATAACAATAGTTTCCTCTTTATGCTTTTTTAAATGTCTCTTTAGAGACAGCACACTGAGATATATATGAAATGATATATATATGAAATCACAGTTATCTATGATTTGCTTCAAAATAATCCAGTGGCAAGAAGTAGATAGGGATGTTTATGAAAAACACTAGTCATGAGTTGATAATTGCTGAAGGTATATGATGGAGAAGGCAATGGCACCCCACTCCAGTACTCTTGCCTGGAAAATCCCATGGATGGAGGAGCCTGGAATGCTGTAGTCCATGGGGTTGCCGAGGGTCAGACATGACTGAGCGACTTCACTTTCACTTTTCACTTTCATGCATGGAGAAGGCAAAAGCAACCCACTCCAGCGTTCTTGCCTGGAGAATCCCAGGGACAGGGGAGCCTGGTGGGCTGCTGTCTATGGAGTTGCACAGAGTTGGACACGACTGGAGTGACTTAACAGCAGCAGCAGCAGAAGGTATATGATGAGTACATAATACTTGTTATACTCTTCTCTCTACTTTAGTGTATGTTTGAAACCTTCCATAATGAAAAGTTAAAATACGCACACTTGTTGTAAGTACTACTATGTTCCAGGTCTGTTCTAGGCCCTGTGAATCCCACAGAGGAATATCCCTGCCCTCCTGCAGCTTCCTTTCTATGGGAAGAAGGAGAGACAATAAATGATAAAGGGATCAGGAGAGCAGGCTGTAATTTCAACTAGACGGGCCGGGAAAGGCCTTACCAAAAATGTGCATAGGAGCACCGACATCAAGGAGATGAGAAAGCCAGATAGGTGGCTGTCTGAGGGAAGGGTGTTCCAGGCCCTGGCACAGCCAGTGCAGTGCAAAGGCCCTGAGGTAACTGCGTGCTCCTGGTGCATTCTAGGAACAGCAAGTGCATGTGTGACCACACAGAGTGAACCAGGGGGAGAGTATGCAGTGAGGCTAGACTTCATGAGACCTTGAAGACCAGTACAAGGACTCCAACCCTTACTGAGTGAGAGGGAGAGGCAGCGCTGTCACAGAGTCTTGAGCAGAGGAGGACATAGTCTGACTCAGTTGGCTTACTAGGTAAGATATGACTTAGCTTAGTCATCAGCATCAGGAATATGTGCCTTCCCCTCCCCACTTTCCCAGTCCACTGGGGTTAGATCCCACTCACCCCAGAACCCTGCAAGAATAATAACTGCTTCCCTTGCTGATTTCAGTCTGACCCCTGACCCAGCACACAACCCCTGTCCCCAGAAGAGGTCTCCGTCTGTCTGGGAGTGGGAACAGGGAAGAGAGGTTTGTCCAGGTGACTGACAAGCACTTCCAGATCTAAATACCCCAAGGTGCAGAGCACTCCTACTCTGGAATGATCCATAGCTTTATAAGCCTATGGGCCCCACTGTGACCTGAAGGAATCATAATTATGAGGAGGAGGGAGAAAGGACAGCTGATGGCAGAGTTGCTTAGGTAGATGGGCAGAAGGAACCAGCCACACACAGAGCCCAGAGAGACAGTTACTGTATCTCCACATTGCCAAATGACAGGTACTCACGGTCACAACAACCATCATACCTTTTTCCTCTTTCTCCAGCTCTCCCCGAAGATCCTCTGAAGAGAAGAAACAGAGCAGGTTGTACATGAATGACATGGAAAATTTCTATCTGGCAATGACAGTGACACCATCTCTTGACTTGTAAGCCCCACGGACTCACTCACTCCCCAGATAACCTAGAGATGACAGGCAGGTACCAGGCCAAGCACAAGGGTAGAAAGGGGACAGTAGTCTAACTGTACCTCTCCCACTTCCCCCTCTTTTGTCTGGAGCCATTCTGCGCTGAGCTCTCCTTCCTCATCCTTCTTTCTGCCCCTAATGACCCTCGACTCCATCTGTCTTCAGTTGAAGCTTTGTGTCCTGGGGTAGGGATGGGGGTTCTAAATAAATTAGCCATCACTAACTGCCCCAACCAATCTGGCTTTGAGAAACCCACTAGTTCCTATTTTATCACACAGCTTCTGGAAAGGCACGTCCTTAGAACCCTAAACCACCAACACCAGGCCTGCCAGGCCCAGCCCCACACACAGGCCCCTACCTTTGAACTTCTTGAGCAGCCCCTTTAAGACAAAGGTCTTGAGAGAAGCATTCCAGACTTTATTCTTCATCTCAGAAGAGACTGTGGTTGGCTTAGGGGCAGGCACATTGCTGCACCTGCAGGACAAGGACCCTGAAGAAGGCCCACAACCACTGTCCCACTCCCACTGGGCTTGACAGTTAGGATAGTGAGATCCTCTGGGTAAAGAAAGGTGAAAAGAAGAGCCTGACCCTGTGCCGAATACCAGGCCAGGCAGGCAGATGTTTGCCTCAGAAAGTACTCAGGTAAGTTGGTGAGGGGAACAGGAGGTGAGAAGTCAGGGTGGGGAAGGACAAGAGGAAGCACAGTGGAAGAGAAGAGCCACCTGAGAGAGGCCTCAGGCATTGTCAGGTCCACTCACCTGCTTAGTGTGTTTTTGAATTCCTGGAAGGAAAGGTGAGAAAAAACCAAATCAGCATTCATCTTTGAGAAAATAAAACTGGTTCCTTGCCCTGCTTCCAGAGGGATAAGCAACACAGAGATGCATTACCCCACACACACACTGCTTGCATGGGCCCCATGTGGCAACAGCTTCCTCATATGGCAGACCACTGCATGTCTCATCACCAAGGTAGACCCCTCAACCCTGCCCCCACCTCTGCAATTGCTCCCATCATTACAGAATCATCACTGGAGACAAGTGCCAGGACTCAACGTTGCTTCTGCTTTTAATATCGCCTAAGAAAACTGATGGGGCTTCTCTAGTGGCTCAGATGGTAAAGAATCTGCCTAAAATGCCAGAGACCTGGGCTCGATCCCTGGGTAGGGAGGATCCCCTGGAGAAGGAAATGGCAACCCGCTCTAGTAATCTTGCCTGTACAGAAGAGCCTGGCTGGCTATAGTCCATGGGATTGCAAAGAGTTGGACATCACTGAGTGACTGACACTTTCAAGACAACTGACAGCCCCTATGCAACAACTGGTCACTCAGATCAGTGCTCTTTTCCCCCATATATTATTATTTTTCCTCTTTTTTATTTTTTAAATTATGAAAGTATGATAACACATTTAACAGAGACTTCGAAAATACAGAACAAAGTTACATACAGTTCCACTATATATCACAATTATGTGTTAAGTAGATAAGATTTTTAGTTGAAGTTTCAATATAGACTCTCAAAAATTAATAAAATGAATAGACAGATAAGTAGAAGGATAAATAGATNCCGGGGACCGTTCACTTTACCACAAACATCAAACTTCTACATCATCAGGAATCTTTGTGCCCATTTCTAAATATTTCACAGGATTTTTATCAGCCAAGTTGGGCTGAGGGTATCTCCCTCATTGCATTACAGGTAGTCACCAAGAGCTCTAACAACCCACTTCTTCCACTTACCTGGTTCTTCTAAACTAGCACACACAAATTCCCCTTGAAGTCATGGTTTTCAGGATCTGACATGATACCTAGACATGCTGAGTTTAATGGCTCACTACACTGCTTCATCATAACGTGCAGATATTATACAGGACATACAAAATTAACTTTGTTGACAAAACACAGGATCTTCCAAAAGAAGTAAATAGCTGTCCTCTCAGCTTTCATTGCAAATGTTCCCAAAAAGCTCACAGTATTTTTTTAATATGGAAATTGGTTGGAGTAATTGCATTTGAATCTGGCTATAAAACAAATAGTTCTACATGTGCCTTGAGAATAGAACTAAATTTTGTTATGAACTCAGTCTTTGAAATAAAAATCTACAATCTTTTTTAAAAATTTTTGTCCTAAAACTAGTATAATCTGGGTGTCCCTTAGTCCACTCCTTTGGGTTTACATTATCCTGTAATATCCAATTTAATATCCAAGACCTGACTGGTAAATCATAGGAACACTTAACTTAAATGTATATGTTCAGATACAATTAACAATGAATCACAGCATGCCAGGCCTCCCTGTCCATCACCAACTCCTGGAGTTCACTCAAACTCACGTCCAACAAGTCGGTGATGCCATCCACCCATCTCATCCTCTGTCGTCCCCTTCTCCTCCTGCCCCCAATCCCTCCCAGCATCAGAGTCTTTTCCAATCAGTCAACTCTGCACATGAGGTAGCCAAAGTA
>SJYV01023425.1:65580-81192 GCA_006410875.1 Neotragus pygmaeus | reverse complement strand
GGGGGGGGGTGGGGGTGGGGGTGCTGCATGGCTGTGGGATCTTATTTCCCTGATCTGTGTGAAAGCACGAGTCCTAACCACCAGGGAACGCCCTTAAATGACCTCTCTTGATCCATTTGTCCATTTGTGACTTGTGAAGTTTAATTAGTGGATCGTGACTATTTATGTTAGAAGGACATATGATAGAATAGAAAACACCAAAGTGCCTCACATGTAGTACAGGTGTTATTTTCTGAGACTTTTTTCACACCTATGTGTATAATAGAATGCATTGTAAGATATACTATTGTGGATCATGTTCAAGAAAAATTTTAATCACGTCCTTTTAGACTGCTAACCCCAGGAAAATCAGGGCTTTTCTCTTCAATACCCTTTGGCTCCAGATTGTGTGATTCTACTAAACGAATTCTGTTCTCGCTGCTGTTTCCTCATTTGAAAAGTGGGAGGGATAAATTCAAGCCTCCTGCCTTAAAATTAATGACTCATACCCCTGGCCAAGCCAGACTCACCTGGAGAAAGTCAAGATCAGGCTTGCAAGTTGTCTCCTGGATCTGACTGCTGAGCTTGGAGAGCTGGGCAATCTCATCCCCAAGCTGGGCCAAGTTCTCATTCTGCTTCTGTGTCACCTCCCGGGACAGCTCCTCCAGGCGGCCTAGGAGCCGACCCTCCTGCTCCACCAGGAAGGCCCGCAGAGCCTGGAACTCCGCCCCTACCTTCTCTTGTTCAGCTGCCATCTGCTTCTGTCTCAGAAGAAGTGAAGTTGAAGAAGGCAAGGGATGTGATCATTGACAGGTCATCAATCCCATCCCATTTGGATGGGAGCCTCTGTGCCATCTCACAGGACAGGGTTCCATCTCCCCCAGTGTTCAGGGGTCAGAGACTCATGTACACATACCCACAGTGCACACACTCTAGTTTAAGTACCACAGTTCCGAGCATGCAGTAGCCTCAACACGTGCTTTCCCTTCCCTGTCCCAGTGGTGCCCATGTATCACTTTAGACCTGGGCTCTCCCATCAACCTAGGACAACTTCAGAGTAACTTCAGAACCACCCAGGGCTGCAGTTTCCTCATTTGAAAAATGGAAGGGATAAATCAGTGCCTTCTGTAGTTACTGTAAAGATTAAGCTGAGGTCCCCAAACATTTATTTTGTGTTAAAAACAAGACAACAGGCTCCAAATGGAGTCACTTATGCTAAGCCTCATGTCACCAAACCAAGACCTAATTACAGTTTCAGCTCTCCCAGAAATATTAATCTTAAACCATCCTATAAGGAATGGCCTCCTCAACGTTTGTTTAGTAACCTGTCTGATAAAACCATGTCAGCCACTACAAGGAAAGCAACTTTGCAGCAGCTAACCCACTTTTCTGTGTGTGTGACCAAATTTATGATCTTTATTCTGCGGAAATCCAAACACATTATGGTTTCAAGTTACTAGAGTTGGAAAGTTGGAAAACATTAAAGTTGCAGAGTTGGAAAGCACCTTTTATAGCACACAGTGAGATTTCAAACGTAATGCTGTCAAACTCTTCTCACTTCTATTTAGTTCAACATTTTGGGCAACAATTTAATAGATGATTTACAAGGCAACTTTAAGGTGTGACTTTGAAGCAAAACCTTTGTGGAGCTGGGGGTGCCAGTGAAAATTCGTTTTAAGACATAAAAACTTAAAGTGAACCAACAATGTCACTGGCTGTCAGACAGACAAGCTAACACAGCACCCTAAGCCACTGTTAGGCTGCAAGGCTGAAGCAAGGTATGGAGAAATGGTGTCAAGTCTCATTTAACGAATCATATTCAGTGTTAAAACATCTACCAATAGAGTATCAGAATTGCAAAACTGGAAGTAAATTTTAAATAACTCCACTTTCACAGCTTTTTTTTGTTTTCTTTTTTGTGTTTTTGGCCACATGGCATGTGGGATCTTAGTCCCCTGAGTAGGGATTGAACCCATGCCCTTGCATGGTTGTAGCATGGAATTCCAAACAACAGACCTGCCAGGGAAGTCCTTCAAAGCACTTCTGATATTTAAATTCCCTCTCTAATCAGACACCCAAGTCACTTTAGGATCATAAATCATGTTGATGAATCGGTTTATAAGCCCTTAGTAGTGCTGACTGAGGCTCCACAGGCAGCAAAGACAGTTCTTACTCAGAATATGTGTCAGTTTCAGCCAAGATAAAATACTGTCTCTTCCAGGGTGGAAGAGGTCCAAGGCAATTCATCTGCTACCAAGTAACTGGTTTCCTTCAAGGATGATGCTGTGTCAGGCCTCCACATTGCTTCTGTTGCTGCCAGGCTGACTATTGTGTGGATCACAACAAACTCTGGAAAATTTTTAAAGAGATGGGAATACCAGACCACCTTTCCTGCCACATGAGAAACCCATATGCAGGTCAAGAATCAACAGTTAGAACCGTACGTGGAACAACGGACTGGTTCCAAATTGGGAAAGGAGTACATCAAGGCTGTATATTGTCACCCTGCTTATTTAACTTCTATGCAGAGTACATCAGCTGAAACACTGGGCTGGATGAATCACAAGCTAAAATCAAGACTGCTGAGAGAAATATCAAACTCAGATATGCAGTTGATACCACTCTAATAACAGAAAATGAAGAGGATCTAAAGAGCCTCTTGATGAGGGTGCAAGAGGAGAGTGAAAAAGCTGGCTTGAAACTCAACATTCAAAACACGAAGATCATGACATCTGGTCCCATCACTTCATGGCAAATAGAGGGGGAAAAAGTGGAAATCAGATTTTATTTTCTTGGGCTCTAAAATCACTGCAGATGGTAACTCCAGCCACAAAATTAAAAGATACTTGCTCCTTGGAAGGAAAGCTATGACAAACCTAGACAGTGTAGTAAAAAGCAGAGACATCATTTTGCTGACAAAGTGATAGCCGTTTAGTCAAAGCTAAGGTTTTTCTAGTAGTCATGTATGGATGTGAGAGTTGAACCATAAAGAAGGCTACACATTGAAGAATTGATGCTTTTGAATTGTGGTGATGGAGAAGATTCTTGAGTTCCTTGGACTGCAAGGAGATAAAACCTGTCAATCCTAAAATAAATTAATCCTGAATATTCACTGGAAGGACTGATACTCAAACTGAAATTCGAATACTTTGGCCACCCGATGTGAAGAGCTGACTCATTGGAAAATTGAAGGCAAAAGGAGAAGGGAGTGGCAGAGGATAAGATGGTTATATGGCATCACCGACTCAATGGACATGAGTTTGGGCGGACGCTAGCAGATGGTGAAGCAAGCCTGCTGTGCTGCAGTCCATGGGGTCGAAAAGAGTTGGACGGGACTTAGCGACTGAACACAACAGCAAAGAAAGAAGACAGTGAAATCAATGCCAGTGATCAGAGATAACAGCATATCCACAAGACCTAAGTGAGAATATGCTGTGTGCAAGCTTTATATTCTATTCTTTCCATTATTACTATTCATGGGATTTTCTCCCCCTGTGTTTTTAGACCCAGACTCTCGCCCTGATCCTCTTGATTCTTTATAGAAACACATGGGAGGGACTCTGTGTGATATCACAAGTGGGGCCTCTCGTGGCCCCTGAGAAGAATCCCATCCCTCCAGGACAAGCTCAAATGTCAAAGTTCCTTTTCCCTGAAAATGTTATGGGAGGAAAGAGCAGCTAGAAGAGCAGACTGTAAGTGAGTTCTGAAGTCAGGCGACCGGGGTTCAGGTCACGGCTGCCTAGTCTTCAGGATGTTGGGCAAACAGGCAGCAACAACACGGGGCACTTTACAGGTATCAGCTCCCTCAGTNCAACAAAGATCCATCTAGTCAAGGCTACGGTTTTTCCAGGAGTCGTGTATGGATGTGAGAGTTGGACTATAAAGTAAGCTGAGCACTGAAGAACTGATGCTTTTGAACTGTGGTGTTGGAGAAAACTCTTGAGAGTCTCTTGGACTGCAAGAAGATCCAACCAGTCCATCCTAAATGAGATCAGTCCTGAGTGTTCATTGGATGGACTGATGTTGAAGCTGAACCTCCAATACTTTGGCCACCTGATGTGAGGCACTGACTCATTTGAAAAGCCCCTGATGCTGGGAAAGATTGAGGGCAGGAGGAGAAGAGGACGGCAGAGGATGAGACGGTTGGATGGCATCACCGACTCACCAGAGATGAGTTAGGGTAAACTCCAGGAGCCGGTGATGCACAGGGAGGCCTGGTGTGCTGCAGTCCATGGGGTCGTAAAGAGTCGGACATGACTGAGCGACTGAACTGAACTGAACTGATATTTCTAAAATCTACCTCTGGTCCACAGGCACACACTTCAAAGCCAGAGTGGGAGGTGGCCCTCTGTTGTCAGCCTGGGGCACGGGGTTGGAGGAGGAGGAGCCAGGCTGGGGGTTACCATTCTCACCAGGAGCTCCTTGCCCTCCTTCTCTTCTGTGGAACGAAAGGCTTCATAGTCCTCCAAATCCTTCTTCAAGACCTTCAGCCTGGACTCCAGAAGCTCCTGCAGGAGGGTGAGAAGAAAGACATTGTGGGGAGAAGATTCAGGAAACCCCCACATGGGCCTTTCTGAAACCACCCAGAAGAAAGTGAAGGCCCTGTTCACTGAGGCGCAGGAGGCAGGATTGAAGCCACCTCTGGAAGTGGGGATGGATGCAGCCTACACAGGCTGCACGTAAGGGCACAGGGCAACTGCAAGCTGATTCCAAAGACCTCAGGGTCTCCGGTCCTCAAGATCATCTGTGCACAATCTAGGCTGAAATGCAAGCACTCCAGCCGCTCAGTCTTCCTAGTCCTCTCTTCTGCTCTCCTCACCAGCACCGGAAAGCCCTCTGGGTAGGAGGGCTGGAGCAGAGTCAGAGCAAAGAAAGACTGTGCTGCAGGCCTCCTAGAGCACACCCTGGCAAGTCGGCAGGAAAAGGAGGCGGCTGGCACGGAGAATCCCAGGCGGCTCTCGGTACTCTACTCAACCCTGGATCCACTCACTCCCTAAGCCCAATCTCCTGGGAATGCCGTCTCACTTGACCACGAGAGACGAGAGAACACTGAACAGAGCTATGCCCGTGGTAAGAGTTGACAGTAGGGGTAGCAGATGTGGGGATGTGAAGGAGGCACTACGAGAAGCCAGGGACCGACAGAAAATCGCCATATCTGTGGGGTATCATGCAGTGGGTCCAGTATGGGCCCCAAAGGAAATGATAGGGGCGTGGGAGGCTGGTGACAGAGGGAGGGCCGCGTTGAGTCCCGAGGCTAATGCCAGGCAGCATGGGATAGGACAAAAAAAGCAGGGGCTCACCTGGGCCTTCCTGCGTGCGCGGGAATGTAGAACCGGGACCGGAGGTCCCGAGAACCCTCATGGGTAGGGACGACGCTCACCTTAGCCTCCTGAACCGCCTCGTCCAGCGGCAACACGGCGTGAGCGCGGTGCTCGCGGGCGCGGTCGCACACCACGCAGATGGCGCGTCCATCGTCCTGGCAGTAGAGCTTGAGCGGTTCGCCGTGCTGCGCGCACCCGGCCGCCGCAGCCTCCGGAGGCCCGCGTTCTGGCGCTCCGGCCGGCAGGCTGAAACGCCGCAGCAGTGTGGCCACCGCGGCCAGCTGCCGGTTGGGCCGCAGCTGGCTGGGGCGCGCGGGCTCGCGACACTGCGGGCAGGGCAGCGAGAAGGACAGCGTGTGGGACCCGGCGGTAGCCCTCGTTCCCGGGCGCTCCCAGCAGCGCGCGATGCAGGCGCGGCAGAAGCTGTGGCCGCACTCGACGGACACTGGCTCGCGGAAGAGCTCCAGGCAGATGGAGCAGGTCGCCTCTCCTTGCAGCTCTGCTGCCAGCGCCAGCGCCTCGGCCCCTGCGCCTGGGCCGGTCCGCGGCCCCACTGCCGCCATGCGCGCCTGCAGCTCAGCGCAGTGGGGCGGCGCTGCGGAAGTCGCGGGACCCGACAGTGCGCGGCCGGGGCGGGAGTCTGAGCGGCCGCTGAAAGAGGAAAGGCGGGGCTGACGCCGGCTGGCAGAGACTAGACCTGAGGGCTCCAGGCTGAGAAACGCTAGAGGAGGGCGCGTCTTGACAGCTGGCGGAGTAGCACAGGTCCAGGGGATCTAAGCGCGGCCCAGTGCCTTGCATTCCCGCTCTGAGCCCCCTCAATACCCCGCCTTGGCTAGCGGCCTCGGAGGTCTCGCGGCCCTCTCTCTGTCTCTCCCTTATCTCAGCTCTAACGCTAGCCTACGCTCTCCAAGCCTGACTCCGCCAGCCGTGAGAAACGGGCCGGGACAGGTGGAAGCACACGCCCACCTGGGCGCCACTCCCAGTTGCTGCCCGTGGCCGACCCGGCACAGCCCGAGGGTCTGGCGCCCGACCACAGTGTCGGGTTCCCGGAGCACAGGTTTGTCCGGCCCTGTACTAAGTTAAATTTAGAGTCTGGAACCTGGCTCCTGCTCCTACCCCCACCCCCATAAGTGGCCTTTTATCCACTTTTGTAGCTACCTTTCTTGCATTTGTATCCTCCCCTGCCCGTTTATTCTTTATTTTTGTTTTTTAACGCAAGTAATACACTTACAAGCAACCCTCCCGCTGTATTCCGTGTTATCCTCCTCCCCTAAAAACAAACAAACAAACTCCAATCCTCTATTGTCTCTTTAGCTTTATTTGTACAGCTCTCTGCAACCCGTCTGGAGCTGCCAATAATATTTGCTCACACCCGGTCTCCCCTCACGGGCTTCCCTGGTGGCTCAGACCGTAAAGAGTTTGCTCACAATTCGAAAACTCGGGTTTGATCCCTGGATCGGGTAGATCCCCTGGAGAAGAGAATGGCTACCCACTGCAATATTCTTCCCTGGAGAATTCCATGGACAGTCCCTGGGGTCACAATGAGTCGGACACAACTGAGCGACTCACACACACACACGTCTCTCATCACTCCCTCTGGAGGGCACTCCAAGCAGATTTTCTTCCTCAGCCTCCTCAGAAACCGCTCTTGTCAAGATGACCGGTGACCGCAGCGATCATAACTCAAAGGTGAAAGCAGGCGCCTTCTTGGGATTTACATCCTCTGTCCTCGGATGCTTCCTCCTTCTGGCACCATCTCTTCCTCCCGGGGGACTGTACTCCCTGGCTCTTCTCTCACTGCCATGGCCTCCTACCAGCTTCTTGGTCACCACGGTTGATTCCTCTTCCTCTCCCTGCCCTTGCTTGGTCCTTGGACTTTCTGTCTACGCTCACTTCCTTGTGATCTCTTCCACTTTCTTGCTTGAAAGACTTTCTCCCTGCTCCACGGACAAATCCCCAGCCCAACTCTTCCTAGTATGCCTGGCTCCCACAGCCAGCTCACTGGGCAGCATCTCCACATGAAGCGTTCTAAGGGAGAGTTACACACTCGTCACATCCACAATGCACTTCTGTCTGCCCCTCCACCTGCTTTTCCCACAGCCTTCCCCACTACACTCCATTTAACAGCAATTCCATCCATCCAGGTGCTCAGGCCCAAACCAGTGAGTCTTCTGAGGTTCCCCAAGAGAGGGGAAATGCACAGGACCCACCCCTACTCCTCAGCATCTCTTCAATTCTTCCACGGCATCATCTATAATTTGATGATCATAACATTTCTTTCCCCTTCTGTCCCTCTCCTGTCCTATCTTCTCCATCCAGCTGTGAGAACAATCCTTATTAAAACGTCAAGTCAGATAGGGGCCCTCCTTTCCTCAAGTTCTCCCGTGGCTCCCACCTCTCTCAGAATAGAAGTTGAAGTCTACACACTGTCTAAAGGCACCATTCTTTCTCTCCATCCCCTGCATACAAAGTGATAGGAGATGCATCCTCTCGCCTCCTGTCACTCTCCCCTGCTGCATGGACCCCCTTATTATTCCTGCAATAACATGTCACAAAGTTCCTACCTCAGGGCCTTTAAACTGGCTCTCACCTTTACTTGGACCTCTCTTTTCACAGACACTTTCATGGCTCACATTCCATCTCCTTTCAACCCTTTTCTTCAAATGTCACCCTCTCAGAATCACACTTTACTCCATTCTCTCCCTCAAGGCTGGCTCTATTTTCTCTTTAGCACTCAACCTCCTCTGAAACCAGAGCTGATAGATGTAAGAAACTATGTCAGTTTTGCTTATGGCTGAACTCCCAGTTTTCTACAGCAGGTCCAGGTACACAACAGAGCTTGATAAACTTTTCTTGGATTCAATTAATTTAAATATGGCTCAAAATTCAGATGTACAGAACATTTAACTGAAAAACTTTGCCCATCGCTTATGCCCCAGCCCCCTTCCAATCCCAAGCATCAACTTTGCAATTCTGAATTACTTTATACAAATATTGCACACTTTACTACACTCCCTCTTCTCAACAATACTTGAAACAAGAACTTCCAGATGTACAAGCTGGATCTAGAAAAGGCAGAGGAACCAGAGATGAAATTGCTAATATCTGTTGAGTCATAGAAAAAGCAAGAAAATTCCAGAAAAACATTCATTGACTTCTGCTTCATTGATTAAGCTAAAGCCTTTGTGTGGATCACAATGAACTGTGGAAAATTCTTAAAGAAATAGGAATACCAAACCACCTTACCTGCCTCCTGAGAAACTGGTATGCATGTCAAGATACAACAGTTAGAACTGGACATGAAACAATGGACTGGTTCCAAATTGGGAAAGGAGTACATCAGTGCTGTATATTGTCACCCTGCTTATTTAACTTCTGTGCAGAGTACATCAAGTGAAATGCCAAGCTGGATGAATCCCAGGCTGTAATCAAGATTATCGATAACCTCAGATATGCAGATGACACCACACTAATGGCAGAAAGTGAAGAGGAATTAAAGAGCCTCTTGATGGGGGTGAAAGAGCAGAGTGGAAAAACTGGCTTAAAACTCAACATTAAAAAAACTAAGATTATGGCATCCAACCCCATCACTTCATGGCAAATAGGTGGGGAAACAGTGAAAGCAGTGAGAGACTTATTTTCTTGGGTTCCAAAAGCACTACAGATGGTGACTGCAGCCATGAAATTAAAAAACGCTTACTCCATGGAATAAAAGTTATGACAAACCTAGACAGCTCATTAAAAAGCAGACATCACTTTACGGACAAAGGTCTGCAGAGTCAAGCTATGGTTTTTCCAGTAGTCATGCATGGATGTGAGAGCTGCACAGCAGAGAGGCTGAATGCCAAAGAATTGATGTTTTCCAACTGTAGTGCTGGAGAAGACGTCTTGAGAGTCCCTTGAACAGCAAGGAAATCAAACCAGTAATCCTAAAGGAAATCAACTCTAAATATTCATTGGAAGGGCTGATACTGAAGCTCCAATACTTTGACCACCTGATGCGAAGAACTGACTCATTGGAAAAGACCCTGATGTTGGGAAAGATTGAAGGCAGGAGGAGAAAGGAACAACAGAGGATGAGATGGTTGGATGGCATTACCGACTCAGTGGACGTGAGTTTGAGCAAGCTCTGGGAAATAGTGAAGGACAGGGAACCGGGCATGCTACAGTCCGTGCGGTGGCAGAGTCGGACACAGCTGAGCGACTGAGCAACTCTTCTCTTTGTTTAACAAACGTAGCATCCTGCACCTAATCTTACTTTCCTTCTTCCGGCTCACAATTCGTTTTTGGGCTTCGTGCCGGATGACTTTCCCTTCTTTTTTCACCGCTGCCTCCAAGTGTTTATCCTGGTCCTGTGCTCCCCTTGGTCGTCATCTCGGTCGAAGTCCACTCGCTTAGAGTCAGTAGAGGACCCTGGAATAGCTCCCAGTTCTGGCCGCTGGCCTTTTCAGCCTTTCGATTATCACAACTAGCAGATGCCTTTCGTTCGACCGTGCTTTTTGCCAATAACCACCTAACAGAAATTAGAGGAAGTTTCGCAGCGGGCTGGGGATGTAGCTCAGTGGTAGAGCGCATGCTTTGCATGTATGAGGCCCCGGGTTCGATCCCCGGCATCTCCAAAGCAAGCGGTGGTTTCTGTTTTGCTTTCTCTCGACCCTAGAGTTTAGAAATGCAGAACCCAAGGAAACACCCTAAATCGTGAAGTTTGCGCAGGTTGTGGGCACGGCGGCGCCGGCCTTCACCCACTCTAGGCTCAACCCCACGTCGGTACATTTAAACTTCGGACTGAAAATTCACGGAGCAAGCTCTTCGATGGCATCAGGATGCAAACATTATCCCTCCTCAGCGCCTGTGTTTCTCAGGGATGGAAAAGGGCTAGGGTGCTGGCAGAAAAGGAACGGAAGTGGGGAGGACGGTCAGTCAAGCATGATTGGTAGAGTTTAAATTTCTCAGATTGCCAATAATCTTGTCTTTAGTGGCCCAATTTTGTCCCAATCAAATTCAACTTCAAACCTCAAGCTAAATTCACCCGGAATCCTTCCTTCAAGTAAAAGTTACTGAAGGAGGTGTTCGCGTGCCCGGCTAGCTCAGTCGGTAGAGCATGAGACTCTTAATCTCAGGGTCGTGGGTTCGAGCCCCACGTTGGGCGACAGGTGTATTTTGCTCTTAACTATCGGAAGGTTGATAGTGAGGAATACTTCTGTTCTTGATCCATGTGTAGAAGTTGATGTGGGCTTCTTGCTGTTACGCTCTTGTTCTTTGTTACTGTATCCTTTACCTACTTACACAGCAACACTATAAATTGTTTAAAGAATCCGCAGTGCAGGGGACGTCGGTTGGATCCCTGGTCTGGGAGGAACCCGCATTGCCTTGGGCAGCTAAGCCTATGGGTCACAACTGTTCAGCCTGGGCTCTGGAGGCGTAGCCGCAACTACCGAAGCCTAGGTACTCTACAGCCTGAGCTCCACAAGAGATATCACTGCAATGAGAAGCTGTGCACCGCAATTAGAGAAAGCACCCGCCCAGCAAGGAAGACCCAGTGCAGCCAAAAGTAAATAAATATATTTTTTAATTGTTCAAAATGTATGTAATAAAATTTACCATTTCACTATTAAAAAAAAATTATAGCTGATACACAATATGTTAGTTTCTGCTATACAGCATATATATATGTATGTATGTATATATGTCTATGTGTATATACTTTGTTATATTCTTTTCCATTATGGTTCATTAGAAGATAGTTCATTTTCACTATTTTAAAGTGCACAATTCTGTGCCTCTAAACACACCCGCATTGCTAGGCAACCCTCATCAACATCCATCCTCAGAACTTTTCCATATTGCCCAACTGCAATTCTACCCAGTGAACATTAGCTCCCTGGCAACCACCATTCTACTCTCTGTCGCTATGCATTTGGCTATTCTTTGTTGTTGTTTAGTCACTAAATCGTGTCCAACTCTTTGAGATCCCATGGGCTGTAGCCCACCAGGGATCCTCTGTCCTTGGGATTTCCTAGGCAAGAATACTGGAGTGGGTTGCCATTTCCTTCTCTGGGATCTTCTAGACCCAGAGATCCAACCCACTTCTCCTGCATCGCCTGGTGGATTCTTTACTGCTGTGCCACTCTAGGAATCTCATATAAGATGAATCAAAATTATTTTTCCTTTGTGATTGGGTTATTTCACTTAGCATGATGTCTTCAAGATTCTTCCATGTTGTAGCATGCTCCAAATTTCTTCCTTTCAAGGCTAAACAACAGGGGGTTCCCTTGTGGCTCAGATGATAAAGAATCTGCCTGCTTTGTGGGAGACCTGGGTTTGATCCCTGGGGTCCCAAAGAGTCAGACACGACTGAGCGACTAACACTTTCATTTTTCAATATTACATTGTATGTATATACCATATTTTGTTTATCCATTTATCTCTCAGTAGGCACTTCAGCTCAGTTCAGTTGCTCAGTCCTGTCTGACTCTTTGTGACCCCATGGACTGCAGCACGCCAGGCTTCCCTATCCATCACCAACTCTCCAAGCTCGCTCAAACTATTTCCATCAAGTCGGTGATGCCATTCAACCATCTCATCCTCTGTCATCCCCGTGTCCTCCTGCCTTCAACCTTTCCCAGCATCAGGGTCTTTTCAAATGAGTCAGTATTTTGAATCAGGTGGCCAAAGTACTGCAGTTTCAGCTTCAGCATCAGTCCACTTAGATTCCTTTTATCTTTCAGCAATTGTGAATAATGCTGCTGTGAACATGGGTTTACTTATACCTGTTCTGTTCTTGCTTTCACTTCTTCTGCACATATATCTAGAAGTGGATTTGCTGATCATAAGGTATTTCTATGTTTATTTTTTTTTAATCGTCATACCATTTTCCACAGAGGCTGCACCACGAAATGAGTTTTTAAAACATCTTTTGAGTAGGGAATATACTGTACTGCTCAAAAAGTGAAACATCTATAAAAATATTCAGTGATTCTATTCTCCTTTCTTAGGCAACAAGTTTGTATCCATGTACATATTCTTCCAGAAAATTTTTAATGCAAAGATATTTTTATTTTCCTCTATTTTTCACAAAGATATAATCATAGCTCTGTTACATTTTTATTTTCTTTCTATCTCAAGACATAGAAATTTTACTCAGTCTTTTTCGCAGCTGTCTAATATCCCACTTAGATGAATCCTAGTTCATTCAGCAGATCACTTACTGATGGATATTTAGAGTTTCCAATCTCTTGCTATTTCAAGTGATGCTGCATTAATAAGCATATAGTGTAGTCATCATGCACTTTTGAACTTACATCTGTAAGGCAAATTACCAGAAGTAAGGTTCCTGGGTCAAGTAAGATTCATTATATATGAAGCTGTAATTTTATAGAAATAGACAAATCACCAGGCTATGTCTCCTACAGGGTATTCCCACCAGCCATGAATGAGACTGATTGTTTCTCCACTGCTTTGATGGCATCAAGCTGCTTGAAAAACAAACCTAACATGTGACTGTTCTTATCCCCTTAGCATTGCCGGGTCCCTCATTGTCTGTCTTATAAGATAATAACCATTGCAGGGCCTACAGGATACTACCTACAGAGAAAGGGACCTTCCTTTTGCCTCTCATAGGAGCCTACTTGGACGGAAGATTTTGAAGATCACGTTGTCACTCTAACTTATGATTTCTAATCCAACTGTATAGGATAACACTATTTTTTCTCTTTTCAGACCTGTTTTTGTGGGAGCCACCATGTTTTCTTCACTTGCAAAGCCATAACAT
The DNA here is from genome assembly GCA_006410875.1 of Neotragus pygmaeus. Classification (NCBI taxonomy): domain Eukaryota; kingdom Metazoa; phylum Chordata; class Mammalia; order Artiodactyla; family Bovidae; genus Neotragus; species Neotragus pygmaeus. The sequence continues at coordinate 68,121 of SJYV01023425.1, read as the reverse complement.
CATTGGAAGGCCTGTTTAGTTATTTTTTATTTGGCAGATTTTCTCCCTTGGGCAGGAAGACTCCAATCAGATATAGGAAATTAAATTTGCATGTGATTTTCTATAAGGTCTTGGTGTCATGTAGGGCATATATAAATTATTAGATCATGCATGTAGATTGTGAAGTGATCTCAAATAATGATTATATATAATTTATATGTAAATACTGATCAACCATCTACTTGAATATTTTTACTTAAAAATTTCATTTGAAACAGAAAATTATATCCAGGTTAAAGAACCTGCCTGCAATGCAGGAGACACAGGAGATGCAGTTTTGATCCCTGGGTCAGGAAAATCCCCTAGAGGAGGAAAGGGCAACTCACTCCAGTATTCTTGCCTGGGAAATCCCATAGACAGAGGACCCTGGTGGGCTACAGTCCATGGGATTGCAAAGAGTTGGACACAACTGAGCATGAACAGGTAGACAGATATTCTGACCAGTCTAAAAACATTCCAGTATCAAAAATAAAAATACTCCTGTATCTTTAACAGTTACTGGTTTCCCTTTCCTAAACTTGAGAAAATCATTTTTCTATGGTCTCTGTAGCATCAGTAGAGATGGTTCAAACATCATCAAATGCTTACCCCATTATTTCAATGCCATTTATATCACATCAGTTTAAGGGTGCAAGTCCCCCTAGAAAAAGGCATATCTCAGTAACTTCATGGGGAATGTGAATTTTGGGTAAGGAGGAAGATAAAATGTCAACTAGAGCAAGCTAATTCTGGAGGACTCCCTGCAAAAGGAATAATGGCCAAAAAAGACGACCCAGAATGACCTGCTCCTCTAGTCTGTGTCAGGACCAATTGGATTAAAATCACTGCCTATTTTGGGAAACCCTTTCTGCTGTCATTTGAGATGGTCAGCGTCTAAGGGCAGTGGAAGGCTTTTGAAAGGGAAAGGAATATATACTTCTTTCGTAATTAATATTCATTATATTATAGTTACAAATGTTAAAGTCTAGTTTTTCTCATGGCTTTAAATTCAATTAAAAAATATTGTTGTTTTTCTTATAAAGCTAGAATAACCAGAACAACCCTTTCATTGGTTCTTATGTTAATTAAAGCCACCGAAAGACATCATCCTGAACATCTAAGCCACTGATGATATTCTCTAAAACATTTTAAATGATAATTACAGACTTTATCTGAACCCTCAATTCACGATGAGGTGAGGGAGGCACTAGTGAGGTCACACAGCTAGGACTTAGAGCTGATGTTTATTTTTTATTTGAAATTTTCTGAATGAACATGTGTGTTCATCTTAAAAACTCCACATTGTGTTAAAAATTCCTACTGTGTTCTTCATTTGCCTGGGAGTCCTCAAACACATTAAATCCTATGTCCTCCACTCATTTTTCTACCCATCTGCAAACAAAACCAGCAAATGGTGTGGATGCAGTCATCAGAACGCAGAGCCTTGGGGGTATAGCTGTGGCTCATTAACCTCCAAGGTTCGGTAAGGTCTTGGTTTTTTCCCCACCCTTAAATCCACCAAATTTATGCCTACTTCAGGGCCTTTGAACCTTCTGCCCCCTCTCCCAAAGTCCTTTTCTCCAAGATATTTGTAAGGTGGCTGTTTCTTATCTTTCTGACTCAGCTCATTGTCACCTCTTGTGATGTATCTTTCCTGGACTATCTCTCTATACTGTAGTCTGCCTACCACTCTGTCAGATAACCCTCATTAATTTTCTCACAGTCTGTATCACTCTCTAAGAGTACTTTTCTATCGGCTTATTTGTTTGTTGTTTTGTTGCCTATTAGAAGGTAAACATCAGGAGGGCAAGTATTTTTCACTGGCCTTTTTCACTGCAGTGTAAATGAATGAATGAAGTTTCCCTTTAACAGTGGCACACCATAGATTTGTTGCAAGAGTGCAAAGAATCAATGTATGCCCAGAATCTAGAACAGTTTTTAGTCCATGTAAGGATTCAATTCACAAGATTTGTAGCTATTAATATTATTTCCTAACCCTGAAGTTTTATACAGTAACAAAATAACCAGAGGGAAAGGGAGATGATCAATAGTGTGACTATAGAAGGCTATATCATGAGATCCATGAGGAATATAAAGAAATGAGCCAGTGGGGTGGGAACTGGTGAATGTAGAGATAAAACAGAAATGGTGAAAGAGAGAAAAGTGTTGAAGCTGAGTACTTGGGACTTCTTAATACCATTCTGTCTATTTTAAATTTCTTAATAAAAGTTTAAAAAATAAAAGCAAAAAGTAACACAATTACTTTTGAGTGAGAGATTTAGGTAAATAATTTTGTAGAGTATTGACGTTGAGTATATTTGATTGAGGCTTATTTGGAGGAAAAAAAAAAAGGTAAAGATCCAGGAAAGCTACAATTAAATAGAGCTCTCAGTGTACCTTTACATCCTTTAAAGGATTTCCCTAGGGAAACTCAGAAGTGGGGGAGCCAACCTTTGGTCCCATGCATTGTGTCCTGGCACCCATATTTAACTCTTTTATTTTTTACTATTAAAAAAAAAAAAA
>SJYV01023425.1:38765-63765 GCA_006410875.1 Neotragus pygmaeus | reverse complement strand
CCTGTCACAGGAGCACGACCGGTTGGTAGGTTGTGAAATCAGTCAAGTTCAGCAATTAAAAAACAAAGGCGTGAATGAAAGCAGCGAACCTCGACGAAGGGAAGGTAAAACGTGGATAACCCTTTTCATTATCTGTCTTCTAGGGAGACTGCTGATGCTCGGTAAGATTGCCTGCAGGAGGAGAAGGGGACGACGGAGGATGAGATGGTTGGATGGCAGCACCGACTCAAAGGACATGAGTCTGGGTAAACTCCGGGAGTTGGTGATGGACAGGGAGGCCTCTCCTGCTGCGGTTCCTGGGGTGGCAAAGAGTCGGACACGACTGAGCTATTGAACTGAACTGAACTGAGGGGGACTGCTCCCGGGTTTAAATTTTCACATATGCACTCTATTGATAGTTATGCTCCAAAGGATTCAAATACAAAGTACATGAGATATGAATATATTTTCGTCAAAATATACGTTAAATACGAAAAGCAACAATTAATTTTACATATGCTTTCAGAATAGCTATTTCTTAGAAATAATATAAAATTATTAAGAATAAAGGGGAGATTGAAACATATCAAGTTTTAAGTCGATGTTACTTATATAAAGCTGAAATTTTTATTTTGAAAATGTAGTGAAATCTCTTAAGTACCTTATAAAAATAAAATTCATCAATCCTAGCATTCGGTGCCCAGAATTGGGATGAAATTTAACGTATATTATATGTAGTTTACACGTATGCAAATTTAAGAGCAGCATGGATGGTTTAAAATACTGCAAAGTGTTTTTCTGCCACCAGTGCTGGTTGCCAAAGACCAAGGTAACCAGGAATTGGAAAAGAGGCTGAGTCGTACTGAGTGGGGATTCTTAATGTGTGAGTAGGGATTCTGTGACAGGGAAGCCCTTCTCCCCCAGAGCACAGGGCAGGAGACTCTCTTGTCAGAGTCTAGTTCAAGGTTAGCAAGGAGACTGCAAGTGGCTGAATTCATGAATGCGTTAAAAATTTCCCCTTCTTAAACCATAATTTGATTCTGCCCATTTGTCCTTTCATCTCCACTCCCTTGGCTTCAGTGGAAGTTTTGCTGCTGGGTTTCCTCCTAATCGGACTTCTCCATGTACTCGAGGCCATCTCCCTGAGGGTCAGATCTCAGCTCACACTTGACCCACTCTCCTTCCCTGCATCTGTGACTCCAGCTGTGACCTCTCTCCCCAAGCTTCAGATCCTCCTGCCTTGGACATGTTCTTTTGGACATGTCCTTTTAGACATCTCCCAACCTGTCCAAGACTGAACTGACTAAACCTCTTTCCTCCCTCCCCTAACAGCCCCAATCTTCAGTATCTGATCTTGATTATTAACACATATAAAACAGAAATCCAGGAGACCCCTTTCCTACCCTGAGTACAAACCATACATCCAGCTCCTTTGCTGCTTCTCTGGCTGGCGGCTGCCTTGACCTGTCTCTTATACACATCTCCTTCTGCCCCCTCTCCCAAAGTCCTTTTCTCCAAGATATTTGTAAGGTGGCTGTTTCTTATCTTTCTGACTCAGCTCATTGTCACCTCTTGTGATGTATCTTTCCTGGACTATCTCTCTATACTGTAGTCTGCCTACCACTCTGTCAGATAACCCTCATTAATTTTCTCACAGTCTGTATCACTCTCTAAGAGTACTTTTCTATCGGCTTATTTGTTTGTTGTTTTGTTGCCTATTAGAAGGTAAACATCAGGAGGGCAAGTATTTTTCACTGGCCTTTTTCACTGCAGTGTAAATGAATGAATGAAGTTTCCCTTTAACAGTGGCACACCATAGATTTGTTGCAAGAGTGCAAAGAATCAATGTATGCCCAGAATCTAGAACAGTTTTTAGTCCATGTAAGGATTCAATTCACAAGATTTGTAGCTATTAATATTATTTCCTAACCCTGAAGTTTTATACAGTAACAAAATAACCAGAGGGAAAGGGAGATGATCAATAGTGTGACTATAGAAGGCTATATCATGAGATCCATGAGGAATATAAAGAAATGAGCCAGTGGGGTGGGAACTGGTGAATGTAGAGATAAAACAGAAATGGTGAAAGAGAGAAAAGTGTTGAAGTTGAGTACTTGGGACTTCTTAATACCATTCTGTCTATTTTAAATTTCTTAATAAAAGTTTAAAAAATAAAAGCAAAAAGTAACACAATTACTTTTGAGTGAGAGATTTAGGTAAATAATTTTGTAGAGTATTGACGTTGAGTATATTTGATTGAGGCTTATTTGGAGGAAAAAAAAAAGGTAAAGATCCAGGAAAGCTACAATTAAATAGAGCTCTCAGTGTACCTTTACATCCTTTAAAGGATTTCCCTAGGGAAACTCAGAAGTGGGGGAGCCAACCTTTGGTCCCATGCATTGTGTCCTGGCACCCATATTTAACTCTTTTATTTTTTACTATTAAAAAAAAAAAAAAACCTTTCTGAACTTCTTTCAAGAATTCTTCCAAGTGAGGTCCAGAATTATTCTTTATCGAGGAAAAATTAAAGATAGGCCTGAAGTGTGAGTTTCTACCAGGAAACAAGTGTGCTTTCAAATTGTCAGGGCAGTGCTGAAAGGATAAAGGGGCCGATTTTAAAGGGGCTTCAACTGACAAGCAGCAACAATTTAAAATCAAAAAGAGGTTAACTTTAGCATTAATTGAAACAAGGTGAAACTAATAAAGCTCTCAAGCCCTATTGACAAGTTAGCATTAAATGCAACCCAAAGGAAATAGGACCCACATGAGACAACTTCCTGTGGAGCTTATTGCCCAGCCCAGCTGCCTCTTTGGTGTTAATTGTGTTGCAGTGGATTTGTTTACTGTCTCCCCAAGGAAGTCAGAGGAGACTCTAATGTTAGCTGAGGCAGGGACCAAAGTCCACCTGGTGAAGAGTGACAGGACTGAGTGATGATCCTGGCCTCCTGGAGTCTTGGGTGGGCTTGGAGGGGATACAGCAAGAGACATTCTGACAGTCCAGAGCCTGGGATGCAGGGACTGTACTGATTTATCTCAAATCAGTGAGTAAAATATGAGGGGTTGGGGGAGGAAATTGAGTGAGCAGGGGAAACTCTGGGAAAATTCTTCCAAGTGGGGTCCAAAATTCTTCACTCTTCTAGGGCTCTAAGTTGTACATCTGGGCCCTAGCCGTTTTGATCGGGTTTACATCTGTAAACCAAGCTAAGGCATATGAGTATTTTTTTTAAAAAGCACTGATAAAGATATGGGCTTGATATTGATTTTGTGTCTGTGATAGTTATGTGAATGCAGGTAATCTAACAAGCTTTGCCATCACGTTGCTAGTTTTGATTATGCTTTGTCTGCATTTAAGATGTGCAAGTGCTTTCACTGCCAGGGCCTGGGATTTGATTCCTGGCCTGGCAACTAAAATCTCTGCGCAGCTCGACATCTCANTTTAGGCGCTAAGGATTGGATGCTTTCACTGCAATATGTTCCACTGAACAAACTTCCTAATAAGTGCCATACATGATCGTAGCCTCAGATTAACTATTTATACATAGCGTGAACGCAAAAAGCAATCGACAGTAAGTCTCCAAATGCAGTCAGGTACAGAGAGAATGAGAAGAAAAATAAAGGGGGGGAAGAAAGGGCTGCCCCGAAGCAGCCGAGAGACTAGACACGAGGTCCGCCTTGGAGTCCAATTTTTAACGAGCAGAGGGTCCGGGCAGCAGCTCAGAAACAGCCTCTGGGTTTCAGCATAGGCACTCAGATGGCATGTTGGGATCATCACCGCGCCGCCCGACTCGAAGGCTCCTCGGCCCACAGTTACATACACGGGTTTGAGAAATAGAGATTAAAAGGGCCCCAGCCTTGCAACGCTCCCGACAGCCAGCTGTTTCGGAGCTCGCCAAGTCGAGGATGCCTCCTGGGTTTATCCGCGATGAGGCCTAGGCACAGGTCAACTCATAGCCCACCTCGCGGCCCACAGGCCCAACCACGTGACGCGCGCAACGACCCCTGCCCCGTAATCCAGCACCTCAGCCCGTACCTCGAGAGGCGGACAATATCATGTCCGGGAACTGGGGAGTGGTAGCGATCTGGGTCACCCAGCCGTTGTGGCCCTTGAGGGTGCCACGAAGGGTCATCTGTTCAGTCATGGCGACGGAGAGTGCGGGTGTCGCCGCAGCGACAAGGATGGAACTGGATAACCCAGAGAAGCGACCCACACAACCGCTTCCACCGCGGCCCTGCAGAGAAAAAGAGAGAGCCGCCCACGCCGGAACCGGAAATACCCGCCCTCCCGAGCAAAATGGCGCCCTCCCATAATTCACTTCTGCTCAAGGTGACAGCGCCAGGTGGTTCAAAGGGAGAGATAAAAGACTTCTGGTCCAGACCGTCATACAACGTAATTTGGTAGCACAGTACAAATTCCCTTATTAAACCAACATGCTTGAGTATTTAAAAAGGCTCCTTATGGTTGGGGCATGATGTCTCAAAAGCGTCAGAGAGGAAGTACACGCCCCAGAGCTTAGTAAGGAAGAGCCTAGTGGCTTCACTGCCCCTACGTGGCACAGCCTGAACCCCTCCCTTTCCGTTTGGTGGCTCGGAGGGCATCGCAGAGGGAGCTTAATTTCATGGGCACAATTGTGAGTAACGGTGGGCAATGTGAATAATACTATATTAAAATTTCAAAGTAAACTGCGTTCAGGTGAACTATTAAACCCTAACATTCCATGCGCAGGCGGCGACTCTTCCCTCAAGAGGTTTGTTCACTAATGGTATTGGGTGAGGAAAGACAGTCCACCCAGGACTAAGGCAGGAATGGGTTACAGAGAGGAAAACCCGGAATGAAGGGTAGGTTAGTCTGTGGGTTGCTGGACAATAAACCCCGCTCCCGCCTAAGCAGGAGCGTGGAGAGCTCTCGCAGAAACAGAAAGGCTCCAAGAGGAAGGTCGGCTCGGGCAAAACCACCTCATAGAAAGGTCCTTGGGTCTGAGTGTCCAGGCGTGTCCAGGTATTTCTTTTCTGTTTGTCACATGTATTATTTTCTCAAGAAATGAGATTGGGAATAATAGTACCTACCTCACATGGTGTGGAGAGTATAGTAGATAGGTAAAACACCCAGAGAGATCCCTGGCAAAGCAAATGCACAGAACTCAGTGAGCACCTCTTGGCTACCAGACGCAATTTTAGATCTTGGGAACATAGCTGTGAACAGGATAAAAGGGACCTGTTTCTGTGTGTTTTGAGTTTACAACCAATGAGATGGGGAAAAGAGCTCAAGGGGGAGATTTTTAACAAAGAAAGATACAGGAGAGAGCTTTGGGGATTTATGGGTGGATGTTCCAATCCGAGGAAAGAATCTGCAAAAGTCCAGCGCTGGAGCGTTGAAGGCCCTGGGGACCAAACCAATGCGATGGGGCTGGGGGGTGGCAGTTGACAGAGGGCCTTGCAGACTGGGGGAAGGCCCTTGCAGACTACTAGAAGGCCTGCCTTTGGGAAGGAGCAGTGTGGGACAGTGGCAAAACTATGGGCTATGGCTACTCAGATGTGTGGAGAAGGCCAGAATCCATCCCTTGAAAGCAGCTACTCTCCTGGTGCCTTGCACACCTCTCCCTTCCTCCACAGCAAGTTGGGCTCATCAGGAACAGCCTTTGCTGTGTTCCTTCACAGCCTAAGGACTCTTTTAAGGGTTGCATCATCTTCCTGGCGTTCCCAACTGGCTCTCCTGTANATTCAGAATACTGAATAACATTTCCTACTCCAAGGGATCTTCTTAAACCAGGGATCAAGCCTGTACTCCACTGGAAGGTAGATTCTTTACCACTGTGCCACCTGGTCTGAAGGGCCTCTATTCCTTCCTTCTTGCCTCTCTCTCTCTCTCCCCCTCCCCATTTTTTTTTTTTTTTTTTTTTTTTTAGCTGCACCCTGTGTTAGTTGTGGCATGTGGGATCTAGTTCCCTGACCAGGGATCCAACCGTGGCCACCCTGTATTCGGAACACAGAGTTTTAGCCACTGAACCACCAGGGAAGTCCCTACCCATGCGTTTTGTTTCTCCTGTGATTGTGAGAGATCCTTGCCTTTACCCATCTTAGTATCCAGCTTGCTGCCCACAACTCGGGCCATGACTAAGCCTCCCTGGGTACTCAGCACAATGGAGAGGTGAGTGATTCTGTGGTTATCTCTGTGGAATGTGAGATGTGTTATGCAAAATTTCCTCTGTCCTCAAGAACACTTGCTCCTCCACCTCCTACCTCTACTCTCCAAAGACACCCTCACTCAACCACATTATTATATTTTTTCCCCCTCGAAAAACCTCATTTGGCTGTTTCTTGAATTTTGTCCAGGGTACCCCTATGGAATCTGCATTCTTGAGGCAGAGTGCCAGGAAACCAGGTTTAAAAGGAGTCTGTCAGGTCCCTCATACTGGCTTAAAGATGGGACTTTTCTGTAACACCAGACTTTTCCAGAAGCCTCCCAGATGATCCTTACTCTTCCAGGTTCCCAGCCCACCCCTGCCCAGCCCCTTCCAGGACTTCCCTGCCCTGCCTCTGCTCTGAGACAGTTGAAGATGACTTTCCAAAGCCACAGGCTTCTCCCTACACTTGTCTCTAATCTTGAGATGATTCTGGCAGTAGCCCCTCTTATGGGGTTGAGGGAATTTGGTGCTCACCAGGACTAAGCTGGCAATGCCAGTAGAGGAGAGAAAGAAATGGGATGTAGTGGACTTCCCCATCAACCAGAGACCCTGCAGGATTCAGGCTTTCCACTTCAGAGCTCTTTTACAGCCACCACCTGATCTCTCCTCTCTTGGACGGGAGGCTGGCAGGCCACAGTGCCACTGAAGGACAGTCTTTAGCTGAAGGAGGCCTTGCTTTGACCCTGGGGATGCTGGGGATCTCTGGCATTGACTCTGGGTAGAGGTGGGGGTAGAGGGACCTTTGCAGCCCAGCCACATTCACGCCTGCTTCTCTCAAGGGCACTCTGTGGCTCCCTGCTGCAGTGGTTCCCAACCTTTTTGACACCAGGGACCAGTTTTGTGGAAGACAGTTTTTCCATGGACATGGGGGTGGGTGGTTTTAGGATAATTCAAACACATTGCATTTATCGTGCACTTTATTTCTATTATTATTACATCAACTCCGCCTCAGATCATCAGGCATTAGATCCCAGATGTTGGGGTCCCCTGGGATGGAAGCCCTCACTTGGCCCTGGCTAGGGATCTGCCTGGACTCCTCACTCCTGTTGAGGAGGCTGTAGGTTGTTTTGGTTAGGAGAGAGATCCTGCCCCCTTCCAGCAGAGTGTTGTCCCTCAGCTGCTGGACAGTTTGAGAATCAGCTGTGCCTTTCTCAACAAAGTCTACTTAACTACCCCAGCCAGACCTCTTCCTTTTCATTCAGGGCATTTCTTCTTCAACCTCAGAGAGGCGGAAGGCTGCTGGAGGCTCTCATCTGCCCTTTAGGGAAGACTCAGCTCTCCTCTAAGGTATCCTCCCACTTTTCCAGGCAGCCCACACCCTGTAGGTACGGGGTGGGCAGTACCTGGGTGCGGTCCTGGCTCTGAGCTTACTGCTGTCTCACCTACTTATTGTCTTAGTCCCTGGGCAGCCCCATATTTCCCTTGTCCCCATGGGCACCACTTCTAGTCCACACAAGGTAAGAATCCCACAGAAGAAATTGGAGATGCTCTTCTAAGGAAGTCTGTCTCACCATTCATTTCCTGAAGGAAGCCCCTAGGACCCACACAGCTAGAAAGGGTCCTTCAGACTTCTTGTTGGAGGCTCATGATTTCCAGGAGCAGAGACCTCTCCATCCCCTCCTACCAGCATTCAAGTAGGAGTGGTCTTCCCTTGAATGCTGAGGTGAGGATCTAAGGGAAAGGTGTATAGTCGGGACCGGAGGGCCTCCTGACTGCCGGTCCTGGGCAGAGGGCTTCCTTTTGTTTTACTGTCCTTCTGCAGACTTAGTGTGGTTGGCTCTGGCATACCCCATACTCCCATTATTGACTACATTGGCCCTCCCTTGCTCCTCCAACTCATCCATCAATTCTCTCCCATACAGAATATGCATTGTTCTGTCTGGAACGCCCATCATGTCTTACCACCACCGCCTCACCCGACCTTAGTTAAATCTAAGCTTCCTTCAAATCTCAGCTCAAGTTGCCACATCTGGAAGGCCCTCTGTGACCCTCAGGTGTATGTCAGGCTCCTTTATTTAATGCTGCCCTACTAGTGGTGCAGTGTGTGTTGGGTCTCTTAAATTCTGCCAGCCTCTCCTGTGAGTGCCCTAAGGATAGGGATTAGGCTGTTTCTGCTCACATTTTGCATTCGCAGCACCAGGCAGAGGATTTCCCATGTGGAAGATTCTAACTTTGGTGGTCACCCTCACAGGCTTAGTTAGGAACAAGTAGTTAAAGGCAGGACATTCCAGGCAGAGGGATCAGCTTGGGGAGGAAGTGTGCAAACTTGTGCATTGTGTGCATGCACAAGTTTGAGCATGATTATTTTAAGAGAGAAGGCAGAGTGAAATCCAGGGTGGGCAGTTCACCCTAGTGCTTTTGTCCTGAAGCCCAGGACAGTCTCTTAAAGATTATCTCATCCCTCTCCTGCCTACCCTTGATCTTACTGAAAGGCATTTGTTGTCAAAGTGGAGGCTAGGTTGGAGGAGTAGGACTAGAAAAAAGTAAGAATTCAGAAGCTAACCAGAGGGTCTCCTGGAGGATCCTGAGACTTTTATAAAGGAAGGAATAGAAGATTTACCAAAGGTCTTATGAGTAAGGATTTGAACATCTCTTCCAGTCCATCTCTACCCTGCTTCCTCCATTCCAGGGTCTAGAGTCAGGTTCTGTATACAGAAGATATGTAATGATTGAAGCCTAAAGAATTAAGTTCAAAAGGCTGAAGACAGGGAAATGTGTGACTATAATTTAGGTTCTGTTCCATTCTTCCTAGTCAGAGGAAGGCATGTGGCATTAAATCAATGCTGGGAATAGATCTTAAAAAGAAATCACATGCCATTTTTTAATCTCTTGAAAGGTCCCTTGTCCGTCTTAGGTAGAAATCTGAGTCCTAACAGTCTCCCAGAAAGCTGATAACATATCCTGTGGGTCTTCTCTGAGAGATGGACTGGCACTCCCCAGGCTCTGGGTGCTTTAGCACAGTGGTCCCCAACCTTTTTGGCACCAGGGAACATTTCATGAAAGACAGTTTTTCCATGGGTGGGGGCAGGGTGGGGAGGTGGTTTTGGTTTCTCTCATCACTCACCTCCTACTATATGGCCCTGTTTGTGACCCCTGCTTTACCAGATGTGCAGAGTCACAGGCTATATGAAAGTGGGCATGATCTGGGCAAGTGGCTATTTTCCAGGCAAAACTATAAGAAATGCCAGCAAAAGGCAAACTTCTTTGCTTTGTTAAAGGATTTAAAATAGCACTTGGTGGTAGGGAGAAACAAAATGTGACCCAGGGTGCTTGTTCTCAGCTTTTTACCAGGAAGAGATTTTCATATGAACCAGGGTCAGGAGATTGTGCTGAAATGGAAACTTGAGGCTAACTGGCTTACTAAAGATATGAGGGCTGAGAAGCAGACAGCCCTCAGCCCATGTAACCTTTCCCTGTTCTCACTTGGGTTAAATAGCCAGAGCCTGCTGAGAAATTCCATCCTTTGCTATAGAGGGAGAGAAGGGATTTTACACACTTAGGACATGGTAGTCAAAAACAGGGTGTGACCTCCAGGGATACTCTTGCAGACCACCTGGATCCTCCTTTATCTTTCCCTGCTTGATGCCAAGTGGAACTGTCGATCAGAAGGCCCTGACCAACTCTGGATCTGAATCTGTTAGGATGGGGGAAAAGGCAAGAAAGGTCTCAGTCTGAATGCAGCTAGGAGGAATAAGCCTCCTTGTTCTTTAAGGCTATTTCTAATTTAAATCCCTAAGGTATCCATTTTCCCCCTACTTTAGAAGCAGGAGAGTTGGAGAGAAGAGTAGCAGGTCTCCTGATAACAGGAGCCTTGTGGCATCTCCACCTATACTTCCCACATGCACAGGTGAGCTCTTGCCCCAAATCCAGGATTCTCTGAGGGCTCTGATTTGTGGGCAGACACTATCATTAAAAAGTTAAACCCAATAAAAGCTTATTTATACTTAAACTTGTCCTATTTTGAGGTTCTAGCCCAGCTCTTTTGGGAAAGTGGATAATAGTTTTTAGCTACTTTCCATTAGAGTTCTCTTCTGTCACATCTCCCACATGTGATCTATATGGATCACATGTGTAACTGGCTCAAGGCCATTTTGGTCAGATTTAAACAAACAAAAAAGCTGCCTTTTCTCCTTCTATACCTAAAAATATAACCTTACAGCCTCTCCTGATTGAGAAAAGAAAACTGTCTTTTCCTTTTTCATCTTCCGTTTGGACTTTACTGCTCCTGAGAGTCCTGCTGCTGCTGCTGCTAAGTCACTTCAGTCGTGTCTGACTCTCTGCGACCCCATAGACGGCAGCCCACCAGGCTCCCCCATCCCTGGGATTCTCCAGGGAACACTGGAGTGGGTTGCCATTTCCTTTTCCAATGCATGAAAGTGAAAAGTGAAAGTGAAGTTGCTCAGTCGTGTCCGATCCTCAGCAACTGCAGTCTTCCAGGCTCCTCCGTCCATGGGATTTTCCAGGCAAGAGTACTGGAGTGGGGTGCCATTGCCTTCTCCGCTTGAGAGTCCTAGGAAGGATCAAACCTCAACCTGTTTTTGTATAGAACTATATAGTCCAACATGATTTGATTCCCTTGTAGCTCATTAGTAAAGAATCTGTCTGCAGTGCAGGAGACCTGGGTTCAGTTCCTAGGTCAGGAAGATCCCCTGGAGAAGGAAATGGCAACCCACTTCAGTATTCTTACCTGGAGAATCCCATGGACAGAGGAGCCTGGCAGGCTACACGAGTTGGACACGACTTAGCAACTAAACCACCACCAGCCATATGTGACTATTTAAAATAAATCGAGTTGAACTAATCATGTTGCAAGAGCTCAGAAGCCCTATGTAGTCAGTGGTACCTCTACCATATTGCACAGCACATATTTAGAACATTTCCATCATTGCATAAAGACCTTAGAGCTGGTATAGAGGGCTACTGTCCCCATCTCCTCTTTGTAACCCAAATTTATTGGTCAATAACTATCTGATAATTTCACTGTTACAGGATAGCTTCCAAAGCGGGTCAGGGATAAGGGGTGGGAAGCAGCATAAACTCTCTAGGTCCTATAAAGGCTTCAGGAGGCATGGCACAGGGACCAGAGGTTGATGGCCAATGGCAGAGGAGCCTTAGGTTTTAAAGAAATGCTTTAAGGGCTGATGGATTAGTCCAGGGCTACTCCCACTCTGACAGGAACAGAGGCTCTGGTCTTAGTTCTGAATTCTTAAATACTGCCGTATGGCTCTGCTGAAACTAAGGAATAGCTGAAGTGAATGCCTTTTATTATTCATTGTTTCTAGATCTTATTTCATGTACTGCTTTATCTTAATCCTTGATGGCAGTGATATAGGCAACTCAGTTTAAAAAAAGGCGTGTTACTTTTATGCCAAGAACTGGGAGAAGTAGGGGTCTTAATCCACTGATGCTATGACTATATTTAATAAAATTCCAGCTGGGTAAGGCTATTCTTCCCCACTTTTAAACCCCCCTGCCAGGTACTGACTATATGGCCTAAGTGAGGCTAGTAATGGCAGGTCTGCATATAGGACTAGATTTTCTGAGACTAAAGCAGTGATTCTTAAGCAGGGATACTTTTGCACCACTCCCTCCAAGACATCTGGCAATGTCTGAGACGTTNTATAATTCTTCCGTTCAGCATCTACTCTCCATGGATGCGACTTCCCTGGTGGCTCCGACGGTAAAAGCGCCTGCCTACAATTCGGGAGACCCGGTCTTGATCCCTGGGTGGGGAAGATCCCCTGGAGAAGGAAATGGCAACCCACTCCAGTACTCTTGCCTGGAAAATCGCATGGACGGAGAAGACTGGTAGGCTAAAATCCATGGGGTTGCAAAGAGTCAGACACGACTGAGCGACTTCCCTTTCCATGCATGCACTCATCCACTTACCCAAATAACCATTCATTTTTCATCCATCCCTCTGTCTTTCCATTCATCCATCATATGCATGAATAACCCTTCCATCCGTTTATCCACCCACTTTCATCTGTCCACATTATAAGAACAATAACAACAGAAAATGAGTAAGGCATGATAGGGTCCTTCAAGGAGTTACAGAGTTATAGACGTTTGGTCATCTGTCACCCAAGGTTTACAGGGTTTGTTTAACTTTACAGGCCCTCAGTAAGAAGTACATTGTGCCTATTGATCCAATACAGGCTTCCACATATATGACAGAAACAAAATTTGGGGAAATTGTTCTTTTCCTTGAGGCATTCATATCACTCTGATATGTTCTGCTTCAATAAGATGCTGTTCAAGACCCACTGGAGTGATTGCAAAGTGACCTCACTAATTGGTCACTTTGGTGTGAGGAACTCCACTTGCCCTAACGGAAACTTCAGCCAACCCTGGATCCCGTGCTCTTCCTCTCTGGGCCTGAGCTTGAACACAGAGCAAGAATGATAAATGCACTATTCAACACTGTATACACAGCACCATCATAGTGCTGAATATACAGCTAATACTTCCTATATAACTGCAGAGTAAATAAATGAAACCCAACAAATTGCTAGGAGCAAGTCCTGCTGATTTTTATCTCCTCAAATCTAGGTCTTCTTCCCTGTTTCTTCCAGCCTATATTTTACCCTATTAGCTTCCAAATGGACAAAACATTTCTGAAGGGTCATTTGCGCTCATTTTAGGGCATCCAGCTACCAGTACCATTTACCTGAAATGAAGGTCTGACACGCTGTTGCCTCTGTCTTTGGGCATGTTGTTCACTCATCTAGAAGGCTTGCACTTCGCTGCTTCACGTAGGTATAATGCCTAATTAAGCTTCAGGTCTCTGCTTAGGCATAAACTCCTGAAGGAGAGTCCAAGAGTATGGCACTGCAAGTCAATTCCTAGGCAGGCTGATAAGAAGTCTGGGGTCCCCAAGGAGGAGGAGGAGGAGGAGGAGAGAAGGGTCCCGAGCCCTCGAGAAGGAGAAAGGGGTCGGGGGGTTTCAAGGAGAAAAGGACAAATGATTTTTTACATTGCTTTGTCTTAGTTAATATAACAATTTATCTTGCTCAAGGACATGTTTCTTCTTCTTGAGAAACTTTTGACTAATCCTGTCATCTTGAAATGTATATTACAGAAGTGGGTCTGGTGAGACCTTTCTGTTGTTAGTCTAATTTTGTTAATTTAAGATGTATGTTGTGAAAATGGGTCTGTTAAAAGTACATAAGGCCTTGATACTAGCAAGTGGGGGCACTCTTGTCCCCCTTCTGATGTCTATGTCAGAAGCTTTCTCTGTCCCTTTTTATGCTTTAATAAAACTCTGCTACACAAAAGCTCTTGAGTGATCAACCTGGTCCCTGGTCCCAAAGTTGCACCTTTCACCGTGAGCTATCAGCACCAGCCTGTGTTCAGACCCCAACTCTGTTACTCATTTTCTGTATGACCTTGGGTTAGTCACTAACATCCCTGTGCTGCAGTTTTCCCACATGCAACATAAAGATGATAGTAGCACATGCATCATGTGTGTGTTAGTTGCTCAGTCGTGTCTGACTCTTTGTGACCCCATGGGCTGTAGCCTGCCAGCCTCCTCTGTCCATGGAATTCTCCAGGCAAGAATCCTGGAATGGATTGCCATTCCCTTCTCCAGTGGATTTTCCCAACCCAGGGATTGAAGCCAGGTCTCCTGCATTGAAGGCAAACTCTTTACTGTTTGAGCCACCAGGGAAGCCTAGCACATACATCATGGGTTGTTATAAAATTGGATTAATTGTAAAATGGTTAGAACAGTGCCCACTGGAGTTATTTTTGTGTTCTTATCACCTGCCACTGTATTACTTTCCTGTAGTAGATAAGTCTCAGAAGAAACTCTCCCCTTATTCTCTCTTACTTCAAGTATATTCAAGTGATTGGAACCCTGAGGGGAAAAATAACCCACCATATGTCATCCTACTTTAAAATTTTTTGTCCTCAACAAGCAGAAGCAGGGTCCAGAGCAGGAATCAAACTCCTCCCCACTGAAGTGGAGGTGCAGAATGTTAACCACTGAACTGACAGGGAATTCTCTGTTATCCTAGTGATTCTGAGAGCCTTTATTCTGGAGAGGGCAAGAGTAGAAACCCAGGTCTTCTCTGTGTAAGGTGGGACACATATCCATGGTGTTTATTTGTTAGAAAACAAACAGCTCCCATATACAATCTGAGAGCCATCCTGGAGGTCATGACTGAGAAGCCACAGTGGGTAATATGTGCAACAGGAACTGGAATTGAGTTTCAAGCCTGGAATACTTCCCCATCCCTGAATGCAGGTTCTCCACTGCACATGGAAGTGGGTGGGCAAAGAGCTGGGGAGCAGACCAAGGGAAGAGGGGTCTGCTTATGAAAGCAAGTTCCTGCTTGCCCCAGGGAGCAAAGCCCAGGTGGGAAGGAGAGCTGGAGAAAGAGCAAGGAGGAATGAGTGAAAGAAGATGGTGAGAGGAGGCTAGAGGCATCTTGAAGGAACCAACATGACTTAAACACATAGTGGACACCCATTCTCAAGAATACCTAGCTGAATGAAGACCTAATTCAGTTCCTATTTTATCTTGCTTCTCTTCTAAATTACCTCCCCTCAAATCTAAGTGGCACCTGAGAGAGGGGGCTTTGTTTAATTTCCTTCATGTAGTGAAACCTAGCTGCTATTTTCCAGGGTATACAGGAGGCTTGGTTTTAAGCCCTCTTGCAACCTGTACACCCTCAGCAACCAGGCATACTCCTATTCCCAGAGGACTGCTAGCCTTCTCTTGAACTCAGCTGGGGGCTGTGGGTACTTGGAGCAGACCACTTGGCACACAGAGAGCCTCAGGTGTCATTGTCCCAGGGCACTGGGAAAACAGCTGCGGAGGGCACTCAGGAGCTGCTGCTGCTGCTAAGTTGCTTCAGTCGTGTCCAACTCTGTGTGACCCCATAGATGGCAGCCCACCAGGCTTCCCCGTCCCTGGGATTCTCCAGGCAAGAACCTTGGAATGGGTTGCCATTTCCTTCTCCAAAGCATGAAAGTGAAAAGTTAAAATGAAGTCTCTCAGTCATGTCCGACTCTTCACAACCCCATGGACTGCAGCCTACCAGGCTCCTCCGCCCATGGGATTTTCCAGGCAAAAGTACTGGAGTGGGGTGCCTTCGAGGGCTCAGCAATGAAGGTGGCCGCCAGGGCATTTTTCTCAGGATTCTGATTTCAGAAGATTTATTCATGGAAACTCACATCAGCCTTTTTAGGCTGAAGAATCCCACACAGTGGCAGATGATTATATTCCAATTTATGGTGAGGAGGCAAGCATTTGTCACACAGACACTGGGAACCACTTTGTCAGAGGTATCCGAGAAGCAGTGTAGCAGGGGCTTGACCACACAGGNTAAGCCCTCTTGCAACCTGTACACCCTCAGCAACCAGGCATACTCCTATTCCCAGAGGACTGCTAGCCTTCTCTTGAACTCAGCTGGGGGCTGTGGGTACTTGGAGCAGACCACTTGGCACACAGAGAGCCTCAGGTGTCATTGTCCCAGGGCACTGGGAAAACAGCTGCGGAGGGCACTCAGGAGCTGCTGCTGCTGCTAAGTTGCTTCAGTCGTGTCCAACTCTGTGTGACCCCATAGATGGCAGCCCACCAGGCTTCCCCGTCCCTGGGATTCTCCAGGCAAGAACCTTGGAATGGGTTGCCATTTCCTTCTCCAAAGCATGAAAGTGAAAAGTTAAAATGAAGTCTCTCAGTCATGTCCGACTCTTCACAACCCCATGGACTGCAGCCTACCAGGCTCCTCCGCCCATGGGATTTTCCAGGCAAAAGTACTGGAGTGGGGTGCCTTCGAGGGCTCAGCAATGAAGGTGGCCGCCAGGGCATTTTTCTCAGGATTCTGATTTCAGAAGATTTATTCATGGAAACTCACATCAGCCTTTTTAGGCTGAAGAATCCCACACAGTGGCAGATGATTATATTCCAATTTATGGTGAGGAGGCAAGCATTTGTCACACAGACACTGGGAACCACTTTGTCAGAGGTATCCGAGAAGCAGTGTAGCAGGGGCTTGACCACACAGGTTGGCAAATCTGGCCTTTGGTTTCTTTTTGTAAGGCTCAAGAGCAAAGAGAAATTCTTAAATTGTAAAGGGGTTGTAAAACAAGAAAACAAAGGTGAGTATTTAGACAGAGACTGGGGCCAGAAAGGTCTAAAATATTTACTGTCTGACACTTTACAAGAAAAGTTTACTGAACTCTGGGATATGGGGTTAGAATGGAGGACCTTTAGAATGCCTTGTTTTTTTCAATCAAAGTATCGTTGATTTACAATATTGTGTTTGAGGCATACAGCAAAGTGATTCAGTTACACATATATACTTATATATATTCTTTTCATTATGGTATATTAGAGTTAATTGAATATAGTTCCCTGTGTTTTACAGCAGGACTTTGCTGTTGGTGGTGGGTATTTTGCTGTGCCACGTGGTATATGAGATCTTAGTTTCCTGACCAGGGATGGAAGTTGCAAGCTGCTGCATTGGAAGCACAGAGTCCTAAGCACCACACTGGCAGGGAAGTCCCCAGAATGCCTTCCAATGTTACAATTCTGGTTTGTCTCTACCTTCTGGGTTCAAGACTCAGGCTTGTCCACCATGTCCTAGCACTGTCTCCTCCCTGTCAGATTCCAGAGGTCCTGGCTGGACAGAGTGAGTATGACCAGTGGGTCAGCCTTGCTTTTTCTTAATACAGACCCAGCTTCTTCTCTGCCTTGGCTGCGGTAGAGAGCTCGGGCTTCCTGGGTCTCTTCCGTATCCTGACTCTAGCACCGTGGAGTAAAGGGACCTGGAGGGACAGGCCTTTGGCATAGATAGCTGGAAGGTTGACCCCCCTCCTCCCTGGCTGTTTGCTTTGAGATGAGGTTGTGTGGTTCCATTTGTACACGCAGCACAGTTTGGGGCAAGGAGAGTCTAGAAAGACACAGTTGTGACAGAACCTATGTCCTTGATTATGGTTTTGATGCCACACTGATCTGTGAACACTTCCAGGAAATTAGAGGAGAAAAAAAATAGCAGCCTAGGGCTGGGCCTTCCTGTTGGCCTTTGTCTTTAGTTCCCATCTGACCAGGCTGTGGCTGGTTGGATATCCTGCATAATTCATCATGGTACCCAGGGCAGGCACGTCCAGGTCTCTGAGTTCTGGATGGCCTTGGGAGGAAGGGAGGCAAGGCCGAACAGTGAGGGAAACTGGGTGAGTCAAGCTGCACTGGAGATGATATGGTGAGAAAGCCTTGCTGTTTGGAGAGTTTGGATTCTAATGGTATTCTTTGAATACCCATGATTCATTATTATTCATTAGTGAATTCCTTCATTTATTTGACACATAATCACAGCCCCAGGCCATACTGAACAACCAGAGAATTCTGTTCTGAATGGAACAGCCCCTCAAGAAGTTGTGGTTTGGGACAGGACTCCTGAGTGAGTGGTTAGCATGTGAGATTTGTGCAAATGGGGGTAGGGAGGCCATTAGGGTGGCCTAAGGCTTAGAAGTATGACTTAGCACTCCACCCACAGGTTGAGCCAGGGGAGGGTCTGTGAGTAGAGACCTCACAGTTCTGAGCCACAGCCCAGGATGGCTGACAGAAGGAAGCAGTTCCCTAGAGAGGCCTGTGGCCGTGCCCTCAGGACACAAAGTCAGTGCCCTGCTGGATAGGAAGGCTGTTTCCTCAGATCAAGGATTTGAGGGAGGAGCCCTGCAAAGCTGCCATCCTACCCCTGCCAGATTCCCATGCCCTTTCTAGGGCACTCAGAACCCTTACTTGCCTTCCTGCCTCTGTCCACTCCTGAGACCATTGTGTCCATTGGGGAAGCTGAGAGGAACACTCAGGGCTAAGACAAACTCCCTCTGCATTTGCCTTCTGTCCCCTCACAAGTTTCTCTCCTGGCGGCAGAGGCTGGGGAAGGAAGCCAAGAGAGGCAGATGTCCAGGCGGGTTCAGCTAGGCTCAGAGCACCAGACTTTGGTTGGGACCATTGACTAGCTAGCTGCTGCTAAGCAGTGAAACAAAAATGGGGGTGGAGGGACTTCTCTGGTGGTCCACTGGTTAAGTGTCCACCTTGCAATGCAGGGGACTTGGGTTTGATCCCTGGTTGGGGACCTAAGATGTCACATGCCCCAGAGCAACTGAGTCCACACTCCATAACTACTGAGCTGGTGTACCACAATGCATGACACAACAAAGGTCCTGCATGCTACAACCAAGACTGATGCAGGCAAATAAATAAACACATATTTTTTAAAAAGCCAAAAACCAAAAATGGGGGTGGAGCAAAACCTGGGTTATGGGAGACAGCCATGCTTTCTAAGCCTGCTCATCCCTTGGTGCCATTAGATCCCTGGGTTCATGCTACTGGTTGTGGGGTGGTAACTGAATCATGTTTCTTTATTTCAATTTTTGCAGCTGCACCAGACATAAACCAATATATGTTGGGGTGTGGATGGAGGTAAAGGAAATGCGCTTGAGAGAGAGCTCACAGCCTGGACAGGAAGGACTCTAATGTGAGAGGCCTCAAAACCTCAGCAGAGGGGTAGTGTGATGGGGGTGGGGCAGCTAGTGAGAGGGTCAAATCATCAGGGGTTCAAAGAGGTGCTTCAGGATCCTTTTAGGTCCAAAATGTATTATTTTATTTTGTATTTATATATATTTTAACTTTTGTTTTGTTTTCCTAAAATGTATTTTATGGTTCTATGGGCAAAACACTGAGCTAGCCTATAAGAGAGACATGATTAAAACAAAATAAAATCGATCCAGTTACCAAAGATTTCATAATCTGTTTATGGAACAGATACTTCTTGAACATCACGACAGTGGTGCCACTGGCAGCAAAAAGGCTGGTAGGTTCTGCCTGGGGTGTGAAGTTTGGGGTGGGGGCTACTCCACCAGGGAAGGGTTACTGGGACTCAGGAAAGGGGAGGAAGGCTGCTCAGGCCAGGGTAGGAAGGCCCCTCAGGCCAGGGTAGGCAGTGTAACAGCTGTCTCCTTGCCTCAGGCATTTCTATCAGCCCCCTGGTCCCAGAGCCCCAGGTTTTCTTGCAAATGTTATGTTCTGATGAAAAGATCAGAGGCTTGGTGGACAGAGTAAATAGAACCAGCAGGATAAGGCAGTGAGGTGCAAAAACCAGGGTTTACGGATGGATATCCAGGACAGATGTAGACTGCATGTCCCTTGCCCTCTGGCAGTTTCTAAGCCAATTAGCCAATGAGGCTAAAGGAAGAAGGAAAGACCATACCCTTCAGTGGCAGGTTCTTGGGGCCCTGCTGCTGTCTTATAGGGGCTGTTATGGCACTGTTCTAGTTTCTGGCCTCTCTGCCCCTTTAATTCCACCACCCCAGAAGTATTCAGGGTCCTAGACACAGGGAAGCCCAGAACTGGACAGGAACTTCTAGCCTATTCTGCCCAGTGTTCATAATTACCGAAGCTAGACCCTATATCTAAGACTTCCTGAATATACCACCCCCTTGTCTGCCTGCAATGCGGGAGACCTGGGTTTGATCCCTGGGTTGGGAAGATCTCCTGGAGAAGGAAATGGCAACCCACTCCAGTACTCTTGCCTGGAGAATCCCATGGACAGAGGAGCTTGGTGGGCTACAGTCTACGGGGTCGCAAAGAGTGGGACACGACTGAGCAACTTCACTTTTACTTTGCATCAAAGAAGCCAGGCAGATTGTCAGTCTAAGGCTATACTTCGTTGGGTGAGATCAAAACTGGGAGGTGGCTCTGGAGGGTCTATAGAGGAACCTGACCCCCCATAACCTTGGGGGTATGTGTGGGGACAGAAGGGTGACCAGGCTATACCAATTCAAAGAGAGAAAGACTAAGCAGAAGCCTCCTTCTATCTGCTTCTTCCGAAAAATGTTCTGTCTCCACTCCTTCCCCAGAGAAGAAAGTTCCACTTCTTCTCAGGAGGCCCTAAGTGTACCCAGGGCTGAGGGAGCATTGAGGGTCCACCCGGGCACTTGTGCCTCCATTGGTGGGGACCATACCTGACCTTTGTTCTAACTTATCTCACCATACAGCCAGAGAACTGTAAAAATAAAACACGTTTATTACCACAAAACCTTATTAATACAGGTCCACAATCCCTTACCCGAAACCCTTAGAGGCAGATATAGTTTAGAATTTAGAATTCTTTAGGCTTTAGAAAGATACCAAGATGTGAATGCTGAATATTATATAATACTACCAGAGGTGTCTGGGGTGACATCTAATAATCCCCCCAAATCAACATTTATGTGGAAAAAAATGTGAAAAGGCACACTAGAGGAAGTAAATGAAGAATATCAATAACCCCACTTGACTCTTTTTCTTTTTTGCTCCATAATGGGGCATGTGGGATCTTAGTTCCCTGATTAGGGATCAAAACTGTGCCCCTGGCAGTGGAAGCACTGAATCTCACTTCACTTTAGGATTTTTTTTCCCTCCTGCCCCTCTCCTAGGTCATGTTTTGATGACAAAGTTGGGAAGACGCTTCTAGCTTCCAGAGGTTTTTGTAGATTTCAGAATTGCGAATAAGGGATTGTAGACCTGTACTTACTTGCCCATTTACAGAACAGCTCAGTTATTGTTGAGGCTTTGGTGCAGTGGTGAGGTGGCCAGGCTGCAGCAGCCAGACTGCCTGTCCTCACATCCTAGCTCTGGCATGAATCAGCTGTGGGACCCTGGGCCTGTTTCCTCATCTGTACACAGGAGTATTAATTCCCCCTCACAGTCATGCTTGGAAGATTAAACAGCTTAGTATACAATAAAGTATAAAATAAAGGGCTTCCCTGGTGGCTCAGATAGTAAAGAATCTGCCTGCAATGCAGAAGACCCAGGTTCAATCCCTGGGTCAGGAAGATCCCCTGGAGAAAGGAATGGCTATCCACTCCAGTATTCTTGCCTGGAGAAGTCCATGGACAGAGGAGCCTGGTGAGCTACAGTCCATGGGGTCTCACAGAGCTGGACACGACTGAGGAACTAAAATGCAATAAAGTGCTTAGAACTCTGCTTAGTATGTGGTTTGCACAGCATACATGGGGCATGACAACATCAGTGAGAAAGACAGACATATAAGGCACGTCTTCAGTACAAGTCAATCATTACAAGCTCACTGCTTAGGTCCCACAGACCACCAGGGCAGGTTGAATCTTTTCTAGTATTAACAATCGTTCATATCCTTGGCCTTTGAGCCTCCCAGGGCTGTAGACACAGAGGTTTCAAGCTTCCCACAGGAGGCTCTGTCACACTGTGGGGTCAGCTGAAGGGGAGGCAGAGGGTGCTCTGGAAGGGATCTGACCTTGTGTCCTTTATGACAATGGAGTGCGCGCTCTCTCTGCCTCGGCTCTTGAGTTCCAGCTGCTAGCACATCAAATGGCCCTAAGATTGGATTCTTGTTCAGAGAGGAGACAAGGGGTTTCTGCTCCACTGAATATGCAAAGGTGAGGCTGGGCCTTCTTCAGACATATCCCTCACAGGCATTTTCACATGACACAGAGAAAAGGGGTCTTTCCTTACTGTAACAGTAACATGTGCCTATGGTAAAAATTCAACCATTCAAAAGGATAGGACATAGGGAAAGTATGGTCTGAATTGTTTCCCAACCTTCAGTTGCCTGGGACTAACTAACAGGTCTCCAGGTACCTGTCTTCTGAGCTTCTCCTCAAATTCAAAAGGATACCACACACCACACATACACTCACCCTCACATGCACCCCATATATTCTCTCACCCTCAGACATACACACCCACACATCCTCACCCTAACACACCTCCTCAGTTTCACACACCTACCCTTAGTGCCTCCCCTATACCCTCATACACCCAGCACTCTAATCTATACAAAAGGAGATCATACATATATACAGAACACACCTATGAAAGAGGCAGGCATTCGCCATTTCTTTTTGATGCTAGCAGCTTCACACAGGATGCTGCCCCTATAACCCTTGGATATTTTTCGAGTTTTTCCCTGACTGCCCAGACCCTTGGTTTTCATGTTGGGCAAGTGGGAATGAGAGTAACATTGGCAAATTCAGAGAGTGCCTGAGAAGCTCAAGTGGGATTAACAATTAACATGAAATCACTCTGCAAATTGTCAAGTGTAAGAGGAGCTGAGGGATAACTACTGCCCCCTCTTCGCACCCCCCAAACCGGAAATAATTAGACTTTTAAAAGGACTTTAGGAAGATGGTAAAGCCATCTTAGTGGCACAGACTGCTTGTAACAAGGCTGATGGGGATGAAGAGGGCTCAGTTTTGGGGTGGGGTGGGCCCATCACAGATCACATGAGCCAGCCAGTGTAAGGGGCCTTCAGGCTCCCCTGCTGCTGCTGCTGCTAAGTCGCTTCAGTCGTGTCCAACTGTGTGCGACCCCATAGACGGCAGCCCACCAGGCTCCCCTGTCCCTGGGATTCTCCAGGCAAGAATACTGGAGTGGGTTGTCAGGCCCCCCTAACACCCCACAAAACACCTCCTTGATCTGTGACAGTGACTTCTGTCAGGAGATGAGTTGAGCAGCTCTTGATCTTGCTGGGCTTTAAGAATTATGGGGGTCCTCTTCACCTGCAGGAAGAAAGGAAGGGAGGTGACCCCAACAGGCTCCCCAGCCCTCTACCAAACCAAGATGGTGGCTCTCTGGAGTGCTCCCTACCCCCTCTGCCTAGGGGCAGGATGGTGGCATGGGGCAGGGTGCTGAGGCCAGGGAAAGCATACACCCCATGCCCCACCCCCATCCTGAGTTCTAAGGCATCTCTGCCATGTTGGGAACATCTGGGGTTTCCTCTCCCCAACTGATCCATACCACAGTCACCTGGGGCTTGCTCGTAAGGTTCCTTACTCCTGGCTGTGGAGAAAAAGAACACAGGAGACCCAGTGAGTGGTGGGTCCCCACCATCCCTCTTCCTCTCCCCAGCTGGGCCTTTCCCCAAGTCAGTCCCAGGTCTCCCCTGACTGTGGAATCCACAAGGTCCTCCTGGTGGTGTGCAACTGGGGTGGGGTGGGGACATGTGGGCTTTTCTACAGGTGGGGGACAGGGGGCAGGACCTCAGCAGTAGTTGCTGCTCCCAGGAGAAAACAGTTCTTGCTGCCACAGGGAAGGATACATTATACTGTTCCCTAAAAGGCTGTACCAGCCAGAGGGCTTCTCACTCCTTTGTTCCTTACCCACCTACCTTGAAGGCACTTGGTCAAACTCACAACACCGCCAATCACCAGCAAGATCAGGATGAGAGAGATAACCATGGCCATAAGTCCTGGATGAGAGGGCATTTCTAAGAAAAACAGAGAAAAGTGAGCACTCCCAGATCATGGGACTGTCTCTGGACCCCTGGGACCCTCCCTTTCCCCTCCTGGCCAAGCCCAGCTTCACACCCCAGGACACAGTGAGCGTGTGATTCAGGCTGCTCTGCTGCACGTGGCATGTGTACTGGGTCTCATCCCCAGCCAGCACCCACACGGCCATCCACATCTGATAGATGCCATCTCCACTGGGGCGTGTCTCCACATACTCAAGCTTTGAATTCAACTTCTTCTCACCCAGCCACCAGCTCGGTGAGATGTCTTGTGGATAGAAGCCCAGGGCCCAGCACCTCAGGGTGGTACCCCCGTCCTGGGCTGAGTGCTTTGTCACCCGTACTGTGGGTGGTTCTGTAAGGACAGGAGGAGGGAGGAAGACTGCTGAGTGGCTGTTCTCTGCCTATCCCTTATGCTTAATTCTGGGCTCCTCCAGCATCTTCCAGGGTGGAGAACAAGGAAATGGGGACAAGGTCTCTCTCCAGGGGATGTACCCAATCACTGTTGCAGGCAGGGATGACTGATTTCCAGCTGTTACAAAGAAGCATTGACCTGTTCATTGCCATGAGAGGGACTGACTTCCTGTCCCCAACCTCCAAGGACCTACCTCCGTGGGGCTGTTGGGTCCAAGACTGAGAAACCCCCTTCTTCCTACAGAGATCCTAGGGTTTTCTCACTGATTTTATTTACTTCCTCTGTGACTTCCTGCCTACAGTAGGTACCTAATCAGTTCAATTCAGTCACTCAGTCGTGTCCGACTCTTTGCGACCCCATGGACTGTAGCACTCCAGGCTTCCTTGTGCCATCGTCAACTCCCGGAGTTTGCTCAAACTCATGTCCACCGAGTTGGTGATGCCATCCAACCACCTTATCCTCTGTCATCCCCTTCTCCTCCTTCCTTCAGTCCTTCCCAGCATCAGGGTCTTTTCCAATGAGTCAGTTCTTCCCATCAGGTGACCAAAGTATTAGAGTTTCAGCTTCAGCATCAGTCTTTCTAATGAATATTTGGGGTTGGTTTCCTTTAGGATTGACTGGTTTGATCTCCTCACAGTCCAGAGGACTCTCAAGAGTATTCTCCAACACAACAGTTCAAAAGCATCAGTTCTTCAGTGCTCAGCTTTCTTTATAGTCCAACTTTCACATCCATACATGACTACTTGAAAAACCATAGCATTGACTAGATGGACCTTTGTTGGCAAAGTAATGTCTCTGCTTTTTCATATGCTGTCTAGATTGGTCATAGCTTTTCTTCCAAGGAGCAAGTGTCTTTTAATTTCATGGCTACAATCACCATCTGCAGTGATTTTGGAACTCCACAAAATAAAGTCTCTCACTGTTTCCATTGTTTCCCCATCTATTTGCCATGAAACACTGTCCTGCCCATCAACAGAAAATTAGATTTAAGATTTACTGAGCATGGCTCAGTAGAAGAGAGTTCCAAAAAAACATCTACTTCTGCTTTATTGACTATACCAAAGCCTTTGACTGTGTGGATCACAATGCTGCTGCTGCTGCTAAGTCACTTCAGTCGTGTCCGACTCTGTGTGACCCCATAGACGGCAGCCCACCAGGCTCCCCTG
>SJYV01023425.1:0-37616 GCA_006410875.1 Neotragus pygmaeus | reverse complement strand
GAGATGGCATATTAAAAAGCAGAGATGTTACTTTGCCAACAAAGGTCCATCTAGTTAAGGCTAGGGTTTTTCCAGTAGTCATGTACAGATGTGAGAGTTGAACTATAAAGAAAGCTGAGCACTGAAGAATTGATGCTTTTCCCAATGTTGTGTTGGAGAAGACTCTTCAGAGTCCTTTGGACTGCATAGAGATCTAACCAGTCCATCCTAAAGGAAATCAGTCCTGAATATTCATTGGAAGGAATGATGCTGAAGCTGAAACTCCAATACTTTGGTCACCTGATGGGAAGAACTGACTCATCTGAAAAGACCCTGATGCCGGGAAAGATTGAAGGCAGGAGGAGAAGGGGACAACAGAGGATGAGCTGGTTGGATGGCATCACTGACTCAATGGACATGAGTTTGAGTAAACTCTGATAGTTGGTGATGGACAGGGAGGCCTGGCGTGCTTCAATCCCGGGGTTGCAAAGAGTCAGACACGACTGAGCAACTGAACTGAACTGAACTGATCACGGCCCTGCCCATCAGAAGAAGACCCAGTTTCCCCTACAGTCAGTTGCTCCTATCAGCAAGTTTCCATAAGCCTCTTATCCTTATCCCTCAGAGGGCAGACAGAATGAAAACAATAATCACAGAAAACTAATGAAACTGATTGGAAAAGACTTTGATGCTGGGAGGGATTGGGGGCAGGAGGAGAAGGGGATGACAAGGGATGAGATGGCTGGATGGCATCACCGACTCGATGGACATGAGTTTGAGTGAACTCCGGGAGCTGGTGATGAACAGGGAGGCCTGGCGTGCTACAATTCGTGGGGTTGCAAAGATACACAACTGAGCAGCTGAACTGAACTGAATGAAACTGATCACATGGACCACAGCCTTGTCTAGCTCAATGAAACTATGAGCCAGTCCATGTAGGGCCATGCAAGACAGACGGGCCATGGTGGAGAGTTCTGATAAAACATGGTCCATTGGGGAAGGGAATGCAAACCACTTCAGTATTCTTGCTTTGAGAACCCCATGAACAGTATGAAAAGGCAAAAACATAGGACACTGAAAAAGGTAACTAATAAGAGATTGTTAAATTAGGACAAGAAGGATGACCCTCCCCTCACCCTGGAATGCGAGTGGTTTTGAGTGTGGGCTCTGAAGTTGGAGAGTCTGGGTCTGAAAGCCAGTCTGATTCCTGTCTACAATCATCTGCCAGCACTCAGAGTCTTCCTTTATGATTCCTTCCTCTCAGTTGCAAGAAGGGGATGACAGAGGATGAGATGGTTACATGGCATCACTGACTCAACAGACATGAGTTTGAGTAAACTCCAAGAGTTGGTGAAAGACAGGGAGGCCTGGCGTGCTGCAGTCCATGGGGTCACAAGGAGTTGGACGTGACTGAGTGACTGAACTGAATTGTACCATTTTCTACCAGGGAAGCTGGAGAATCCCATGGACAGAGGAGCCTGGTAGGCTATAGTCTATGGGGTTGCAAGAGTCGGATACAACTGAGCAGATGTGTAGTATAGTGTACCATTTTCTAGATTCATATATATGTGTTAATATATGATATTTGTTTTTCTCTCTCTGACTTCACTCTGTATGACAGACTTGAGATACAACCATGTCACTATAAAGTACCCAATTTCATCCTTTTTATAGCTGAGTAATATTCCATTGTGGCCATCAAATTAAAAGATGCTTGCTCCTTGGAAGAAAAGCTATGACAAACCTAGATTAAAAATCAGAGACATTACTTTGTGACAAAGGTTTGTATAATCAAAGCTATGGTTTTTCCAGTAGTTATGTATAGATATGAGAGTTGGACCATAAAGAAATCTGAGCATTGAAGAATTGATGCTTCTGAACTGTGGTATTGGGGAAGACTCTTGAGAATCCCTTGGACTGCAAGGAGATCAAACCAGTCAATCCTAAAGGAAATCAGTTCTGAATATTCATTGGAAGGACTGATGCTGAAGCTGAAATTCCAATACTTTGGCCACCTGATGCAAAGAGCTGACTCATTGGAAAAGACCCTGCTGTTGGGAGGGATTGGGGGCAGGAGAAGGGGACAACAGAGGATGAAAAGGCTGGATGGCATCACCGACTCGAAGCACATGAGTTTGAGTAAACTCCAGGAGTTGGTGATGGACAGGGAGGCCTGATGTGCTGTGATTCATGGGGTTGCAAAGAGTTGGACACGACTGAGCAACTGAACCAAACTGAACTGAACCCATCACTTTGCCTCTTGCTGGATTCCTTCTATGCTGAGGCACAAAGAAACTGTTCCTTAGTAAGTCCAGACACCTGGTGAGTGATTCTAAGAAAAGATCATGGTTGGAGTCCCACGTGGGGTTTCGGCTGTGTTCAAGTCCTGGCCCTGTGAGTTAGAGTTGCAATCTGAGGTGAATGGTTTCACTTTAGTGTCCTAGCTATTTTAAATAGTGCTGTAATGAACACTGGGGTACATGTGCCTTTTTAAATTGTAGTTTTCTCAGGGTATATGTCACATAGTGGGATTGCTGAGTCATACGGTAGTTCTATTTTAAGGTTTTAAGGAACCTTCATATTGTACTCCATAGTGACTGTATCAATTTACATTCCTACCAACAGTGCAAGAGGGTTCTGTTTTATCACACCCTCTCCAGCATTTACTGTTTGTAGATTTAAAAATATATATATTTTATTTGTTTATTTATGGCTGCATCGGCTCTCTGTTGCGGCAAGTGGACTTCTCTCTAGTTGTGTTATGTGCATTTAGTTGCCTTGCAGGACAGGGATCTTAGTTCCCTGACAGGGCTTAAATCCATATCCCCTGCACTGCAAGGCAGATTCTTAACACTGGACCACCAAGGAAGTCCCTGTTTGTAGATTTTTTTGATGATGGCTGTTCTGACAAGTGTGAGGTGATACCTTGTTGTAGTTTTGATTTGCATTTCTCTAATAATGAATCCCATCACTTCATGGCAAATAGATGGGGAAACAGTGGAAACAGTGGCTGACTTTATTTTTCTGGGCTCCAAAATCACTGCAGATGGTGATTGCAGCCATGAAATTAAAAGACGCTTACTCCTTGGAAGGAAAGTTATGACCCACCTAGACAGTATATTAAAAAGCAGAGACATTATTTTGCCAACAAAGGTCTGTCTAGCCAAGGCTATGATTTTTCCAGTGGTCATGTATGGATGTGAAAGTTGGACTATAAAGAAAGCTGAGCACCAAAGAATTGATGCTTTTGAACTGTGGTGTTGGAGAAGACTCTTGAGAGTCCCTTGGACTGCAAAGAGATCCAACTAGTCTATCCTAAAGAAGATCAGTCCTGGGTGTTCATTGGAAGGACTGATGTTGAAGCTGAAACTCCAACACTTCAGCCATCTCATGCGAAGAGCTGACTCATTTGAAAAGACTCTGATGCTGGGAAAGATTGAGGGCAGGAGAAGGGGACGACAGAGGATGAGATGGTTTATTGGCATCACCAACTCAATGGACATGGGTTTGGGTGGACTCTGGGAGTTCGTGATGGACAGGGTGGCCTGGCGTGCTACGGTTCATGGGGTCACAAAGAGTTGGACATGACTGAGCGACTGAACTGAACTGAATAATGAGTGACATTGAACATCTTTTTATGTATTTCTTGGCCATCTGTATACCTTCTTTGGAGAAATGCACTTAGGTCTTTACTCATTTTTTGATTGGGTTATTATTTTTTTAATATTGAGCTGCATGTTCTGTTTGTATATTTTGGAAATCAATCCTTTGTCTGTTGCTTTGTTTACAAATATTTTCTTCCATCCTGAGGGTTGTCTTTTCCTCTTGTTTATGTTTTCTCTACCAAGTAAAAGCTTATAAGTTTAATGAAGTCCCATGTGTTTATTTTTGTCTAGGAGGTGGGTCATTACTCTAGGAGATGGGTCAGAAAGGATCTTGCTGTGATTTATGTTGAAGAGTATTCTGCCTGAGATTAATGTTTGAATCATTGGACTCAGTGAAGCAGACTGTCTTCTGCAGTATGAGTGAGTCCATGCACTCAACTGAAGATCTGAACAGAACAAAGAGGTTGAGTAACAGGGAGCTCCTCTAGCATGATTGCTCAGCTGAAACAGTGGTCTTTTCCTGCCTTCAGACTCAAACTGAAACACTGACTCTTCTTAGGTCTCAAACTTTCTAGCATTTCAAGGAACCACACCACTTGTTCTCCCAGTTCTCAGGCCTTTAGTCTCAGACTGGAACTGCAACGTTGGCTCTCCTGGGCCTCCAGCTTGCCAACCACAGATGTTGGAACTTAGCCGCCATAGTCACATGAGCCAGTCCCTTAGAACACAACTGTTTCTCTCCATGTAGCCTGTCGGTTCTGCTTCTGTGAAGAATCCTCACTAATCTCCCAGGTGAAGGACATAGGACAAACCTGGTGCTAAATGAGAGTTCCACAGTACTCATTTAATGCACACCAATATGGTGCTTTGGAGAGGCAGAGGCTATTATTACTATCCTCATTATACTGATGAAGAAACTCAAGTGCAGAGAAGGTGAGTAACTGGCGCGAGGTCACACAGCCAGTTAATCCTGGAGCTGGGATGTGCTATCTGGAGGCTAGGCTCCAATGCCTGAGCTCTGTCCACCATGCTCTGCTCTCACAATCACATCTTCTATTCCTGATGTTATCTGTCCTGTCCTCCCTTTGAGGAATATCCTATTACCTCAGCTGATTCACGTCCCACCATTCACTTGCCAGACATCCGTGGTGTCCTGGGTGTTCTGATCAGCTCCACCCCTGGCAACCTCAGCCAGAAAGGCTTTCACCCTAGGCACCCCCAAGCACCCACCTTCCCTAGTGTCCACCCCAGCCTTTGTGTCTCTAGCCCTGGTTGGCTGGGGTCAGGAGAAGTTTATGATGCACCTGGAGTCTGGGGAGCACATTGAGCATGAGGGGTGTGAGGGCAGAAAGGGGAAAAAAGCTTCAGCTTCCCTGTCAGTCCCCAGTGGTCTAGGGAGAGGTGAGGGCCGCTGTCCTCCTGGAACCTGAGATCTGTTTCCCAAGAAGCAGAGTTACAGGCTGGTAAATCCCCAAAGGACTTTAGGAGGACCTAGTTTGACCCACTTGCTCTGCAGATGAAGAAAATGAGACCCAGATTAAGANATGAGGGGTGTGAGGGCAGAAAGGGGAAAAAAGCTTCAGCTTCCCTGTCAGTCCCCAGTGGTCTAGGGAGAGGTGAGGGCCGCTGTCCTCCTGGAACCTGAGATCTGTTTCCCAAGAAGCAGAGTTACAGGCTGGTAAATCCCCAAAGGACTTTAGGAGGACCTAGTTTGACCCACTTGCTCTGCAGATGAAGAAAATGAGACCCAGATTAAGACTTTATTCCCAAGACCACTTTGAAACAGGGGAGACTCCAGAACTCCACACTCTATCTTATTTGGAGCGAAGACCTGAGGTCTGGGCTTTGTTCTTAGTCTGCAGCAAAAAGCAGTTGGCTAGCTGGCCATCTTTCTGGATCCCAGAGGGCTTGCCTGGGCCAGGGGGACACAGCCTGGGGATGCAGCCCACCTCTCATTCCCCAAAGACTTGTCTGTCAAATGGGATAGCTCTTGAGAATGGGAGTGTGGGACCAATCTACATTGCCACAGGCTGAACCTTACCTCTCCAGGTGAATCTCTGGCCTCCCAGCTCCAGGTATCTGTGCAGGAAGGTGAGGCAGGGGCCTTCCAGGTAGGCTTTGTCGTACTCAGCATAGCACCGCTCTGTCTCCATTCTGCGCTTGGTCAACAGAGCCACGGGGTTAGCTGACACCCAGTTCAGAGTTTCCATGTCCAGTGATATGTGGTCTTGCCCATCATAGCCAAACCGCCAGAAGCTGTTGGAGTGGCCATCTTCCTGGATCTCACAGCCAAACATGCGGTGAGTGCTATGCATGCCTGTGAATACAGGTAAGAAAGCTGTCACTAGTGGCGACGGGGGTCAAGTCCCTTATAGCCAGGGAGAAGCCCACCACCCACAGAGACATCAAAAAAGTAGAGGGACAGGTCATCATCATTTAGATAAAAATCTCCCAAGTAATTTTCATAAGCAGCCTGGGTTGAGAAACCTGCTAGGTCTCTCATGTGGGACAAACACCCCAGTTCATAATTAGACACATCCTTATTTCATATCCCACACTACTTGAAAGTGAAAGTGAAAGTTGCTCAGTTGTGTTTCACTCTTTGTGACCCCATGAACTATACAGTCCATGGAGTTCTCCAGGCCAGATACTGGCGTAGGTAGCCTTTCCCTTTTCCAGGGAAATCTCCTCAACCCAGGGATCAAACCCAGGTCACCCACATTGCAGGCATATTCTTTACCAGCTGAGCCATCAGGGAAGCCCACCTGTGGGTGTAAATGTTCTCAATGGTAAGACTAAGTCATGCCATGCTTATCCTGCAGGCCCTTGGCTGATGCACAGCCCTTCTCAGTCTCAAATCTTTTATATCCTTTGTATCTACTGATTCTGAGGCCTCTGGGGACCTGAGGCTTTTAGTCTGGGCATTTGGGTATCCAGGCACAGAGAGGGACAGTGTTGTGTGAACAAGCTGTGCTCCATAAGCACTTCATTCACAATAAGCAGCAGCCCTGGTGGTGGGCCCAAGTGCACTGTTGCTGAGAGGGGGAAGCTGAGGTGGTGCCAGAGGGCCTGGGGGTACTGCATGAGTGAGGATGAGGCAGGGAAATCCTCTCCCCATCAGCTGAGTTTTGGAGCCCAGGTTAGCTAAGGGGTAGGCAAGGCGTGAGGGGGAGACATCATGGGCGCCCAGCTCCTATGATGCTTGCTGCACTGGCCTGTGGGCTGGCTGCCGAAGCCACAATGGATTCTGAGGCCCTGAGGCCCCTGCTTGACTGTGGGGGAAGGAGACTGAAAAGAGCCAAGTATCAGAGGCTCGCCCCACACCCTCTGACAAGCACAGCTGCCCAGAGAGTGAGGGTGCAGAGAGTGAAGGAAGGAGAATGGGGCGTCCACCCAACGTACCGCTGCTGTGGTTGTGGTAGCCCATCATTTGCCATGTCTCCACCTGATGAATCTCTGCCCATTTCCTCTGCTTCTTGATCTCCTTCTCCCAGTACTTGGCATTCATGGGCGTAATCCATGAAGCCTGGGCCTCAGCTTTATCCACATGACTGTCATACCGGATAAAAGGCTGATCATCCACGTAGCCTACAGCCAGATACTTAGGGAGGCTCGGGCCTGGCTCTGACAGGTCCAGGTAGTGGTAGCGGAGGGAGTGTGTCCCTGTGGAAACACAAACTGGTCTTGGATTCACTTAGACGACCAGGGTCTGCACCAGGCCTCAGTGTGCTGGGTGAAGTTGGCAGTAGAAACTTATCCAAGAGAATTCATTATGAGCAAGAATGTGTGTGCGCGTGCTAAGTCACTTCAGTCATGTCCAACTCTTTGCAACCCCATGGACTGTAGTCCACCAGGCTCCTCTGTCCGTGGGATTCTCCAGGCAAGAAAACTGGAGTAGGATACTGCTCCTCCAGGGGCTCTTCCCAACCCAGGGATCAAACATGAGTCCCTATGTTTCCTGCATTGGTAGGTGGGTTATTTACCACCAGCGCCACCTGGGAAGTCTATTAGCAAGAGTAAGCACTAGCAATTTCAGTGGAAAAAAAAAAAAAAAAAAAAAGAAAAAAAATAAATAAATATATATAAAAAAACAAAAACATGCACCCAATGTTCTCAGAAGCACCATTTACAATAGCCAAGGCATGGAAGCAACCTAAGTGTCCATCAACAGATGACTGGCTTAAGCAGATGTGGTACATATAGANAAAAGAAAAAAAAAAAAAAATATATATATATATATATATATATATATATAAACGCATTCAAAGAGATTAAATATAGACAGAACCAGTTGAACACTGAGGCCAAAGTTCATGCATTAAGGCTTATGGACTTTATTCTCAGAAAGTTTCCCAGCTCCTCATGCAGGGCCTTCTTACTCATACTTTGTATTCATCTCTAGTGAGTGTGATTGTCTGGTTTCCAATTTCTCACAAAAAGGGTGGGATATTTTTAAAAAGCTGGTTGCTTGGGAGCTTAATTTATGTGGTTAATTAAGCTTAATTCATTGCCCAGACATGCTTGAGAAAGGTTGGACATCACTCTTAGCTTGAACCATTACTGCCAAGCTGGTGGCACCTTGACTCCATTCCCCACTCCTTTCTGTTCCCACAGCAGACATTACTGTGTATTAGTCACTCAATCATGTCTGACTCTTTGTGATCCCAGGGACTGTATCCCACCGGGCTCCTCTGTCCATGGGATTCTCCAGGCAAGAAACCTGGATTGGTTGCCATTTCCTTCTCCAGGGGATCTTCCCGACCCAGGGATCAAAGCCAGGTCTCCTGCATTGTAGGCAGATTCTTTACCATCTGAGCCACCAGGGAGGCTGAAGACTAGTTGATCTCTTATCTCTTTGAGTCCAAATGCTGCCTCTCTACCATAACTCCAAACTTACTGATTTAACTTGGTACAGGAGATGAAATCTATTTAGCAGCCAGTTCTGACTCAAGCTATTCAAATAAACGCTGTATCTTAAACTCAGGTCACATTTTTCAGAGATATCCCTGGCCTACTTTCGTACTTAAATTTTAAAAAACTTTTGCTCAGAAGTTTTTATCCCCTAAAACTCCTGTCTCTGTGTTATTTTTCTCCAGAGCACTGGAGAGACTATGCATTTGTTTGTCTTGTTAATAGACTTTCCTCTGCAGTGTCAGCTCTCCAAAGGTCAGGGATTCCTGTATGGATTGTTCTGTTTCCCCAGCACCTAGAACAGCTTCTGGCATACAGTGGGTGCTCATTGGTTGA
Organism: Neotragus pygmaeus; assembly: GCA_006410875.1. NCBI lineage: Eukaryota > Metazoa > Chordata > Mammalia > Artiodactyla > Bovidae > Neotragus > Neotragus pygmaeus. The sequence goes on along the minus strand of SJYV01023425.1, from coordinate 28,785 downwards.
ACGTGAAAGGAGTCAAACACATCTCTACACTCACAGCTCTCTTTTTATTGCCTCCTTGTTACTTCAGGCTATACCAAACTCTGGCCAGGTTCTCTGTACCTGCTGTTTCTTCTGCCCCAGGCATCCCCCTTTCTGTTTTCTCTCAGCCACTCTCCACATCCCTCAGGTTGCAGTCAAGCATCCCTTCCTCCAGGAAGTCCTCTTGATTACAGCCTGATATCTCACAGAGGGATCTCAAGAGTGTCCTGTGCTCCTTGTGAAACTATGGATTTCATGAGAGTGGAAGTCCATCTGCCCTCTATTTATCCAGGGCCTAGTATACAACTGGAAGTTGCTAAATTGGACAAAAAACAAGAACATGAATGGTATGAGGATAATCAGAGTTGCTATTTTTGAAGTGACTGCTGTGCCTGCACTGGTTTAACTCCTCCTCATTCACTATCTTAGTTCATCCTTACAATAAACCTAAGAGGTCAGTGTGATTGGTCCCATTTTACAGATAAGGGAATCAAGGCCCAGGGGAGACCAAGTGTAGTACTCAAAGGCATGCACTAGAATGAGGGCAGCCCAGATTTTCTCCCCAGGGACTGCTGCCTTCTTCTAAACTGAGAAAAGGGATGCTGTCTTCTCATTCCTGGAGAAACCTCCTCATGGGAGGCAACAGTGGTCAGTATTAGGAGTGTTTGAGTGAAGAGTTAATGTCAGGTGTGGGCCTCTTGGACAATGACTGAATTATCTCTCGTGGTGCTGTTTCCTTGCACATCTTTGAGTTAAGGGCAGTGTCGGGGTACTCCTGTGCTGGCAGCTGTGAATGGGCACAAAGTTCTTTGGGGGAGAACAGAGGCTATGATTTCTCCATGTCAAGGTGATCCACTCACTCCTTGGCTCTGACCTGCAGCAGCTCTACCTGCCCTGGAAGTGAGGGACAGAAAAGATCCTGTGTCTTTGGGTAGTTGCTGGGACTCCTGGGTGAGGAAGCCATACAAGCTGGGCCTCCAGTCCTGCCTCCCTCTCCACAGATAGTGGGGTAGGCTGAATAATGCCCCCCAAGATATCCCTGCAACTGTTGAATGTTAGTTTATATGGTAACAGGAGTTTTGCAGATTAAATTAAGGATCTTGAGATGGAGAGATTATCCCAGATTGTCTAGGCAGGCACTAAATGTGTCCTTAGAAAAGGGAGGGAGAGGGAGATTCCAAGATGGTCAGAGAAGGTGATGTGAAGATGGAGTAGAGAAAGATCCAGGAAGGCACTATGTGCCAAGAAATACAGTTCTAGAATGGGCAGGAAAGGCCTCCTCAAAAAGGGAATTCTTTATAAAAGACAGGAAGGAACCAGCCATATAAGGATCTGACAGCATTCCAGGTCTGCAGAGGGGAGAGCCAGTGCAAAGGTCCCAAGTCAGAAGCGTCTGTCAGGTGTCCTGAGGCTGCTACAAGAAGGCAGGGAAAAATAAAATGGTGCTGTGATTCTGTGTAGCAGATGTGGGGGTGAAGGAAGGGGCTGAATTCTGAATCCTTCCCAGGCTTGTCCAGATCTGGCCTGGCCCTCCTTGCCATGAGGGGTCTGGTTCCTGGCATCTGCTCTGTTCTGGACTACTTACCATGGCCTACATCCTGGCATCTGGTACCCATCCTGGGAGTCAGGGACCTGCTTTTTAGGACAAGTTCATGACTGTGGCCTGCCTCAGTTGACTTTCAGGTACTGCTTCCCATGTACCCGGTGAGGGGCCTGTCGCCCTTTGCTCCCTGAAAATCCTACCAGTCTCTGCTCTGCCTACCAGATAGTCTTGAGAGTCCAGCCTGCTCTCTGTGGGGGCTCACACACTGCTCATTGCCATTTTTGCCTAGGAGAATGATCTCAGCTGGGACTAGATTCCCACCTGCTAACTGGACCCAAGTGGGATCATCATGCCTTGGGCTGCAGCCCAGAGTGAAGCAAAAGCAGCTGAGGAAGGCCACCTCCCTGGCTTTGGAGGCAGTACCACCTGCCAGGCTGGGGTCAGTGCCAGGCACTGTGGGACCAAGGCAGGAGGAAGTGGGGGCTACACAGCAGGCATCCAGTGGTATCTGCTCCTGCAGCAACATGGCCTGAGGAAGTTGCTACATGCCCATTGTTGTTTCAGGGCCTGCGTGAACATTAGTTTTCCCCCACTTTAACCCTAACTCTCCACTGCCATTCCTGGACTCTTGGCCACATGGCTGGTCTTCAAAAAGGAGCAGTCCTGCATCCCATTAGCCTAGCCTCCTTCTTCCTCTGAACATGGTTGGGGAGGAAGGAGCCAGCCCCTTTGCCACTCAGGCCAGGAGATGTTTTTGTATCTTCCCCACCTCTGAAAGAGATGGGAATACCAGACCACCTGACCTGCCTCTTGAGAAACCTATATGCAGGTCAGGAAGCAACATTAGAACTGGACATGGGACAACAGACTGGTTTCAAATAGGAAAAGGAGTACGTCAAGGCTGTATATTGTCACCCTGATTATTTAACTTATATGCAGAGTACATCATGAGAAACGCTGGACTGGAAGAAACACAAGCTGGAATCAAGATTGCCGGGAGAAATATCAATAACCTCAGATATGCAGATGACACCACCCATATGGCAGAAAGTGAAGAAGAACTAAAAAGCTTCTTGATGAAAGTGAAAGAGGAGAGTCAAAAAGTTGGCCTAAAGCTCGACATTCAGAAAACGAAGATCATGGCATCTGGTCCCATCACTTCATGGCAAATAGATGCAGAAACAGTGGAAACAGTGTCAGACTTTATTTTGGGGGGCTCCAAAATCGCTGCAGATGGTGACTGCAGCCATGAAATTAAAAGACGCTTACTCCTTGGAAGGAAAGCCATGACCAACCTAGATACCATATTCAAAAGCAGAGATATTACTTTGCCAACAAAGGTGTATCTAGTCAAGGCTATTGTTTTTCCAGTAGTGATGTATGGATGTGAGAGTTGAGCTGTGAAGAAAGCTGAGCACCAAAGAATTGATGGTTTGAAATGTGGTGTTGGAGAAGACTCTTGAGAGTCCCTTGGACTGCAAGGAGATCCAACCAGTCCATTCTAAAGGAGATCAGTCCTGGGTATTCTTTGGAAGGAGTGATGCTAAAGCTGAAACTCCAGTACTTTGGCCACCCCATACGAAGAGCTGACTCATTGGAAAAGACCCTGATGCTGAGAGGGATTGGGGGCAGGAGGAGAAGGGGATGACAGAGGATGAGATGGCTGGATGGCATCACCGACTTGAAGGACTTGAGTTTGAGTGAACTCTGGGAGTTGGTGATGGACAGGGAGGCCTGGCGTGCTGCAGTTCATGGGGTTGCAAAGAGTAGGACACGACTGAGCGACTGAACTGAACTGAACTGAACACCTCCCCTACGATCCATATAGCACTGCCAGTCCCTAGCTGCGTGGCTTTGAGGAAGTTATTTCAATGCTCCAGGCCTTGGTTTCCTCATCTGTAGGTAGGCTCAATTAACTGACCTGCTCCACAATGCTGGAGCATCCAATGAGATAATGAACACAAGAAAAAGTACAGGCATGGGGCAGCCTTCCCAGGTGGCTCAGTGGTTAAAGCAAAAAAAATGCCTGCAGTGCAGGAGACTCGGGTTAAATCCCTAAGTCAGGAAGAGTCCCTGGAGAAAGAGATGGAAACCTACTTGAGTACTCTTGTCGGGGAAACCCCATGGACAGAGGAGCCTGGTAGGCTACAGTCCATGGGGTCGCAAAGGGTCCGACATAACTAAGCGACTAAACAACAGGCATGGAGACAGCACCTTCTTAGTCTCAGTCTTTTCCTATTCTGAAGGGAGAGGTGGCCTTGGGAAGGAGAGAGCTGGAGTTTGGGGCGGGGTGGGGAAAAATGCTTGGGTCAGCTCTCTGGAGGCCAGGTCTCAGCCCCTGGGACACTGTCCAGAGGCCCTGGCCTCTGTATCCTCTATCCTGGCAGAGTTTCCCCACCCCAACAGTACTCCAGATTCCTAGACAGTGGACATGGCCTCCTGCAGGCTGGGTGCACCTGGCCTCCACCATCTTATCCTTTCTTCAGCAGGAGGGCAAGGTCTTACCTCTAGGCCATGACTTGTTTTCCAACTTTGGGTTTGCCAGTTCTGCCATCACCACCTTTGCCATGGAAGCTGGGCCATCAGCCACCAAGGGCAGCCCCCAGGGACTCTCTGCAAGGGGAAAATGGAAAAGGATAGTATGAATCTTAAGGCATAAAAATCCTTCCCATTCTTGTGTTTGCTGGGAGAGATAGTATGGAATGACAACAATGAGAGGCACACTGGAAGGGAAGAGGAACACGGGGGTCTTGCCTCAAGAGTGATGGGAAACTTCCCCAGCAGGCAGGCACAAAGCCAGAGAGCAGCCAGGACTGGGATGTCTCCATCTGGCTGCCTAACACCACCCGGCAGCTTTGACAATCCTGCCACTGACATGGATTTAGTTGGTTTGGAGGTAAAGGAAGGCTGGACACTGGCAGGCGTTGAAACCTCCCAGGTGATGCTAATATGCTGCCAGAAGGAGAACCCATGCACTCCTGCCTGGCTCAGCCCTGCCCAGCTGCTCAGCTAGGCAGCTCTGACCTCTCCCTTTGCAATATTACTCATTTGACAAACATTTGTTTGTTGTTTAAAGAACACTGGAATGGGTTGCCATTTCCTTCATTAAAAAAAAATTACAGATTATATATTTAATAGGAGAAATGGAACATGCATATACATCTTTGGAGAAACATATATTCATTTTCTGAGGACAGATGTATATTTAGTATATGAGACAGAACACCCAGATACAGAAATCCTCCACCACATTTTTTATGTTCCAGGACATTTATTATACCATTCTTTTTTAAAACTTAATTTAATTGGAGGATAATCACTTTACAATATTGTGCTGTTTTTTTGCCATACATCAACATGAATCAGCCACAGGTATACATGTGTTCTCCACATTGAACCTTCTTCCCACCTCCCTCCCCATCCTATCCCTCTGGGTTGTCCCAGAGCACGGGCTCTGGGTGCCCTGCTTTATGCATCAAACTTGCACTGATCATCTATTTTATATATGGTAATGTACATGTTTCAATGCTGTTCTCTCAAATTACCCCATCCTTGCCTTCTCTCACTGAGTTCAAAAGTCTGCTCTTTACATGTGTGTCTCCTTTGCTTGGCAGGTGAATTCTTTACCACTAAGCCACCAGGAAAGCCCTGAATCCTCCTATTGCATTCAGTAGCCTCAACTTGGACGTAAAAAATAACCTCTTTATTTTCACTAAGCTCTAGCTGAAGTTTGGCCCATCTTCCATGCTGAATGGAAGTTCAGCAGGATTAGCAGCAGCAGTGCAGTTGTCCATGATAGAATCCACAGATGTTTTCCAATCACATGACAGTGGTTTCAGACACCTGTAAATATGCTTTACCTTCAATACTTACAAATTCTGGGAATTGTTGCTATTTAATGGGTGATTTAATGTGTTAATTAGAAGCACATATATTACATATCACCAATTTATATTTATAGCTGAAATTTTTAATAGCTTATTAAAATATAATTTGGATCCTTTGCAATCATATGTATTTCATTTACGTATAAAAAACATTGAGACAAGGCCCAAGTACAAATACGGTTAAAAACTGAAAAAAAGAGGAAAAAAATCTCCGAATCTGGATCCCAGTGTTGCCCCCTAGCGTCCTCTCCTATTTTAAATCTGTAAATTGTACATTTTGAATTTTCTACAGCCAAAATGGCTTCTTGTACTTGAAGTCTTTAGTACAGAGCCTGGAATAAAGGACATCAGCTATTACTACTGCCATGACGGTGGACACTCCCGGTCTGTGCTAACAACCTTCAGGCCTCTGGGCAGTTAGGATGGGTGGTGCTCGGTGGGGGTGATCGGGAATCCGGCAGGGGAGAGGCGGGGAGAGGATCAGCCCTGCAGTTCTGCCTGCAGAACGGAAACTGGAAAAGTATGGAAGTTCCCCACCAAGTCAAAAAAATCCTTGCTGCTCCCCTCACCCGCTACCTCAACAAGGAGCTGCCCGGGCCACGCAAGATAACCTCTGCAGGGAGCCAGGGACACCTATAGCAAGGGGCAGGTGCCTCGTCGAGCAAGTAGGCAGAGGCCTGTGCAGATTCCAAGGCCGCGCTCAGATTCCTGCCCCCACGGAGCTTTTCTCCGGGGCCTTCCTGGAGGACCAGGTCTGGGAGCCGAGTGCGAGCGGCGTCCTCCAGACGGGCCAAGGGATCCCCAGGAAGCTGTGGCTTCGGCTGTCTTGGGTCAGCTCTCCGATTGACCATGCTCTCCTCTCCTCCAAACCCGGAATGGCCTCTGTGTTCTTGGAGGATCTTTCCCTAGCAGCGCCCCCCGGCCCCCGCCGCCCCGGGTTACCTGCCGCTCCCTTCTGCACCAGTCCCGAGAGCAGTAGCGGCAGCGGCAGCGGTGGTGGCGGCGGCGGCGGCCGCGGGGCCCGCCCTCCCGGAACTCCAAGGCCACCGGGTCGCCAGCCTCACGCACCGCCCGAGGGCGCCGGTCCCCGGGGGGTCCGCCTTCAGTTGTGCTAACGCCGGCCGCGTCCCCTCCCGGGTCCCCGGCGGGTGAGTGCTCAGCTCCCTCTGGGCCGCGGTGGGTGCGAACCCACCCTGGCTCAGGTTCAGACTTCCGCGTGGGACACCGTCGCACCACTGGGACCCGCCCCCCGCTTCTCGATGGCTCCCTCTGCTGGGCCTCGGATGAAAAACGGGAACGACAACCAATCGATTAATTGTGAAATGCAGCCTCACAGCCTTTCGTGTATACTACCTCACGAAAGTAGACCAGGCGGTGAAGCTCACGTTACAGCCGTCTGGTAAGCCCAGAGGTGTCTCCGACAACTGTCGTGATTCTAAAACTCTTGTGGTTTCTGTTGGGGACCAAGACACCGCTCCTGCTAACCTCACTGAGCTTTCTTACCTCCATCCATCAGGAAGTCAGTTCAGTCGCTCAGTCGTGTCCGACTCTTTGCGACCCCATGAATCGCAGCCCGCCAAGCCTCCCTTTTCGTCACCATCTCCCGGAGTTCACTCAGACTCACGTCCATCGAGTCCGTGATGCCATCCAGCCATCTCATCCTCTGTCGTCCCCTTCTCCTCCTGCCCCCAATCCCTCCCAGCATCAGAGTCATTTCCAACGAGTCAACTCTTCTCATGAGGTGGCCAAAGTACTGGAGTTTCAGCTTCAGCATCATTCCTTCCAAAGAAATCCCAGGGTTAATCTCCTTCAGAATGGACTGGTTTGATCTCCTTGCAGTCCAAGGGACTCTCAAGAGTCTTCTCCAACACCACAGTTCAAAAGCATCAATTCTTCGGTGCTCAGCCTTCTTCACAGTCCAACTCTCACATCCATACATGTCTACTGGAAAAACCGTAGCCCTGACTAGATGGACCTTAGTCGGCAAAGTAATATCTCTGCTTTTGAATATGCTATCACTCATATAGAGCTTACATTTTTGGCAAGGCAGGAGTAGAAGAGGCTGTTTGCCTCCCAATATTTATTCTTTCCTTTTTCCTTAGAAATAGCACTTATTTTTTTACATGGACCCAAGACCACCACACTTTCCAGCTTGTCTTGCCACTAGACATGTCCAATTGACAAAGTTCTGGAAAATAGAATATAAGCAGAAATGTGTGCAACTTGTGAGGAGTACCCTTTAAATGGTAAGGAGTTTGCCCTTTTTCATTTCTTCCATAGAGTTAGGCAGAATGTTGATACAATGGCTGGAACTTGGGCTGCCATCTTGAACTATAAAAAACCATGTGTTAAGAATGGCAACACAACATAATAGAAAGAACCTGAGTCTTTGTTGCTCACAGAGTCATTCTACCAAAATTGAACTCTCTGTTTTTGGACTCTTTATATGAAAGAAAAGTAAACTTCTATCCTGCTTAAGCCGCAAGACTTTCTTAAGCCACAGACTTCGATCTTGTCTGTTTCTGTTGCTTTGTTTTATCACTTGTAGATAAACCAAATCTTGAGAATTACCAGGGGTCACCCGTCATTTTGTCAGAACATGGCACTCTTCCCCTCAAGCCTCTCTGTTCTCAGTGTTCCCTCTGCCCATCATACCCACCTCTTCTAGTTCCCATTCCCCTCTGCTCTGCAGATCTCTGCCTTTAACCCATTTAACCCATAATCTCTGCAATTAACCCATTTTCATGGCCCATCTCCATCTCTCAGAGGATTTTTCTAACCCTCAAGTCACTAGATTCTCCAGCTCTTTAGATTCCTCTAGTACCTTTAATTCCCTTTTGTACTGTCTTCTCTCACAGGGGTCATTCTAAACTAATCTTACCCCAACATCTCTTCTTCTATGTCAGACAGACAAAGTGTTTGTTGAGACACATTTTGGGTACAGCTTCAGCTCACAGAGGCTCTCCCTTCTTTGAAGACTGCCACAGACCCGTACCCACTTCCATCATGTCTTACTCTGTGACTGTCTATGGCTTTAACTGATGGACACCTTTCTCCAAGCTGACCTAGTCAGGGTCTGTCTTCTGAAAAAAAGGNAGATACCATGATTTTCGTTTTCTGAATGTTGAGCTTTAGGCCAACTTTTTCACTCTCCTCTTTCACTTTCACCAAGAGGCTTTTTAGCTCCTCTTCACTTCTGATCCATCAGGAAAGAGCGGTGAAATTTCAAATAGAAGTTAGTGAAAATAAAGGTTATTTTCCCCATCTGGGTTCACAGAACCCCTGAATTCTCACTAGGGACTCCCATGTTCAGCAAAATGGTTTTCGTCCCAGCGTTCTCTGATATTTGGAAATTCACAGGGAGGGCTCTGGTGGCCCTGATTGGGGTTAGTGAGGAGAGCGATTTTCACATCAGAGGGAGGGAGGAGGAGTGTCAGGTGTGCGGTCCTGTCTGGGGACCACCACACAAATGGTGCTCTGCCAGCTAACAGGAGGGAAGGAACCAGACTGTAATGATCTGAGTCTAGAAGACAATGTTTGTTAAGTTAACATTGTCAAAAGAACACATGGAGTAAAAAGAATAGAGGAAGGTGGGCATCAGAAAGTTTAAGCAAATACAATTTGTATGTAAAGGAAAAAACCTACAAAATTAATGAATTTGCATTATGATATGATTATTATATTACTAAGATTGTGACATAGCTGCAGACATTGTTGTTTTTCTCTTGTTCAGTGGTGTCTGACTCTTTGCAACCCCATGGGACTGCACCTCTACAGACTTCCCTGTCCTTCACCATTTCCCAGAGCTTGCTCAAATTCACGTCCTTTGAGTTGATGATGAAATCCAACTATCTCATCCTCTGTTACTCCTTTCTCCTCCTGCCCTCAATCTTTCCCAGCATCAGGGTCTTTTTCAATGAGTCGGCTCTTAACATCAGGTGGCCAAAGTATTGGAGTTTCAGCTTCAGCATCAGTCCTTATAATAAATATTCAGGGTTGATTTTCTTTAGGATTGACTGGTTTGCCTTCCTTGCTGTCCAAGGGACTCTCAAGAGTCTTCTCCAGCACCACAATTCGAAAGCATCAATTCTTCAGTGTTTAGCCTTTTTTATGGTCCAACTCTCACATCCATACATGACTACTGGAAAAACTATAGCTTTGACTATATAGACCTCCTATATAGTTGGCTAGGTGATGTCTCTGCTTTTTAATATTCCGTCTAGGTTTGACATAGCTTTGAAATTTATTTTTCTAGATAATCCATGTTTATATGGGGGGCCAAATCAGATAAAGCAACCCAATTAGCTTTGGTTTGTTTCAAGGTGTAAAGTGGCATAACCAACTGTCCTGGTTTTAGTATTGAAGGTTCTGCATCCCGGAAGAACCGTCAGCCATGTACAAACCAGGACAGTTGGCTATAGGACCTAATGGGCCTACTCATAAGGAAGCAAGCAACTGTCGTTTTTGCTTCCTTTGTACACACTGAATCTTTCAGGAAGGCAGCTGTGCTGCAGATGAAAGAGAGGTTGTACTTTGTGCTGTGGGGTACTTTGCCAAGAGAGGCTTTCTGTAGTGCTGTGTCACCCTCAGGGATGCTCCAGATTGTCCACACACCATACTCAAATCAGTCTGCATTTATAGCTGTCATATTTACAGAATTTTTTTCATACATGTAACTACCTATGTCATCAGTTTATTTTGTATATAGTCAACTGAAACATTTAACTATTCAAACACATGCTATTATTTTACATATTGTAATTTAATTTTTAATACTTTTTGTTATAATTATAGCACTACATTGACTCCAACTTATAATTCTATGGGTTGTTGTTCATTCACCAAGTTGGACTCTACAACCCCATGGACTGTGGCAGGCCAGGCCTCCCTGTTTCTCACCATCTCTCAGAGTTTGCCCAAGTTCATGTCCATTGAGTCAGTGATGCCATGCAATGATCTCATCCTCTGTCACCCTCTTCTCCTTCTGCCTTCATAAATCATCGCCTTGTTATGGTGAAGGGGCTTGGGTAACTCAATGAAGCTATGAGTCATGCCATGCAGGGCCACCCAAGACAGGTGGGTCACAGTGGAGAGTTCTGACAAAACGTCGTTCACTGGAGAAGGAAATGGCAAACCACTTTAGTATTCTTGCAGTGAGAACCCCATAAACTGTATAGAAAGGCAAAAATTCTATGGGTATATAGATTAAATTATCTTTCAATTTCTCTTCAGAAAGAAAATGATGTTATAAAATATTTGTAACAAGGAGAGCTATTCTGATGGGGCTTTGATACCCACCACTGGTAAAACTTGGATCCTGAGCAGGAAGAGGGGCCAGGCCCTTAGAGGTGGTGAGAATTGACCTAGTTCTTGACAAAGGGGACAAGGAAGATGAAGGTGTAGGATGAAAGGCAATTCTGGGCAGGGAAATGCAAGTAGAGTAGTGTGTGGGGAGCAGCGGGAAATGCCGGGCGTTGGTTGGGGGGACGGGTGGAAGGAAAGCCCACAGAGCTGAGGGTTGTTGGGGGGCCTGATCACAGAGGGTCTTGAGTGAAGAACTAAGGAATCTGCATGCTGGCCTCAAGATGTAAGCAGTCAGATCCAACCATTCATTCAGCTGGGCAGGAGTGTCTGCTCTGCAGCACGTGCTTGGCACAGGCAGGAACCAGGTAAGGTTACTGCCAGGAGAAAGTCCACAGTCTGGAAGAAGGTGATTTACATTCATTATCCTAGTAAACAGCTAACACCAACACATAAATAATGGAGGATGGATCAGACAAGTCCTGGTCCAAACCCTTTACTTACAGCTGCCATTCATTCCACTCAATAACATCTGAGGCAGGACCATTATTATTTCTCCATTTCGAAGACGGGTAAAAGTGAAGCAAGTTGAGGTTAATTCAGGCAGCTTCTAAGAAGCTGAGCTAAGATTTGAACCCAGGCAATCTGAGTCCAGACTCCAGGCTCTCAAACACTCTTTAAGCGCATAAGGGCCGCAGGGCACTCTAAGAGCTATGGCAGAAGTTTAGAGGAGACACTGGAAGGGATTGGCCATTGCCTAATGGGAATTTACAAAGGGTGTACTGACAGCTGTCCCTGGGTCCAGGTAGAGGGTAGGACATTGTGAGAGAGGAAGAGAAAGACCCCAAGAGGCCATCCTCATCTAGCACCCCCATGGGAAGGACTTTCTGAGAGGTCTGGGCACCCATCCAGCACCCTGCTATGTACTTGCTGCTTGCCCTGGGATCAGCAGTGTTTCTAGAATTTCTCCTAGACCTCCTCTACTTGCATGATTACTTAGTCTTGGTCCAGGGTCCCATTCACCTAAGGTCCTTGTTTTAGGGACATTGGCCAAACTCTTTCCCATCCCTGGCTCCATTCTCTTCTCTGGATCTCCATCCAGACATCCAGGGGTGATTCACCATCAAATGCTTCTTGTGAGGGCTGAATTCTTCTGTAGGTGCATCTGAAACTCTCAGAATCCCTGTAGAACAGCTCACCATCAGGGCTGAGGACCCAGACACTGGAGCAGAATCCCAGGTCTACTCCTAGAAGGATGGGAAGCTCACCATCAAAGTTAAGTTGTCAAAATCAATTACCTTCTATCTCAGTCAGTTAATACAATAATCAACAATTCTGAAATTAGCAATGTTAGCATAAACAACATTCATTACTTCTGCGGAGTGAGTCTGGGCCAGGATTTCTACAGCCAGGACTTCCACAGGATTTTGTGGCTTCTACAGAGAGAACTCAGGCAACCTGGATTTCAGAGGACCTCATTTGATTGCATAAACCCCTTGTTAAAGGAAGAAAGGAAAACTTAAAAGCTGAGACACAAAATTGAATGTATTATGAGATTAAGCATGGACAGCTTATAAGACGCTGTCTCTTTAAGCAAAACTGAAGTGTTTTAATGTGGGTTTTGCAGAAGCACAGTGCTCAGAGGTTGGGGATTTCAGAGTTGAGAGTGTTTACTTTCACGGCTCTGGCTGACCCACTGACTTTTAGAACTGTGGTCACAGGGGGACTTGTTATAGATTGGTGATCACACAGGTTGAAAACAGATTCTGGTGGTTTCTTTTTACCATGGCTACATGGTAAAGGCAGTAAGAGCTTTCAAATTCTCACCCTTCACAACCTTATCCTTCACTACCCTTCATCCACCATAGGCTCCTTGATCAAAGTCTTCACTGCTCTGGCCTGAGATCTTTGAGGAGAGAAGGAAGAAAGGAAGTTGGTGAACAGGTTGGGGAGCATCGCCTGACAGCAGGAAGGAACCTCAGAGTGCTCTGAGCTGGAGGTCTTGCCCTCTCTCACACCTTTCCCACCGTCCGAGGTCTGCTTAACTCACCTTTAGAGTAAGATAAAGCAAGAGAAGAGATACTAAAGGTGATCCAGGTCCACAGTCAGGAAGGACACTGGGGCATGTGTGGGGCTGGAAGGAGAGAGGAGTGGAAATGGATGAGGACCCCAGGCCAGTAAGCATGAGAAGCTAAAATGATCATGGTCCTGGCAACCTTATCTGAGAAACTTGCTTTATGGTAGCAAACCCACGTGTGTGTGCATGCTAAATCACTTCAGTCGTGTCCGACTCTTTGCTATCCTATGGCCTGTAGCCCACCAGGCTCCTCTGTCCATGGGATTCTCTAGGCAAGAATGCTGGAGTGGGTTGTTGTACCGTCCTCCAAGGCATCTTCCCAACCCAGGGATCAAACTCACGTCTCTTACATCTCCTGCATTGGCAGGCAGGTTCTTTACTACTAGCTCTACCTGGGAAGCCCAGCAAACCCATGAAGGGGGTGCTGATGGAGGCAAAAAGAGGGCTACAGATGGGATGCAGGGTGCTAGAACTTCCTGCCAGAGGGTCTTAACATCCACACCTCTGACCAGGAGAAGCCAGGGGTACCCAAGTTTGATTAGGCCTTTTATCCTTTCCAGGGTGAGAGCACATTCCTTGTCCCTGGTCCCCTCACCCCTGATTTCTGGAGGCAAACCCCGAGCAAGGAATACTTGTAGCCTAGGGCTTCTCCTCTGGGAACCCAGAACACCTGGGTTTTCACACTTGCCATCATCCTCCCATTAGAGCCTGAGACGTCTCTCTGTGAGGTGAGGACCCCACTCTACCCTTGCTTGAAATGCTTCACCTGGGTGGCCTCTACTGCCAGTCAAATGACTCTTCTATACGTCTGATCTTTGAAGTTCTGAAAATTCACTAACTGCAGAGATAAACTGTAATATACTGAAGAGTTTAGCAAAGAGTTTTGCTTAGAAAGTGTTAAAAACCACAAGGAAATGAAGGAAGGTTGGTTAGCTGAGATGACACACAATTGAGTGTGTTATGCAACAGCAGGTACTCCATCATGTTTGGTGCTAAATTACTATTACTTTGAACTTTCTGTAAAGCATGATGATATTAATGTAGCTGTTTCTTATATGTCAGTGGAGTTATATGAGATTGATTTGTGGTGACTTCAAGTTTTCAAAAAAGGCTCCAAAAAATAAATGCAACTTGTCCATTAAAAAATTTACCCTCATTTTCCAAATGGAGAGATGGAGATATATATGGGTGGCACTAGAAATGGAATCAAGGCAAGTGCTATATGCTCTTGCTTAAAGTTAATTTTTTCAAAGCTAATTAATTTTCAGCCCTTCCTGTAGGAGGACAACCTCTGCCCAGGAGATAGTAAGGCCCCAGTGGATCCTGGGATATCCTCAGCCTCCTATCCCCAGAAACCCTGCATGGGGAAGTGCTTCCACATTTGCTAAATGAGGTGTTGATATTGTGGATGCGCAGCCTCTAATCACTGGAAAAGCAGTGAGCAGCATAGCTCGGCCATCAACTCTACAAGGGCACAGTGAGCTGCTGTGACAAGAGGCTGGAGGGACAGGTACCAGTCTGGTCCATAGGCTTGCTCTTGTCCTTTAGGAACCTCTTCAGAAGGTAGACACACTCATGCTCCAGTCCAGACTCTGTTTCTCAGTGGCCAAATCACCTCCCAGTTGTACTTGGTAATGAGAGCGACAAGGCAGATAATGGTCTCTAAGTTAGTCTCCAAGTGATGCAGTAGTCCTTCACAAACAGGCAAAGCCCTTGGATGCTGCCATCAGCCAGGATCTAGAATCTGATCATGAACTGGAGAACATGGCCCTGGAAGGTTCCAGCCTTATTATGGTTTCTCTGGGGCAGGAGGTAGGATGGGGTGTAAGAACCCAGGGAGGCTGCCTCACAAGACTGGCTTTCTGTTCAAAGCCTGAGGATCCTTTCAGGTATAAATGAACTTATTTACAAAATAGAAATAGAGACACTGATGTAGAAAACAAACTTATGGTTACTAGGGGATGATGGGTGGGGAAGGGATAAATTGGGAGATTGAGACTGACATACACACTACTATGTAAATGATAGATAACTAATAAGAACTTGCTGTATAGCACAAAGAATTCCACTTAATACTCTTAATGACCTATATGGGAATGTAATCTTAAAAATTAAGAGTGGATATATGTATACATATAACTGATTTATTTTGCTGTACACCTGAAACACAATATTATANACTCTGCAATTCAGTTCATGCCCTGTCCTGAACCTTGACTCTCAGTATCCAAGTTTGGAAATTACTCTTTGCAAATTCTTGTTAAATCCCTAAACAAAAATATGAGTTATCTCCAGTTTATGCCCAGGGTAGGGAGAAGAAGTGGCTTCCCTTTTCTTTCTTTCTCCCCTGCTCACGTACATTTGCTAAAAAAAAAAAAGGAAATAAAAAAGGTGGGGAAGAAAAAAATGCGGGGCAGGAAAGAGGACTTCTGTGATGGTTCTGTGGTTAAGAATCCACCTTACAGTGCAAGGCATGCAGGTTCCATCCCTGGTCTGGGAACTAAGATCCTGTGTGAGTGTGTGTATGTGTGTGTGCGTGCGCGCACACGCACACGCTCAGTTGTGTTCAATTCTTTGTAATCCCATGGACTGTAGCCTGCCAGGCTCTTCTGTCCGAGGAATTTTCCAGGCAAGAATACTGGAGTGGGTTGCCATTTCCTTGTCCAGAGGATCTTCCCGACCCAGGGATCCAGCCCCAGTTGCCTGCGTCTTCTGCATTGGTAGGCAAATTCTTTACCACTCTGCCACCTGGGATACTGAGATCGCACATGCTTCACAGCAACTAAGACCACTCACCACAACTACTGAGCTGGATTGACACACCTAGAGAGTCCACGTACCAAAACGAAGGTCCTGTCTGCCACAACGAAGACTCAAAACAGCTGAATAAATAAATATTTTAAAAATGCAAAAGAGGCAGAAACAAACAGATGAATATCTTGTAAATCAGAGCCAGCAAACTATAGCCCTCATGTTGAATCCAGGCACCTGATGTTTGATTTAAGTCTGTTGGACACAGTCATGCCTGTCTGCCTGTCTGCTGTCTAAGGCTGTTTTCCTGTTGTACCTGTAGAGTGGAATAGCTGTGACAAACAGTCTGGCCTGAAAAGCATAAAATAAGTACTCTCTGACCCTTTTTGGAATACATATGTTGACACTCCTCTAAGCAATGGATCTTCGAATCTCATGGNTTTATTAATGAGAATATTTACTGTGTGAAAAGGTTTTATGTATATTTAATATGCAAAATAAATGTTAAAATGTAAAAAATAAAGCCTGAAGACCCTTTCAGGATATGCAATTTGTATTTGTGCTTTTTGGTACATTGAACATGGATAACTGGAAGCTCTCTGAATCTGTTTTATGATTTCCTCCTCCACACAGTGCTTTTATGTGAATTGCCCTACTTCAGGGCTGCTTCCACCACTCCAGCCTTGACAGCCTATTCCTCCCCAGGGTACCGGCAATGGTCAGCCAAGCAGGGGATATCTTGCTGCCCCCTGACCTGCTGGGTGAGATGAGTAGTCCTGGACCTCAGGTCTGGGGTCTCTACAGGGTGATGATGTGCTGCTTCCTGGATCATTCACCCTGGCTCTCTCTGAAGTAGCCCATCATAATATGCAGGCAGTCTTGAAACCAGTGTGTCTCCACTTTCCAATGCTCAGTGTCAGCCTGGGTGATCATTAGGTCCTCCAGGCACATGAAGGCACTGTACCCAGGGATTCTGGGGGTGAGCCTGTGATACCACATGGCAAGAACAGCAGAGAGTGGGATCCTGGGAGGGGAAGACGTTCCTGTCTCTAGGTCATGATGGACCTGAGTTGTCCTGACTTCACTGGTTCAAGCCTTTTCATGATCCCCACTTTAGAGATGAGGACACAGAGACACAGAGAGTTTAGTCTTCTGCTCATGGTCACAGAGCTGGGAAGCAGATGAACTGGGTTGGAAGCCAGGCTGTGAGGTTCCAGAACACACACAGGGTCCTTGCAAATCTGAAGGGAAAACCCAGTGATCTTGCCACCACACTCCCACCCTTCATGCGCTCAGAAGCCCTGGGATCCAGCTCTGGGTTGCTCCTTGTTAACTGTGTAACTTGGACAATAGTCTCTGCAATGGAAATGCTAAATCTCTTTGTGAGGCAGGAGAGTGGACAGTGACATGGGTGAAGGGCTGGCTGGGACTGGAAGAGGTGGGTATACACAGGGCTGCACAAGAAGAGGTATGTCATGTCCCTAATAGAAGAGCTGGGTTTTAGGGCTTCTTTGGGAAGTAGGGATCCTGGGTAATCACACAGGGCTCCACATCCCTCTACATCTTGCTGCACATAAAATATCAGAAGGAAATGAAACAGGGAGGGGAACAAAAGCCACACTAGGAGGGTTTGGACAAGGGGAAGCAGAGGACAGGGGCCAATCCAGGTTCCTTCCCCTAGAGATGGCCCCTTCTCAGGAGCCACTAATGATTTTGAATTGCTTTCAGCACTTCAATTCTCCATCCCCACCTCCCCCACCCCCCAGTGTGGGCAGTGCTGTAAACCCTCAGGAGACAATAAAATAGAGATGACCTGGGAAACCTAACTGAGGTAAGTTATACCTGGGAGGAGAAGGAGGGTCAGGGAATATCCAGGCTTATTTGGGAATGACATTCTAGGGACAGATTCATCATCACTGGGAAAGAGTCTTCCAGACAGGGGTGTCCTACAGACCTAGGAACAGGTGTTGACAGAGTGGGATTTGAGAGAGAGCCATGGAAACTAGCCTGGAGAATCCCAGGGATGGAGGAGCCTGGTGGGCTGCCGTCTATGGGGTCGCACAGAGTCGGACACGACTGACGTGACTTAGCATAGCATAGCATGGAAACTAGCTATGGGTTGGAGGAGCTTGAGCCCAGGATGGAGTAGAGGAGGCACTCCTCTGGTTCACCCAAGACCAGCTTTCTCCACTGAACCTTCCTGGACCCTCTGTCATGTTTTCCAGGTGGTGCAAATGAGGCCAAAGTTGGGAAAGGAGCACCTTCCTTTCTTGCGTTGTTAAGCGTCTGCTTCTAGCTGGTCTCTTGGTGCTGTAGGTGCAACAGGGGTGGCATCTGGTGTAGGGGAAGTGGCAAGTGTGTAAGCAAGTGCTTTCTAAGTGTTAAAGCCAGCAGATAGCTAGATGTGAGCAGAGAAAAGGGGGGCCATGGGCCAGGTGGCAAGAAACCACACATCTTGTGGTGACAAGGGTCCTAGAGGCAGACAAAAGGGGCAGAATCTCTAGCAACAGATTGTAACTTTCTGCTCCTTATGTTCTCATTACAACAGAAGTAGCTTTGCAGATAAGAATTTGCCATCATGCACTGACACCGTGACACTTCCAATCAAGACCGAATATGAACAAAAATCTCTCCTCACCTCCGGAAGGTGGAACCATAATAGCAGAGGGACTGCTGCTGCTACTGCTAAATCGCTTCAATAGTGTCCGACTGTGCGACCCCAAAGACGGCAGCCCACCAGCCTCCCCCGTCNAGACCGAATATGAACAAAAATCTCTCCTCACCTCCGGAAGGTGGAACCATAATAGCAGAGGGACTGCTGCTGCTACTGCTAAATCGCTTCAATAGTGTCCGACTGTGCGACCCCAAAGACGGCAGCCCACCAGCCTCCCCCGTCCCTGGGATTCTCCAGCCAAGAACACTGGAGTGGGTTGTCATTTCCTTCTCCAATGCATGAAAGTGAAAAGTGAAAGTGAAGTCGCTTAGTCGTGTCCGACTCTCAGCGACCCCATGGACTGCAGCCTACCAGGCTCCTCCGTCCATGGGATTTTCCAGGCAAAAGTACTGGAGTGGGGTGCCATTGCCTTCTCCGCAGAGGGACAGGAGAGCGCTATAGCAGCCCTGCTCAGCCATTGGTCGGCGCCGAGTGGGCCCCTCCCCCAAGCAAGCAACTGTCAGTCAGCGACACTTCGCGGTTCCGCTACTGTCACGGAGCAACCGGCAGTGATCCTGCTCAGCCATTGGTCGGGGAGCAGTGGGACTCTCCCCTCTTCTGTAAAAAGTTCAGTTCAGTTCAGTTCAGTTCAGTCGCTCAGTCGTGTCCGCCTCTCTGCGACCCCAAGAATTGCAGCACGCCAGGCCTCCCTGTTCATCACCATCTCTCGGAGTTCACTCNTGTTTGTAGTGATGCTTTCTAAGGCCCACTTGACTTCAGATTCCAAGATGTCTGGCTCCAGATTAGTGATCACATCATCATGATTATCTGGGTCATGAAGATCTTTTTTGTACAGTTCTTCCGTGTATTCTTGCCACCTCTTCTTAATATCTTCTGCTTCTGTTAGGTAAAAGGAACCCGAATTGGTACTGAGGAGAGATGGTTTGTTTGTGTTTGTTTACTATTTATTTATGGCTGTGCTGGGTCTTCATTGCTACCGATGAGCTTTCTCTAGTTGTGGCGAGCAGGGACTACTCTGTAGTTTCGGGGCTCAGGCTTCTCACAGTGGGGGCTTCTCTAGTTGAAGAGCCTGAGCTCTAGGCTCTGCTCGCTTCGGTGGTTATGGCAGCCCAGCTTAGTTTCCCCTCAGTAGGTGGAATCTTCCCAAACCAGGGCTCGTACCTGCATCCCCTGCACTGGCAGGCGGATTCTTAACCACCGGCCCCCCAGGGAAGTTCAAGAGATGGTTTTTGGGTAATCTTCTGTCTTCTTGGTCTGCTAGCTTTCCAACTAAAACTTTTATTCCTGTTCCAACGACTTGTCTCCCAGTTGATTGGTCTGTCTGTTGTGTGAGAGGTAGAGAGAGCTTGGACTTGGTAACAGAACTAGGATGAAAATCAGGAAATACGACCCAAGACCCCTCTCTCTTCAGTGAATATTCCACCCAACCATTTTTATACCCCATATCACCCACCAGTTTGCCAAAGGAACTCATGGCAGTTACTCACATGAGCCTGCTCACTCTCCCTTCTGAGACTGTGCTGAAGTGAAGTGAGGTGAAATCGCTCAGTCGTATCCGACTCTTTGCGACCCCATGGACGGTAGCCTGCACCAGGCTCTTCCGTCCATGGGATTTTCTAGGCAAGAGTACTGGAGTGGGGTGCCATTTCCTTCTCCAGGGACTCTTCCCAACCCAGGGATCGAACCCAGGTCTCCCGCATTGACAGACAGACGCTTTACCATCTGAGCCAGCAGGGAAGTCTATCACTTAATAAATCCTCACTTTGCTTTCTTGGCCACTATTTCTTGTCTCTAAATTCTTTCTGTGATAAGACACAAACAGCCTTAGTGGCACAATGCTATTTACACAAGGTTGCCTTTATCATCCTCTGGTTCAGGAATCATTCTTTACTGATAGAGGGGATGCTGTGGAATGTGGGTGACTGACTGCAGTAATAACCCTAAAGCAACTGCCTGAGATGACAGTTTTGCCTGCAAGGACTATTTTACCACTCTAATACAAAGTGTATGGAAATTGCTTTAGCTAATGAGGAAAGAGACTGAAACTAAAATCCTTCCCAGACAGCTGGGGGGACCCGTGCAGACCTGATCACGCTACAGCAGACTGTCACTGACCCACAGATTCTGCTCTAGTATTAATGGACAAGATGCTGGGTCATCTGAGAGGAAACTGGGCCACTCTCACTTCTCAGTCCTGTGCTGAGGCCAGGCCTGGAGTCTACACTACTGGGTGCAGGACCCTCTGGGGCTGTGGGACAAGTGCAAGGCTGGCAGGGGAAGGGGTGCAGATCACACCTCCTGGAGAGTATCCTTAAGAGTATCCTCTTAACTGTATCCTTTGAGCAGCTAGAAGCACTGGAGGCAGAAGAAAAACAATTTATTAAGTCACTTTTGTTGTTGCCCCAAGTCTGCCTTCTTAATGCTGACTTTAAAAATAGTCACAATCTAAAACTTGAATTATGTTTTTTGGTGGGAATTTTTAGGACTTCAAGCTGAGGGGACATCTCAAGCCACCTGAGAGAACTGCTTTGAGGAGGTTGGGTCAGAAGGAATCAGGTTACATAGAAGTTTGCAACAAAAGGCAGGTAGTCTGAACATCAAAAGATTATTGTTAGTTAAGGAAAATCACATATCTCAAGGAATTTGGCACTTTTTTATGTATAGGAAGATACTAAAATAGTTCATTTTAAATGCATCTCAGCTATCTGTGGCCAGTATCCTCTGTTTTTCACATCCCCCATTCCCTTAGACGCTCACTGTGGGGAACGGCTGGTGGCTGCTGGATAGCAGGTATTGTTCTTCTTAGGCGCCCTCTGAACTCAGAAATTCACACTTGGAGGGCTGGAATTGCTGAAGGCTGTGACACTCTTGTTTACTGAAATGGTGGGAAATACTCCATTGCACACTAAAAACGATCTTTGTTTCTCAAGGTGTTTACAAACATGTCAAACACACATTAAAGTAGAAAGAAGAATATAAAGACCTCTCCTTATACCAACTGCTCAGATTGTATAACCTGCATTTTCTTCACCTTGATGCCAAAAACTCCGCCTTTCTGCACTGGTGTCAAACTGAATCTTGTAGACAGAGTTTTGGGTGAAGTAGAATAGCTTTATTGCTTTCCCAGGTAAAGACGGACACAACGGGCTCATGCTCCTCAAAACTGTATCTTTCAACCTGGGAGGATTTGGTGGAGTTTTTATAGCAATGGTTCAATGGTAAGATTGCTAGTAAAATTAGAGTATGCCCAGTGCTTGCATTCTTTTAATTTGGTCTCAGATAATCTCTTCATATGCTTCTGTGGTTCTTGAGGTTATCAAACTGTGACCTTCTCTCTCTGGAGTGAAGAATGCTCCATCAAGTAGTTAACATCTTCCATTCGGTGGGAATTTAGTTTGGCAGAAGAGCTTAAAGATATGTTCATAAATATCCCTTCAGGGGGAATGAGGACCCTGCCCCGAGGCTGTATTATTGTTTCTTGACTGTCTCCTCCCTTGTCCTCTGCAGTCACATGACTTTTTAAAACCCTGTGGACTCTAGGCTCCTCTGTCCATGGGATTCTCCAGGCAAGAGTACTGGAGTGGGTTGCCATTTCCTCCTCCAGGGGATCTTTCCCACCCAGGGATTGAACTTACATCTCTTAGGCCTCCTGTATGGGCAGGCAGGTTCTTTACTGCTAGGCCACCTGAGAAGCTCCTTATCTCTGCATTCCCTCCCTTCTCTGATTTTTATTGTTTAGTCACTAAGGCATTTGTCTTTCGTATCAGCTCAACATTTTAAACTTTACTGACTGAAATGTGTCCATTTATGTGTTAATTTATATGATGGCCNTGGCAATGAGGAGAGGGCCAAGTGACACATGCACAGGGAATGGGTTGTTTCACAGGAAAGTTTAGGGAACCTGAATCTTTTATAACAGCCAACAAGCAAACATGCCAAAACTTGACTCTAGTGGGAGACATCTTATACACATCAACGTGTAGGCAAAGCAGTCTTCTGTTCTAGAAGGAGATTTTATATCTTTCTTCCAAGCTGTTTGGTATACAGACATTTGAGAAGGTAACTAAAACCAAAGATCAGTTAGTATCTTTGCTCATAAGACATGCAGAAACATGGGAACTAAATAACTCAACATTTACATAATAGACTGATAAGTGTAGGTGGGAATATTAATTTTTGTAAACTGAACTCTAATTTCCAAATAACTCCCATTCTCATTTTGGTGATACTTCATTTGCATTTTGGGAAACAACATCTTTTGTTTTTGCTTACACTTTCTAGCCACCACCTTCTATCAAGTCCCTTAACAAGGAAATACACGACACTTAAAATGTAATAGAAGAGTTTCTACTTAAACAAATACTGAGTTTAAAACAAAAATTAAGTGAAAGATTGTAAAACTCCCACTGTGAGCTAAGATGAAGTGACATGGACTAAAATTACCTTCCCACTTGAAACAGCTGAAAACCCCACACAAAATATATGAAACAGAATTCCCTAGTGGTCCAATGGTTAGGACTTAATGCTTTCACTGCTGCAGTCTGGGTTCAATTCCTGGCCAGGAAACTAAGATCCCATGAGACTAGCAGAATGGCTGGGGGCAGGGNGTTTCACTGCCTCTCTGTTTCTGCGGAGCGCTCCCTGCAATGGTTCAGTCACTCAGTCGTGTCCGACTCTTTGTGACCCCATTGACTGCAGCATACCAGGTTTTCCTATCCTTTGCTATGGAGTTTGCTCAAGCTCATGTCCATTGAGTTGGTAATGCCATCCACTGAATAGCAACTGTTTGAATCTGCCCTTTAAACTTAGAGAAGGTTTTGGAGGCTGAATGAAACATATTTTCTACAAATAAGAAATGGGGGACATAGATTTTGTGCCCAGGAGCCCTAAGGGTCCTCCATGTGAAGAAGAAAAGTTAAATTTTACATAACCTCCTGCTCATTCTGCCTCTGTAACTTAGCTTGTTCCTTGCAAAGTCTGGGTCATGTGGGTCACGTAGTCTTACAACAATACTAGGAAATGGAGCTTATCTCGCTCACCTCTGTCCTGCTCTTTGGAATTGTCCAGCCCCTGCCATCCTGCTTAATCATGCCTGTCCGTGTAAAGGTCAGGCATCCCCCTCCCCATCTTAACCACTGTTCCCGTGTGTGTGTGTGAAACTCCTTCGTTTAGACCAGCCTATTAGCAGCTAGTGTTGCCCACTATGAAGTGAAGTGAAAGTCAGTCATGTCCAACTCTGCGACCCCGTGGATTGTACAGTCCATGGAATTCTCCAGGCCAGAATACTGAGGTGGGTAACCTTTCCCTTCTTCAGGGGATTTTCTCAACCCAGGGATCGAACTCAGGTCTCTCCCACATTGCAGGTGGATTCTTTACCAGCTGAGCTGCAAGGGAAACCCACTATAATCTGTCTATAAATACTCGGTAACCCCTTTGTTCAGGGCTCAGAACTTGGAGTGGTAACTCCTCTGGGCCCACCGGTGTAATAAACCTGAGTTCTCCAACTCTCCGAGTGTGGTGCTTGGTTTCTCCATTACTTCTGAAACATTTCTTGAGGCCCCAGCGAGATGCCCACCACGTCGGCCCGTTGAGTCGCCAGACTGGTGCCTTGGCTAGGCCAGAGTGGAGGAACCCCAAGACGAATGAGGAGGCATGCCACCCAACAGTTTTCTGGGTTCTCTTTCGGACTGGCATTCCAACTCTTCAGACGGCTGAGCCCCGATCAGACTCATTGGAGTGATGACCAACTCACCAGGAATGGCCACAGGATAAGGTCCCCCCCACTCCCCCAGGGCCAATCACCAGTCAGGTCCTACCCCATCGGGTAGAAGAGGAGACTGATTGTCTCCTCGGAGCTCCCGGGAAGGGAGTATCAGGTAGAGACCTGGGGACTCAGGAGAAGGGAGGCATTGGGAGTGAGAGTGAGCTCCACCATCCTCGGACTATGGAGCCTGAGAGGGTCCAAAACCTATGTTCTGTGATGACCTGATAAGGCTAAAAGTCGGTGCCAGTCTCTGGGGGAGTCTATCCCTCCCTATGAGGCTGGTCGGTTTGGGGTTTATAACGATCTGCCAGTGCTGAGGCATCTTAAATCTCCCTTAGAATGGCCAGGCAGATGAAAAATGAATGTGAACAAGTGTGTGGCCTGATTTGCTTGCGCTTCAGGCTTGATTGTGTGGCTTCATGGCTACAGAGTCTGAATTGACCCTAACTTGCGGTTCTGTGGTGACCTCATATGGCTCAAGGCGGTGTCTGTCTCTGGGGGACCCTGTCCCTCTCTGTGAGACAGATTCAGATCAGGGGTTTATACTGATCCGCCAATGCTAAGAGGAACCTAAGTCCCCACCCGGGGATGCAGCCAAGCTGGCACCTGAATTGTCTCCTTTCTTGAGGGAGCGCCCACCCTTGTTTGTCTTTGCAGCACTGATTCAGGGCGGGATACACAGGGAGGGAGGAATTATTGATTACTGTTTATTCTTCCATCGACTGACTCCTTGCACTGACGTCCAAGAGATTAAGTTTTCCTCGAAACCCTGTCAAGTGAATTACATTGTCAACATGGGGCGGGTGGAGTTCCTCTAAGCCAACAGTTTTAGATTTCATGATAAAGAACTTTAAAGAGGGCTTTGCTGGAGATTACGGAGTCAAGATGACCCTCAGGTAGCTTCGTAATTTATGCGAGCTCTATTGGCAGTCCTTTGATGTTGGATGGCCACCAGAGGGCACTCTTGACCCTCCCATCATCTGTGCAGGTAGTCATTGGAACTCCAGGACATCCAGATCAGTTTCCATACCTAGACTCCTGGTTTCTAATTAGCACAGACCCTGCCNGGAGATTACGGAGTCAAGATGACCCTCAGGTAGCTTCGTAATTTATGCGAGCTCGATTGGCAGTCCTTTGATGTTGGATGGCCACCAGAGGGCACTCTTGACCCTCCCATCATCTGCGCAGTGCACCAGGTAGTCACTGGAACTCCAGGACATCCAGATCAGTTTCCATACCTAGACTCCTGGTTTCTAATTAGCACAGACCCTGCCCCCATGGGCAATATTTTGCACAAACAGACAGGGACAGAGTAGGGTATTTGTGGCCCAACCACTCATAAGGAAGAAGGAAGAAGGGGAAAAAAACCTATATTGTAGGGAGAACTGGCAGAAGATCCACTGCTGTCCCCACCGTANCCCCCATGAGCAATATTTTGCACAAACAGACAGGGACAGAGTAGGGTATTTGTGGCCCAACCACTCATAAGGAAGAAGGAAGAAGGGGAAAAAAACCTATATTGTAGGGAGAACTGGCAGAAGATCCACTGCTGTCCCCACCGTACATTCTCAAGACTCCACAAGCCCTGGCACAGCCAGCGCTGACTCGTTGCCAAACAATGTCCCCTGCACCACGTCATGAACAAGACTCTAGGCCCGAGCTGGTAGGGAAGCGGCTCCACTCTGCCAAGCAATCTAACCAGCGGGCTGTGGCCTGTCAGATGTCACTGTGGGAAACTCAAGGTCCTTAGCAAGTGTATGAGGACGGCTCAGTCCAGCCTGGTTACTCCATCCTCTATTACCAGCCCTTCAGCACTACTGATCTCCTAAGTTGGAAGCACTGTAACCCAGCATACTCTGATAAACCACAGGCAATGAATGACTTCCTAGAGTCCATTTTCCACACCCATCAGCCTACATGGGACAACGGTTGCCAGTTCCTTATGTATCTTTTCACCATTGAGGAAAGGCGATATGTCTCAACAAAAGCCCCAAAATGGATCCAAGGACAAGTCCCTGCAGAGGTCTTAGATGTGGAAGGATGGGCGTGAGAAATGATGTCAGAGATGAGACCTAATACCAGAGAAGGACAAGAAACCCTGAGCTGCTACCATGATGCTCTTCTACATGGACTTGAATTGGGAGCCAAAAACACCATCAATATGTCCAAAACTACACCAATAATCCAAAAAGCAGACGAGACCCCCATCGATTTCTTTAAAAGACTGTGTGAAGTGTCCCTGACCTACACCCTGTTGGACCCTGAGACACCGGAGAATCAACAGATGATTAATCATGCCTTTGTGGCTCAATCCTGTGCAGACACCCAGTGAAAGCTGGCTTCGCTGGGATGAATGCAACACGGCTCCTGGAGGTAGCAAATAAAGTCTTTGTGAACCGGGACCATGAAGCTCAATGAGAAGTGGATAGAAAAATGAAACAGAAAGCAGCCCTGCTAGTAGTGGCATTGAGGAGCTCAGATCCAGTGAAACAGATTGTTCCCTCATGGAAAAAGGAAACTAAGAAGAGACCACCACTATGCTGTGACCAGTGAGCCTATTGCAAAGAGGCCAGACACTGGAAGAATGAGTGCCCCCCACACAGAGGGACATCTTAAGGGTCAAAGAAGTTCAGTCAACCCAGCAAAGGAAGGTATCAGCCTGAGCCAGCCGTCCGAAACCTTTTTGGCCTGGCTGGAGCAGAATCAGACTAGGGAGGACTGGGCTCCCTGATCCTGGGCCCCTGGGAGCCCATGGTCACGATGACCATAGGGGGGCAAGAATCAATCACTTTTAAGGTGTTTACCAGAGCTGAACACTCCATGGTAACCACAGAGTGGTTACCTGTGGCTCCCTTCACAGGCTGAACAGCAACTATTGTTGGGGCCACAGGGGATATGGCAGCCTGCTGATTTTGCAAGGCCTGTTCATGTCAGCTAGGGGGCCATCTAGTGACTCATACATTTCTGTACTTACCAGAATGCTCCATTCCCTTGTTGGATAGAGACTTACTGACAAAGCTGGGGGCGCAGATCACCTTTGCCCCCAGGAAACCTGTGAGCCTCACCCTGGGGAGCCAATTGGCTCTGATGATGGCTGTGCCTGTGCCCAGAGAAGATGAATGGCGCCTCTGTTCCTCAGGGAGGGAACAAATAAGCCACCTCCAGCCTGCTCAAAGAATTCCTTGCTATCTGTGCAGAGAGGGGGCCCTCAGGTTTGGCCAAAAACCATGCCCCAATAGTAATGGACCTGAGGCCAGGAGCCACTCCTGCCAGACAGAGACAATGCCCGGTACCACGGGAGGCATGCCTGGGAATTTGGGACCACATCCAATGCCTCTGAGATCCTGAGATCCTAATTGAGTGTCAGTCTCCCCGGAACTCTGCTCTTACCATTCAAGAAGTCTGGAGGGAATGACTATCACCGCATTCACGACCTCTGTGCCATCAGCAGTGCAGTGATCACCATCCATCTAATGGTTCCAAATCCCTACGCTCTCCTGAGTCTCTTACCTGCTCAGGCAAGCTAGTTCACCTGCCTCAATCTCAAGGATGCGTTCTTCTGCCTGCAGCTGTCACCAGCCAGCCAGCCCTTGTTTGTCTTTGAATGGGAAGACCCACATACAGGGAGAAAGACACAGCTGACTTGGACCTGACTGCCACAAGGCTTCAAAGCCTCACCTACCCTGTTTGGTGAAGCCCTAGTTGTGGACATGGCTACCATTCCTGGAAAAACTTTGAGCTGCACCCTACTCCAGTACATGAATGATCTGTTGCTAGCCAGTCCCACCCAAGGGGGCTGCTGGAGAGGCACCAAAGCCCTATTGGCTCTACTCTCCACCACAGGGTACAAGGTGTCATGGAAAGAGGATCATATCTTCAGGCAGGAGGTCAAGTACCTTGGGTTTGTCATCTTGAAAGGGCATTGGGTGCTCAGACATCAGAGAAAGCAAGTCATCTGTTCAATACCTTAGCCAAACACCAAGAAAGAAGTCCACACATTCCTCGGGGCTGCCAGAATCTGACAGATCTGGGTACTGGGTTTCTCTGAAATTGCCAAGCCTTTGTATAAAGCCACAGCAGGGTCTGGTAAGGACCCCCTAGAGTGGGGACCTGACCAGGAAAAAGCCTCAAGGAGATAAAGAGACTCTTGATCAGTGCTCCAGCATTAGGGCTGCCAGATGTGACTCGGGACTTTATCCTTTTTGTGCATGGGAAAAATTACACTGCACTGGGGATCCTCACACAGATAGTTGGGCCATGGCAGCACCTGGTTGCATACCTGTGCAAACAACTAGATCCAGGGGCTGTAGGATAGTCATCTTGTCTCCGGGTATTAGCTGCCACTGTGGTCCTGGTCAGAGAAGCAGATAAGCTTACTCTAAGACAAAACATAAATGTAACCTTTCCCCATGCTGTTACTGTCCTAATGAACAGCCAGGGGCATAAGTGGCTGACCAATTCCAGGATGATTCACTATCAAGGACTGCTTTGTGAAAGCCCACGGGTCTGACTAGAGACTGTGTGGGCACTGAACCTTGCCACCTTCTTACCTACTCAAGCAGGAACCCCCGATCATAACTGTGAGGAGGTCATAGATGTAATTTACTTGAGCAGGCCAGACCTACAGAACCCAGAACTGGAACTGTTCACTGATGGAAGAAGTTTCATTCAGGACGGGCAGCACAAAGCAGGCTATGCCATAGCAACAACTGACAAGATAGTGAAGGCTGAGGCTTTGACACAAGCGTGGTCAGCACAATGGGCTGAGAC
>SJYV01023421.1:1957778-2023907 GCA_006410875.1 Neotragus pygmaeus | reverse complement strand
GGTGCCCATGTTGTTTGGAATGGTTTTGTCAGGGTATCTGTTCATTGCTGGGTAATATGGCAGTTCTATTTTTAGTTTTTTAAGGAATATCCATACTTTATTCCATAGTGGCTGTATCAATTTGTATTCTCACCAGCAGTGCAAGCTGCTGCTGCTAAGTTGCTTCAGTTGTGTCTGACTCTGTGTGACCCTACAGACAGAAGCCCACCAGGCCTCCCTGTCCCTGAGATTCTCCAGGCAAGAACACTGGAGTGGGTTGCCATTTAAGAGGGTTCCCTTTTCTCCATACCCTCCCCAGCATTTATTGCTTATAGATTTTTTGATGATGGCCATTCTGACCAGTGTGAAGTGATAGCTCATTGTAGTTTTGATCTGCATTTCTCTAATAAGTAGTGATGTTGAGCATCTTGCATGTGCCTCTTGGACAGCTGTATGTCTTCTTTAGTATAGTGTCTATTTAGTTCTTCAGCCCATTTTTTGATTGGGTTACTTTTTTTTTATATTGAGCTGCACGAGCTGTTTGCATGTGGAATTTTTAAAAAATGGTACAGATGAACCTTATTTGCAGGGCAGGAATAGAGATGCAGACACAGAGAAAGGATGAGTTGAAATGGGAGAGGGGAAGAGGTGGTGGGATGAATTGGGAGATTGGGATTGGCATATATACACTGCCATGTGTTAGTCAAGTGCCTACTGAGAAGCTGCTGTATATCAAAAGGAGCTAGAGGGGTGGGATGTGGAGGGTGGGAGGGAGGTACAAGAGGGAGGGTGTGTATATATATATATGTGTGTGTGTGTGTGTGTGTATAATTAACTTCATTGTACAGCAGAAAGTAACACAGCATTGTAAAGCAACTATACCTTAAAAATAAAAGAATTATTGAAAAAGAGCTTAGCTTCTAAAAAAAAAAAAGGTTATACTTTTATCAACCTGTTGATAAAATACTGATGAAGTTCCAAGAATAAAAAGATAAGTGAAAAGAAAGGGTTGCTTTCTGCTTAGGTCCCAGCGGACAGTTTTGTGTCCTCCCCCAGGGGATGTCTGGAGTAGGAAAAGGCAACCAACTCCATTATTCTTGTCTGGAAAATCACATGGACAGAGGAACCTGGTGGGCTACAGTCCATAGGGGTGTGGTGGCAAAGAGTCAGACATGACTGAGCAACTGAGCACATCAGGGGATGTCAGTGTTCCACCATAGACACAAGGGACCTAGAAGACTGATACTCAGAGTAACAGATCCATGAACTCTGTGCTATTAATCCAAGAAAAGATAAGTCCCTTGGCTTGGAATTTAATCAACTGTTATATAAAGCCCAGTGTTTGGCTCAGTTGAGGTTTAATTCAAAGCAAGATTTTCTGGATAAGAGAAGCAGCTTCCTACCTCTTCATAGGCTGGTAACTTGGAGTACTACTAACAGAGAGCATCAACTTGATTCAATATTCACTTATTACCACTTAATTTTGTTCAAGGCCATGTACTGACTACTACTAAAGCCAAAATAATCACGCTGATAGTCTTTGCACTCAATAACTTTACAATCCAATAAATCAGCATATTAATTCATAACATTCTTTCTAAACCAGCATCCTTAGATGAAAAGTGTATGGAGTCATGTTGATTCTTATGAATAACTTTGTGTGTTGAGTCACTTTCAGTTCAGTTCAGTTCAGTCGTTCAGTCATGTCCAATTCTTTGCAACCCCATGGACCGCAGCACGCCACGCCTCCCTGTCTATTACTAACTACCGGAGCCTACTCAAACTCATGTCCGTTGAGTCAGTGATGCCATCCAACCATCTCATCCTCTGTCATCCCCTTCTCCTCCTGCCTTCAATCTTTCCCAGCATCAGGGTCTTTTCCAATGAGTTGGTTCTTCGCATCAGGTGGTCATCTTCAGCATCAGTCCTTCCAATGACTAGTTAGGACTGATTTCCTTTAGGATGGACTGGTTGGATCTCCTTGCAGTCCAAGGAACTCTCAAGAGTCTTCTCCAGGTTAAACTTCTCCACAGTTTAAAAGCATCAGTTCTTGAGTGCTCAGCTTTCTTTATAGTTGAACTCTCACATCCATACATGACTACTGGAAAACCATAGCCTTGACTAGACAGACCTTTGTTGGCAAAGTAATGTTTCTGCTTTTTAATATGCTGTCTAGGTTGGTCATAACTTTTCTTCTGAGAAGCAACTGTCTTTTAATTTCATGGCTGCAGTCCCATCTGCAGTGATTGTTGTCTCTGACTCTGCAATCCGTAGCCTGCCAGGCTTCTTTGTCCGTGGGATTCTCCAGGCAAGAA
Organism: Neotragus pygmaeus; assembly: GCA_006410875.1. Classification (NCBI taxonomy): domain Eukaryota; kingdom Metazoa; phylum Chordata; class Mammalia; order Artiodactyla; family Bovidae; genus Neotragus; species Neotragus pygmaeus. The sequence goes on along the minus strand of SJYV01023421.1, from coordinate 2,021,613 downwards.
TACTGGAGTGTGTCATCAAGCCCTCCTTCAGGGGATCTTCCCGGCCTAGAGATGGAACCCATGTCTCTCAGTGTCTCCTGTACTGGCAGGCAGGCTCTTTACCACTAGTGCCACCTGGGGAGCCCACACAAATAACTTTAGGTGTATGATTGTTTTGTGTTTGGTCTGCTGAAAGCTTAACAATAGATAACCAAAAAAGTGGAAATTTCTTCCATTCTCATCTCTCCGTGCAATACCTGTTCATTTCAAGGAAAAAAAAAAGCACCTTAAAAATTTCTCTTGATGCCTTCACCTCCGATTTACTTCCATTTACCTCTTTAAGTGTTCCTTATTTGTCACCTCTGTGTATAGTACACTTTATTTCTGTTGCTGAAACATTACTGTCTAAGGGGTTCAATTCTTAGCCCACTGCTTTTATCACTCAATCTGTCTACCATCTATCCATCCATCCACTCACCCCATCTATCCACCCATCCACTCACTCCATCTATCCATCCATCCAGCCCTCACCCACTCTTATGGGATTTTCTGTTTGTCTTCTCGAAGGGTAGCTCTAGTTTTCACCTCTCTCATGAGCTCCAGACTAGTTAGATGCTTGGGTTTATGTTGGTACTGACCTCAAACTCATTTTTTCCCCCTGATCTCACAACTTTTTACCCACAAGCAATTTCTCTTTGAGTACTCTGCCTTTCAGTTAATATACCCTTACTCATTAGCATAGGTGGAAAAAGGCAGACAAAGACAAATATCATATGAAGTCAATTATATGTGGAATTAAAAAAAAATGGCTAGTTTTCTTCTCCAGCTTATAGATGCAAACACTGAGGCATGAAGAAGAAAAACTCTTTTGCCTACATTCACATTGTTGTTGTTTAGTCACTAAGTTGTGTCTGACTCTTTTGCGACCCTATGGACTCGTCAGGCTCCTCTGTTCATGGGATTTCCCAGACAAAAATACTAGAGTGGGTTGCCATTTCGTTCTTCAAGGGATCTTCCCAACCCAAGGATCGAACTCACGTCTGTATTGCAGGCAGATTCTTTACCACTAAGGTACCAAGCTGGAATTCAAACCCAGATTCCTCTCCAAGAAATTCATATTATACAAAATCACAATACTGTCTCGTGCCTTTTTTCCCCACTTTTTAAAAAGATGTTTGTATTATCTGAGATAAATGATCTTCCCATTTTATTCAACTATTTTTTCAAGCTTAGATCTGGTTAGCAGTTTCTTCTCAAAGCACTCTTAGTGTACAGTAAAACCTACAATTTTAGACTTGGTATTAAAATAGTCTTTTTCTCACAATCGTTTTCATTAGAATGTTTTCTTTTTGGGTGCTGGAACTATATCTGACCTATCCCTCTGGTTCCTTGACTAACTATATTTTTTGAGAAACCTAAGCAAGGGATGAATGCACTTGTAGAGCAAATTATAGTCAGATTGGGAAAATATAATTGTATAAATGAAGTCACCATTGTAAAGAGTTTATAATAAGGAGTGAACATACGTGTTTTCCAGAAAAATAAGACTATAATTTTTCTTTTAAAATTAGGATCCAAAGCCTCCAAAATTTAGTACAAAGAAGAAGTATTATCTGCAGGGTGGGCCATGGTGGCTGACAGAAGGTCTGTTCTGTCCACCAAAGGTCTACATTCTCTCTAGTGTCATCTTATTCACTCTCCTTTAAATCTTTTGGCTGAGCTGCCTTTTTTTCCCCCCTTTTTAAACTTTTGACTACACCAAGTGGCATGAGGGATCTTAGTTTCTTGACCAGGGATTGAACCTGGGTCCCCTGCATTCACAGCCTGGAGTCTTAACCCCTCGACCGCCAGGGAAGTCACCTTCTCTTGATCACTGCCTCACACTAGTCATCCCGCTGTCTTCTGTTGATCACACTTTCGTGCATGTACCAAAAAATAAAAGAACTAGAATATTCTGAAACTCCATGAAACTTTTCTTTTTTCACTAGTTGATTTCCAGGCCTATAACAGTGCTGAAACTCCACAAGTTATCCATAAATCTTTGTGGAATGAGTATTGAGCTAAATTTTCCTTTCCTAAGAAACTGAAAAAAAATGTGTATAACTGGATCATTTTGTTGAGCACCTGAAACTAACACAATATTGTAAATCAATTTTACTTGAATTTTCAAAAAGTTTTTAAAATCTCCTTTCCTTCTCTTCCCTTCCCACAGAGAAATTGAGATGATTTCCAAAGATTTAATTAACTCTTAAAGAATAAAAAATAGGAGAAAAGAGATAAAAGAGGCAGGTTTGTAACATGCATGCTGTCACTTCAGTCGTGTCCAACTCTTTGTGACCCTATGGACTGTAGCCTGCCAGGCTCCTCTGTCCATGGGGATTCTCCAGGCAAGGATACTGGAGTGGGTTGCCATACCCTCCTCCAGGAGATCTTCCAACCCAGCAATCGAACCCATGTCTCTTGAATCTCCTGCATTGGCAGGCGGGTTCTTGGAAACCCACCAGTGCCACTTGGGAAGCCCTATAACATATGTACTACTACTTTAATCCCTCTAATTTATTCCTCCACCCAGAGCTAGCCTGAACTCTGGGCTCCTTCCATCAGCTGTCTTACAAGAGACCACCAGCCAGGCTAAGTTTATAGAAATCATGACTGGCTCCCTGTCTGGTTTCAAGTGGAAGACATCATCTCTCCCACAATCACCTTGCAGCTTCCTCAGAGGCTTCTTGCATCTCTGTTAGCAACACCACAACCAGCATATTCCAAAACCACCTTGTAACTTGAATCATCACGATCCTTCTCAGTTCTGATTTTTAGTTAAGAAGATAAACAATTTTTTCTCTCATGATGAGCACCAAGACTATCATTGCATTGTGGATTCATGTCGATGTATGGCAAACCCAATAGAGTATTGTAAAGTCAAATTTAAAAATAAATAAATAAATAAATTTAAAAAATAAAGTAATTCAAGAGAGTAATTCAAGTAAACATACTCTCCCCTTTTGTTTCCATTGAATACAGGACAGACAGCATCAAGTATCTAGTTGAGAATTCTGAAACAGAACAGTAGCAGGGGGCTCTGAGATGAAACCAGAGTTAAAGAACCTCTGAACCAGTATGAGTTTACCATTGAAAAATGATTTTACCAATAAAAAAATAAAATTCTTCCATTATTTCTCAGCCAACATGGAAGTGGCCACTGGTGTGCAGCCCAAAGGAATTAAAGGAAAAGCTCTCAGTTCTTGCTGAAAGAACTGGAAAAGAAACTCATGACATAGAGAGAATGTGAGAAATTTTCATTTATTTTTTGCTTTCTTTTCTCCATTCTCCTATATAGTTTTGTGATAGGAGTGGCAGTGACTGGCAACTGAAGCCTACAGGAGGCAGAATTGAGAGACTGGGGTTGACATATATACCACTGTTGATACTATGTATAAAATAGATAACTAAAGAGAACCTACTGTTTAGCACAGGGAACTCTGCCCAGTCCTCTGCGGTGACCTAAATGGGGAGGAAGTCCAAAATACAGGGGTATGTATATGTATAGCTGATTCACTTTGCTGTACAGCAGAAACTAACACAACACTGTAAATCAAATATACTCCATCAGCAGATGAATGGATAAGAAAGCTGTGGTACATATACACAATGGAGTATTACTCAGCCATTAAAAAGAATACATTTGAATCAGTTCTAATGAGGTGGATGAAACTGGAGCCTATTATACAGAGTGAAGTAAGCCAGAAAGAAAAACACCAATACAGAATACTAACATATATATGGAATTTAGAAAGATGGTAATGATAACCCTGTATGCGAGACAGCAAAAGAGACACAGATATATAGAACAGTCTTTTGGACTCTGTGGGAGAGGGCAAGGGTGGGATGATTTGGGAGCATGGCATTGAAACATGTATAATATCATATATGAAATGAGTTGCAACTCCAGGTTTAATGCATGATACAGGATGCTTGGGGCTGGTGCACTGGGATGACCAGAGGGGTGGTACGGGGAGGGAGGAGGGAGGAGGGTTCAAGATGGGGAACACGNGCATGGCATTGAAACATGTATAATATCATATATGAAATGAGTTGCAACTCCAGGTTTAATGCATGATACAGGATGCTTGGGGCTGGTGCACTGGGATGACCAGAGGGGTGGTACGGGGAGGGAGGAGGGAGGAGGGTTCAAGATGGGGAACACGTGTATACCTGTGATGGATTCTTGTTGATGTATGGCAAAACCAATACAACATTGTAAAGTAATTACCCTCCAATTAAAATGAATAAATTTATATTACAAAAATATATATCTATACTCCAAAAAAGTTATTTTTTAAAAAACTCTGAAGAAAGGGAAACTTCCTCTACATTCAGTGGTTCTCCCCATCCAAGACAGTTGAGTCCATTCTCTTTTATCTTCTGACACTTGGCACCAGAGCAGACACCTTTGCAGAAGTGTTCAGTAGAGCAAGGTGAAGAAAGCCCCATGTTTCTAGCCAGAAGACCAAAATGATGAACCTCAGAAATCGGAAAGTACTCAGAGACTATGAAGAGGTGGGAATTTGGGAAAGTGGTTCCATAAAGTCTTCTGTGAATTTATGGGTTCAACTCTGAGCTCATGTATGTGAAACTGATTCTATCATTTGGAGGCTTTGAGATAAGAACTAACCCCCATATCCTAGGCTGAATGGCACATGTTCAGGACATATCCAAATAGCAATGCAAAGGCCATGAAAACTGAACTGGTTTGAACAGAAGAAAGGTTTGAACTCATATCCTAAACCTAATCAGATCAACTGTCTACTAAAATAAAACTATTAACACTCTCCACAGTGTTCAACAAGACTTAGTGTCTCATAAAATAATACTTAATGCATCCAGTGCACAATCCCAGATTATACAAAATATGAAGAAGCAGAAAAATCTCAGAAAAAGGCAACTTATATGCACTAACACTAGGAAAACACAGATGCTAAAATGATATGGCAAGGACTTTAAAGCAGCTATTATAAAAATTTAGCTTCAGGCATCCATGAACATTCTTGAAACCAACAGAAAAATAGAAAGTTTTAGCAAAGGAGTAGAAGATACAAAGAAAAATCAAATGGAAATTTTAGAACCCCAAAATACAATAGCTAAATTTAAATGATTCTATTTGCAATATACAGATAAAAGTTCATCCTGAGAGGTCCACACTTATAACCATATCTTTAGATAGTACCATAGCCATTAATCACACATACTCACATATACAAAATACATCAATATAATAAAAGAAATGAAGACACTTAAGTGTATACAATTATGGATAAAGAAATGTATATATTGAAGTTGTTCCCATGAATAATATCTAGTGATCTAGTTACTTTACATTTTGCTTTCAAAATAGTAGAACTAAATCTGAGCATTTCATAGTTTGTAGAAATTGTGTGTTTTGCATTTACAAAGTTAGAAGTCCATTGTTAAAAAGTACCATATGTACATAAGCAGCAATTCTATTTACAAAGAACTGCCCTAATGTGTCTATTTGCATACCATTTGCATTTTTGTCACCATACCTGTCAATCAGTTCCAGCAATGAGCAAATCAGGTAGCCCACTTGGGAACCTGGGCCAAAGGAAAAAAAAAAAAGGCAAGGTGATCTAAGGTGGATGAAACCCTCACGGGTTTATTTTTAAGGCAATATTTCTCAAAAAAGCATATGATGTTATCAGAATATAAGCAATTTGAAAGTTTTAACAAACACAGCTTCTTTTAAGAACTTTTTAAAAGTACATTTTGGGAATTTCGGTTTAATTTTAGTCTTTCTTGGTGGTTTCTTCAAATTATCAAGCTAAGCTAAAGTAATTCTAACTACCAAACAATATTCTGTGGTAAATTGAGTCTAAAAAACTCTTGGCATGTGTGAGTTCTGAAAACATTCTTACTTATGTGAATGCAACAAAATGAAAGATGTTTAGGAAATTCTAAAACCCAGGATTGTTAAAAGATACTTGCAAATACCAGAGTTATAGCTAGGAACATCAACATCAGATCCATAGATTCGGTAGCAAGCAAAAAAGAAAAAAAGACAAAAAACAAAAATCTGGCAATTCTAGAATAAAACCTTCATGATGCTGAGTGACACTACCCTTTCAGGTAGGATTTCTGTGATTTTCTCCTGGCGCTTGTATTTTAACTTGGAAAATAAACCCTCAGTGAATGATAACACAAGGAAAATCTTGCTTGCTTAATAATGAAGCTTTCAGAACTGATGTTTCTTTGAGGGGGTAATATCCAGTTATTGTGACTGCACAATCCTGAGACAGGGAAGATGCTTAGTAATCGTTACCATGATGATCATTTGATCTGGATGCTGAATTCGGCTCCGTAGACATCTACCCCAGTGGTCCTGGCTGGCAAACACATTTTCCAATGGGTAAAATATTTCATTTGGTTTTACATGTGGTATTATGAAGCCAACTTTTGCACATGGGTACACTGTAAAATTAATATTTTGACCCTATTCATGAAGAAAATGAAAATGGACATCAAACACACTTTATAAGTTAATTGTGAAGTTGGGATCTTGGGATTCTTCTTGGAAACCAGGTCCTTGCCAGGCTCTTTCCTTTGCCTTAAATCTGTGACCACACCAACTTTCATTAAAGGAGAGGGAAATAACCCAATCAACAAGTTTGCTTAAACAGATGCTCTTTCTTTGTTAAAACTAGTACACAAAAGAGATGTTGTATGGAAGTAAAAACTAAGCAAAAAACATTGTAGCAATTTGCTGAACATGGAGACTTATTGAGGATGCAGTCCTGAATAATACACACTAGCTTTGCTCTTCCTCTTTAGTCTGTGTAGAGAAGTTATGAATCATTCATGGTCTCCCAGCTGAGAAGGGCTTCAAAGGGGATGGTTCTGATTGGATGTCCTGTGTGAATTGCCAGGCTGCAGAATCCGCTACACCCCTAGCACTGGAGGGTGGAGGAAGCACTTTCATCTGGGCCTCCAAAGTGTTTAGGGTCACAGTTCACCAGGAGATAACGATGTAGATGTACATTCAGAATTAGCTGCCGAGATACCTGTGTAGTGCGGTGTGGAAAAGTGAGCCAGTTAGATCCCCAGTGGATGCTGTGAATCAATTACTGTATTCTGAATACAAGGTTGGCTGCAGGGGATAAACAGATGTCAGAGAATTTTTCCCTAATAAGACCCTGGTAATAGAAGAGCACTGTCAGCTTCATTTTGCATTAAAAATCTCATTTCCCCTTTATATGACCAATTTTATTAGGTCCCTAAACAAAGATATTTTGTGCAACTGTTAGCAGCATAATGTGAATGGTGTCACTAAACTTCATATTTTCAGATTTTGTCACAAAAATCAAGAGGCAACATAGGAATCTAACTCGAGTTGTGACTTGAGATCTAATCAAAAAGATTTTTGTTTTTTGTGGGTTTTTTTTTTTTTTTTGGTGTGAATCTGTTCACATGCTGATTGGTAATGGTTAATTTTCATTTTCAATCAGAAATATCAATGTTCTTAAACAATATAATCCTCAGGGTGTAAATTAAAACTAAATTTTAAATGTTCTCTGTGCTTTTTTTTTTTTTTTTCATTTACCAATCATAGGTGACACTAACAGAAAACTGCCCTAACTAGAAAATCAGACACCACTGAAGTTTTCTGGGTAATTTCATTTTTAAAACCTCACACATTGGGAGATACCTCTGATGCACTGTATTTTCTCTGCCAAACATCAGTCTCTCACAATAAAAGATTGACACCCAGATCCTTCCCTCCATATCCTATGGAGACCCAAATTGAAGTAGAAATATCATTTTGAAGTATCTGCTAATATCCAATTAACCTCTTCCTCCATCTGCAACTCTTTTGAAAGAGAGATAATCTCCTTTAGGCTGTCAGGCAAAATATTTTCTGTATTCAGCTCCAAGTGGAAAGAACAGAAACAGAGGAGGTGAGGTAAGTTCACTCTGCAATGCCTTCTATTGATTTGCTGAGGAAGTATCATTTTAAGATTCACTGGACTCCAGTCCCCCAAATGTAAAAACCTTTGTTCCCAACATCTAAAAATGAAGACAGCTCAAAGAAGAGTTGCTTCTTCCTGGTGGGAAGAAGACAAAACAAATGAAAATCCAAGGTGACGTTATTCAAATGATATGGAGAAACAAATTCATGTCAGTTGGAAATATAGGATGACAAAGCTAGACTCCAGGGAGAAACAAGCCTCAAACAAAATAAATGCTTTACAATGTTATTATATTGTAAAGCTTACATATGTTGATGGGTCTGAGATTATTAATTTTGCTATTAACAATTTTCAACTACCATGCACTCTGTGATGCTATGTTAACTGTGTTGGCAGAACTCAGACGATGGAACTAAAATAGAAAGGAAAAGTACTATTGCAATACTACATAACTGGTCAGCAAATTTCAGCAAAGAAATTTCACAAGGTGTAGAAAGGACTTTGACAAAGTTGCAGCAGGTGGCGCTCTCCCACTGGCCTGGGCTCGGATGAGCTCAGTACCCTCAGGAGGAGTTACCCCACTGTTGGATGTGCTAAATTGGGGTGAAATCTTCAAACCGACTGAGATTTTAATTGTTAAAGATACTTTGATGTATTTTCAAAAAGTAGTATTCTCTTATCAGTATCCCAAATTAGCTAATTTTATCTTTCCTTCCAATATTTTTTTTGGATTTCATTTCAATTTGGCATAAGTTTAAATTTTGGTTAAACAGTTGCAGATACTCTTGAACACCTCCTATGTTTCTATCCAGAAGCGGATAAATTTCTCTCATGACTTCAATCATTTTTGCATAGAAAATATTCTATGTGATAAAAACAAAATGAGTGACATTAGTCATTGACAACTTGCTCAGATTAATAACAAATAAGTTAAGAAAGGTGAAAGATAAATCTGCAAGAGTATTGCCTGATTAAGTATGGAGTAAAGTACTCATGGAAGATGGTACCTAAAGTGGCATTAGTCCAGAGAAATAATTAAAATCTCCATTGGGCTTCAGAGTTCAGTTTTCATGTTTATGCATCACAGCCAAGTAAAAGAAAATCTACTTAAAAAGTGAAATTCCGAATTAAACCTCTTCTTAGTACTGTGTGTGAGTGTGCTCAGTCATCTCTGACTCTTTGCAGCCCCATGGACTGTAGTCCACTGAGCTCCTCTGTCCCTGAGACTCTCCAGGCAAGAATACCAAAGGGCTTGTCATTCCCTTCTCCAGGGATCTTCCCAACCCAGGGATGCAACCCAGGTCTCCTGCATTGCAGTCAGACTCGCTATAGAATAATAATTATTTACAAAGCATTGAATAATAAATTAACTAGCTACTTAAATTCTGTTTCGAATCTTCTTAGCTCTTCTTTGTCTAAAGCATAGGTTGCTTTGCCATCTCAAAAAATATATGGAAGATATAGAAAATAATAGTTGTGTTGTTTCCAAGGCAAAAAAAAAAAAAAGGAAAAATCAGCCTCTGAGAGCATAGAAAGAACATCAACAGAAATATTGAAGCAGGAGTTTCCAAGGGCAAAGTAGCTGTGGCTCAGGGCTGAGACTGGGCTTTACTGGTGGCTCAGACAGTAAAGAATTTTCCTGCAATGCAGGAGACCTGGGTTCAATACCTGGGTTGGAAAGATCCCCTGGGGAAGGGAATGGCACCCCACTCCAGTACTCTTAGCCTGGAGAATTCTATGGACAGAGGAGCTTGGTGGGCCATAGTCTATGGGGTCTCAGAGTTGGACACAACTAAGCTACTAACACACACACACACACACACACACGGCTGAGACTATGTATCTGTGGGAAGCTGCACTCACATCCCAGGGTTCTGACTTCATCCTGTTTGCTTTCTCAGTGTCTGAGAAATGACTTTATTATAAACAGAATTTCTTGCTCACCTGTGAATGCCATTAGCAAGCTTAGTTTGGTGATAATGGTGAAGACCCTACCTGCCAATGCAAGAGACACAGGGGTGTGGGTTCAGTCCCTGGGTCAGGAAGATCCTCTGGAGGAGGAAATGGCAACTCACTCCAGTATTCTTGCCTGGGAAATCCCATGGACAGAGGAGCCTGATGGGTTACAGTCCATGGGGTTTCAAAGAGTTGGATATGATTTAGCAACTAAACAGAAACAATGAGTTACTAAAACCTCACTTGCATGCCAGATTAAGAATAATTTTAATGTTACCTATCTGTCTAGGTAAGAACCTCTTAATTTTCATTACCATTTCTTCCAAAAAGGCATTTCCTCAGGTAACATTTTATGAGTAGGAAATATGCATACATTGGCATGGATAGTTAAATTCAAAGTATCAAAAGAAAGGCAGGCTCTCATAAGTGGTTTGAGAAATGAAATGTGACCTAAGGTAGACACATGACATTGAACTATACAACCTGGCCAAATGTTAAAAAAATCTTTGTATTCATTTATCTTGTTCTTTTCACTAGGTGGATGGATTGCGATTTGTAAAGTCTTTAGAAAGGACCATACAATTTATTTAAAGTGTCTCAGGGTAGATAGAGATCATGCCTCAGGAATTCAGTGTTTAGAAACATATCTAGCACACATGCGTGCTAACTCACTTCAGTTGTGTTCAACTCTGTGCGACCCTGTGGACTGTAGCCCACAGGGCTCCTCTGTCCATGGGATTCTCCAGGCAAGAATACTGGAGTGGGTTTCCATGCCCTCCTCCAGGGGANTCTAGCACACATGCGTGCTAACTCACTTCAGTTGTGTTCAACTCTGTGCGACCCTGTGGACTGTAGCCCACAGGGCTCCTCTGTCCATGGGATTCTCCAGGCAAGAATACTGGAGTGGGTTTCCATGCCCTCCTCCAGGGGATCTTCCCGACCCAGGGATCAAACCTCCATCTCTTATATCTCCTGCATTGGTAGGTGGATTCTTTACCACTATGCCACCTGAGAAGCCCAGCTCACGGTAGGTACTTAATCCATGTATTTTTGGATAAATTAATAATGAATGAACAGATAATTGAGTCAAAACTAGTTATGTGAGGAATAGAGTTGATTTTTTTTTTTTTGCTTCTAATTAGATAGTATTATCTGGTAAGCAATGGACTAGTTTTCTGGGAAATATAAAGATTTATTTACTCATAACCTTCACATTCATCCATTTATGCAACAACTATGTTCTGAAACATACTTACTGTAGGGCAAAGTAAGATACTCGACTTTTATTTATTTATTTATTTATTTTGGTCTATCAAATTTTATTTTATTTTATTTTTTTTAATTAATTAATTTATTTATTTTTAAATTTAACTTTACAATACTCTATTGGGTTTGCCATACATTGACATGATGCATAGGTGAATGGCTGTACACAGGAAGAAAAATAAACAATTAAAGGCAGTATGCTAAGTGCAACGATAAGAGAAAGCCCAGGGCATTTAAACACACCTAATCTGGTCCTTGATGTCAAGGATGGCCTTCAAGTGATGAAGACATGTAAACTGAGCCTAGATTGGAGGAACATAAGAAAGTCAATGGACAAGATGACGGTTAATGGTATAACACGGAGAAAGGCGACCCAGACAGAAGGAAGAATGTGTACAAGGGAGCATATAATTCAAAGACCTGAAAGTCATTAAATAGTGTCACCATGTGAAATAAAATGTCACTTAAAACCTTACATAAATCTGATGATAATTATCAAGCCACCAATGGAGAGAAAGCTCATGAATTAAAACTATGACTGAATAAATAAAAGTGATACAGAAAAGGTTCATGATTTTCAGGAATTTAGTGTTCTATACGCTTTGAGTTGACCAGACATGATTATAACTAAAGAAAATAACCAAAAATATACATAGTCAAAAAGTGATATTTGAAAGAACACAACAGATAACAATTTATAACTTTAAAAGTCAGCAAACAACAAACAATCGTCTTCTAAAATGTTTAAGATTAAAAAGTGTGTCACAAAAAGCTTAAAATTAAGGTCAAATCATAGGTTTATAATGTTACAGTGATAGTTTATTTTATGGTCTTAGGTTAGCCAAGAACATCCATAGAAATTTGATACTCAGTATGAAATGAGGGAAAAAACTTTTTCTCAACTCTGGTTCTCTGTGTTCCTGGGGATGGATGTGAAACCTTTATAGTAAATATAACTATTCTTTGATCCTGCCTATCAGTTTGGTAATAGAAAATAAACACAGAGATAATATATATTCTAGTATGATGTAATTGACAGTGAGATTCTCTTAATCCCTGGAGGGGCTCTGATACCAGACACACATCTCTTATCTCAACATCACCCCTCCATTGTCTGCTAACTTTGGTGTTAGCTGGTCTTCAGTAAACTTCTGTTCAAGGAAAGCCACAAATGGTACTTCCCAAACAAGTGGGGTGCCAGGAAGAATTTAGTAAAGTCATTAGAACAGTACTAAGACACAGTTTTATGTCATTTGCATTCTATTTTATTTTACTTTGGTTTTAGAGAAGTGGATGACAGCTTCTTGGCAGGATCAGTTACATTATTTCGAAGTCCAGTGCAAGATACACTTAATATTCAAACATTACTAAGAAACAAAGCTGTAACATTAGAACATTAAATCAAGAGCAAGGCATTGTGCAGCCACAACAGGTTTTATGTTCATGAAGATAGCTCTGATTCCTAGCACGATATAGCAGTAAATCATGCTTTATTGATGACAGTATGAAGTTGGTATAAATGTTTACTCTGGGGTGGAAGACTGAGAAATCTACTCTTGAAAAAGCAATGGTGGCTGTTGAGACTTCATCATTAGGAAAAAAGGGAATCAATTTCTCTATACCAATAAATGTGGGAATAGGAAAAAAGATGAGTAAGCCACAAAATAAGGTATCAGAAGACCTGGGTTAGAATCCCAGTAATGCCACTCTCATAGAAGGCAATGGCACCCCATTCCAGTACTCTTGCTTGGAAAATCCCATGGACGGAGGAGCCTGGTAGGCTGCAGCAGTCCATGGGGTCGCCAAGAGTCGGACACGACTGAGCGACTTCACTTTCACTTTTCACTTTCATACATTGGAGAAGGAAATGGCAGGCCACTCCAGTGTTCTTGCCTGGAGAATCCCAGGGATGGGGGAGCCTGGTGGGCTGCCGTCTATGGGGTCGCACAGAGTCGGACACGACTGAAGTGACTTAGCAGCAGCAATTCCACTCTCACAGCAAACTTGGGCAAGTATCACACCTCTTCTAACTTTGACTTGCTTACCTGTAAAAAGAAACTAATAATTCCTATACAATCTATTTTGAAGTGAAGTTGTAAAGAAAGTATGGAAAATGACTGTTTTTTTTTTTTTAAATCACAAACTGTTATACACAGCTAATATGTAATTGGGCTTCCCTGGTGGCTTAGACAGTAAAGAATCTGCCTGCAATGCAGGAGACACAGGCTCAATCCCTAGTCAGGGGAAGGGAATGGCAACACACTCCAATATTCTTGCCTGGAGAATCCCATGCACAGGAGAGCCTGGTGGGCTACAGTCTGTGGAGTCACAAAGAGTTGGACATGACTGAGTGACTAATACTTTCACTTTTCAAGATATAATTATTGTGGAATAAATAACTATGGTAGCAATAATAACAGTAACAAAAATAGCAATAACATATTCAAGCATTATGTTCTTTTGGAAAAACTGTGTAAATTTATATTGGCCTAATTGGATGAGCCCTGCAGTTTAATACAGAACATATGTTTTTTTCCTGCTTCAGGTAATAGTAATGTACTCTGAATTTTGTGCTAAAAAGTAAAGGTTATCTACAAATGCATTCATTTTGTAAGTGTAATTTAATTTTTTTAAACTAAACATTTCATATCAATAAATAATATGGGAGTCATAGCCAATTTTAGTAACTATCTGCTGGAGGAAAGGAATCTCCATTGGAAATCTACATTGAATTTCTCCATTAGAAATCTACATTGAATTTGCCATAGATATTAAAATAGTATTTATTTAATATTAAAGATTAGCTAGTATACTATATAAATATCAAGCAAAGAAAAATTTTACCATCAATAAAATATGTTAATTTAAGATGAGTATATAAATAAACATAAATTTTTATTTCCCAAACTTCCATATGCACATGAGTCCATGTGTCTGGAAGAAAATTATCAGCCATGAATATAATATATTTACAGAAAGCAATTCCAATTTGTCTGCTTGCAAGCAAAAGATTTATTCCAAAAGAAGAATGATTCCTTCACCTTTATAAGCAATTTGGTGTCTGTACATGCTTATTGATGGGTGTTGTTTTCACAATTCAGCACTAATTATTAATTTGTATTTTTAGGGGGTTATGCATATAATCCTCATTATTCCCAAGGGATTTTTGTAAATAATCCTTTAGAGCAGAGGCTGAAAATGCATCTAGTTCTCCCTTCTGGTGGCACATTACCTCATATTATAGCCCTGTTGAGAAGCAATAAGTGTTCACTGGTATTATAGCTTCACATTTGAGGTGCTCATAGTTTTTGAGAAGAGAAGAGTTTTCTGTTAGAGGATCACAGAATGAGAAGTTGGTGCCCGGATCCTTTTTCATTGTGGTGGCATGCCTTTAGCATCTTGAATACTTCAATGTGCACACAAGAAAGTTCATAAGTGGGAAAAATACCAATAATAACATAGATTTATAGAGTCTTATCCTGAAAACTCTTAAACTGCTTCCAAAGCAGGATCAGATTATTTATCTGAACTCCTTTTTACTTTCTTTTTTATTTTTGGTAAAAGAGAAATATGAAACATCAATAATTTACAGACATTTTCTTTCACTTGGAAGAATTCATTTTATCATTTATAATGATTTTTTAAAGGGGGATTAAAAAACATGTTTGTCTGTTTTTTTTTTTTTTTTTTTTTTTTTATCATCAGGAACTAAAACAGCTTTGGGTGGGCACGATGGTTTTTTTATTTTTATTTTTTGATATCACAAGTTCACAAGTTATTTTTAAATACTTGATATATGATCCTAGAATTTCATGGTAATACATTGAAACTAACAAAATGAAATATTTTTTATCTAATTAAATTGATACACATGTGTCAGAAGGTACTATGACTTGAGTACCTACCGGTGTTTGAGAGATGCTAAATAAAAGAGGCCTGGAGGCTTGCCCTCAAGACATCCATCATCTACCAGGTAGCACATGGCCAAGCCAGGTGTGGGTGAGCTCCCGAAGACACATGCAATGTGATAAGAAGATCAAGCAGAAAGATAGCATGGGGGTGAACGGTCTGGAGACGAGGAAGAGCTTGAAAGGCTTCCTGGAAAAAATAACATATGAACCTTAAAGAATGAGTAAGAATTCAAAAGTTCAGCATTTCAGAAAAAGAGATGAATCAAAGAAAGCGTATGAAAAGAGTACAGATGAATTGGGAAATAATGAGTAGGTTTGATTGGTTTTAAAGGGCATGTTAGGAGAGTAGAAGGAGAAATATACCAACTACTGTAACCAGCTTTTATAATTTATTCTATATACAACACTGAATGCTTATGAATTGGAGAGTAATGTTATATGGGCTATATGTGAGAGAGACCATGTCAGAATTGTGCAACATGGGCTAAAGTGGGAGCCACACTTGGATCAGGAGACACCAGCCCCAGATTTGATAACGATCAGGAATTAAACAACCTGAAGTCTTTCAGTCTTTATAAAGAGCAGGTAATGTTAATGGTGATGATGGTGGTGGTAAGACACATAATTAAACCCATATTTGGAAAGTGTAGGGAGGTTTTATTATATGGACATACTTTTGTGAAAAAATAGATTGGCATAGTTTAGTTGCTTGTTAAGAGCAATTTTAAAGTTCTTTTTAAAAGAGTACTTTCTTTAGACAAGTAAGAACATCCCTGTTTGTATTTAGAACTACAGGCAGAGATAAATTGAAGTCTAAACACTGTGTACATAAGACATCAATCATTCTTAAATTAGCAAATTTTAAATTAATCTGATGCTTTTCAGTTTTGCAGAAGATTTTTATATATTTGTGAGTGACTGGGGACTTCAGTGAAAACTGTCTTGATCTTCAGTAATCACATTATTCTAGAAATGAAACAATAACTTTTTCAAAGATAAGAACAAAAGTCATCCCTTATAATTAACAAATTACATTATCTATAAAAATATTCTACCTCTATTACTGAAACAAATACTTACGAAAGAAAACCTTCTCCGGACTCTGAAGTTCTTCAGTACAGCTGAATTGGATGAGCTACATGATTACAAATTTTGAGTTTAAATTTCTGCTCCTGACCTTGTTTTATTTTCTTCTTCAAATCTTATTTCTTGAGGCTAGCCCCCACCCTCTGTAGCTTTATGTCTTTTCTCCTGAGTATATATATAACCTTTTTGTTTGCTTACTGAGACAGAGACTTCAGACCAAGGAACTGGAAGTTGCTGCCTCCTGACAGCCTGTGCTTTATTCTTCTCTCATAAAAAGGATCCTAAGTAAAGAACACCAGCAGTGACTTGTGTAGCTTCTGGGCATTTTTTTGTTCTTGTGATCTGAAGTCCACTTATTGTGTTTTCTGTTATTTGGAGGTCATCAAACTTTGATCACTAGGGGGGAGTGTGGGGTTTTGCCTTGATCTATGAGATCACACTACAGGCTGATTTTTAAAAACACATAAGAAAGGTTTATTTTAAAATAAGCCACGGTTCATTTGTATCCATGTAAAATGTTTCAGAATGGTAAAATTCAAAACAGCACTAATTAGGTTTCATTTATCAATGGAGATAGGAACACTGCCAGTGTTACTGAAGCCCCTCACATTCATGCGGNGAGTAGGAGAGGGCGGGATGATCTGGGAGAATGGCATTGAAGCATATATACTATTATGTAAGAAACGAATCACCAGTCTATGTTTGATACAGGATGCTGGAGGCTTGGGGCTGATATACGGGGATGATCCAGAGAGACGTTGTGGGGTGGGAAGTGGGAGGGGGATTCGGGATTGGGAGCTTGTGTACACCTGTGGTGGATTCATGTCGATGTATGGCAAACCCAATAGAGTATTGTAAAGTCAAATTTAAAAATAAATTAATTAAAAAAAATAATAATAAATGGGAATTTCTCTTTTTATACAAATATGAAAGTTGCATAAATTCAAATAACCTCTGTCCAATTAAACGGAGGTTGGGAGGTGCAGGCAGTCCAATTTGTGCTTCATGGGTTGTTCGCTAGTGTTCACCATTTCAACAATGAGATCACTAGATTTTATTGTTTTCACACACTATCCAGTGTGATAAATTATCATAAAGTTTAATATGTTTGACACAATTCTCTCATCAGAATCCATAAATGATGAGTTGCTTTAAGTTTTAACATAATAAATATTGAATGACCACCAATAGCAAAAATAAAACTTATTTAAAAAGCAAAGGAAAATAAGCAAAACAGCACTGTAATAATAATAACTTCCAATCAATAAAGATGACAATGGAGCAAGTAAGAGTCTTTGCACTCTGTGCAATGATGAATTAAAATCAGTTAAGCTATTTTTTTCAGTGTGTTTGTTATAACTGCTGTTTTGAATAAGGCACTTACTCATGTCTGGTAATTATACCAAAGTTGGATTTTAAAAGACTGTCGGTGAGCTCTATAGAGAACAAGAACTTTTTTAAGGAAAGAAACTCTCAGAGTCTGGTTCACCCTGGTACTTAGCTCTTCTTGGGGCTTTGCCATCAGATTGAAAGGCATTAAGAATTCCTCTCCCGAAAGTTTCTAAAACCACAGACATCACTTAAATAGGCATTTAGCAATGTCAACATAACATTAAGGTAATAACTCTGCTACGAAAAGCAGGTTCTCTGAAATCTACTGAAGAAATAAGGAACATGAGTAGACATTAAAAATAAAAGTTTATTCATAGCAACACAAGGGGCTGCATGAATGAAGAGCATTGCATAACAGGAAGTTACTTCTCAGTTGTGATAGCCGTTTAAGTTTCTTAATTCCTTAGTAAAAAATGTTTGCACATAGAAACTATCAAAGCTATCATTACCAATTTTTATTCAACAAGGAAGAGGAATGTATATTTACACATAGGCACATACACAACAGACCAGCAAAGAGCTTTTGAGAAAAGCTTCTTAAATGTTCTGTTAGCTGGAAGATTAATTAAGGGGCTTCCTCCAAGAGATGGAGGGAAGTGAAGGAAAAAGCAAAACATTCATTTGAGAGTAGAAAAACTCTGAAGAATTAGTGCATGAAATTCTGATATGACAAAATTTGTCAAAATCAACAGATAATATATTTGTATCTATGAGGGTTTTGCTAGAGAAACAGAATCAGTTTGAGATATATATATATATATATATATATATATATATATATATATATGTATGTATGTATATGTAAAGAGATTTATTACAAGGCATTGTCTAGCACAACTGAGGCTAGGCTAGTCTGAAAGTTGTTCACAAGGTCATCTGGAAGGGCAGATTGGAGACTCTTATGTAGGAGCTAAAACTTCAGTTCTGTTCCTAAGACCTCTCAACTGATTGGATCAGGCCTACTGAGATTTTTTCAGGATAATCTTCTTTACATAAAGTCAATTTTATGATAAATGCTAATCATAGCCATAAAATGCCTTCAGAGTAACATCTAGATTAGGATTTGATTGAATAACTGGGTACCAGTAGACTAGAATGGACACATCATACTGACCATTCCAACACCTTTCTCCTTTAGTGAAGGATCTTAAGCACCTTTGGGATGTGAATCACTCAGTCCTGTCTGACTCTTTGTGACCCAATGGACTGTAGCCTGCCAGGCTTCGCTGTCCATGGAATTCTCCAGGAAAGAATACTGGAATGGGTTGCCATTTAGGCTAAATCAATTAAGTAGATCATTTAGACCAGTCTATGTGTGTATTTTATCAGAGGTTTCTAAAACTTACTAATGAATTTGGGCTTCCCAGGTGGCATAGTGGCAAAGAATCTGCCTGCCAGTGCAGGAGATGCAAGAAATGAGGGTTTGATCCCTGGGTTGGGAAGATCCCCTGGAGAAGGCAATCCACTCCAGTATTCTTGCTTGGGAAATCCCATGTACAGAGGAGCCTGGTGGGCTATAGTCCATGGGGTTGTGAACAATCAGATATAACTGAGTGTAGCAAAGGAATGAATATGCTTGTCACACTTAAGGATATAAAACTCTCATTTAATCTATTGTGATTAGTTATTCCTGAACACTTTAGTGTATAGTAGGGTTTTCCTAGTGAACAAAGCAGAGATGATGGCTGGCCTCATGGGTCTGATGATACAGTGGGACAGAGAGATTGTTTACATAAATGTCTTCAATTAGTGTTTTCTCAGTTACTAATCATAAGCCTTCAATGAAAAACAAAATGATTCTACTTTCTATAAGCAAGTTGTATTGAATATAAAGCATTCATTCATTCATTGAAACAACCCATATTGAATGTTAATTATTCAATATTACTTTTAAAGCATGTTTTAAGATCTCTACTTTGTACCAAGTCTTTGCAGGTTTTGGAGATAACAAACTAAATGATAAACTACTCACAGGTGCTAGAAGGTTTGGAAAGGTTTTCAGGGCATGGTTTCAGTAAAGGACTGCTGCTGCTGCTGTTAAGTTACTTCAGTCGTGTCCGACTCTGTGCAACCCCATAGATGGCAGCCCACCAGGCTCCCCCGTCCCTGGGATTCTCCAGGCAAGAACACTGGAGTGGGTTGCCATTTCCTTCTCCATCAGTAAAGGACACATCACTCTATATGAGGATGCCTAGGAAGAAATGACCCAGAAATTAGCATTTGAGCTGTGTCTTTGGAGGGGCTTTTGCCAAATCAGGAATGATGGACCTGACTTAAAAAAGAAAATCATACACAAGAGTGAACCCTGGAAAATGTTCATNAAAGGACACATCACTCTATATGAGGATGCCTAGGAAGAAATGACCCAGAAATTAGCATTTGAGCTGTGTCTTTGGAGGGGCTTTTGCCAAATCAGGAATGATGGACCTGACTTAAAAAAGAAAATCATACACAAGAGTGAACCCTGGAAAATGTTCATCTTGCAAAAGAAACTAGTGAATTTGGGTTTATTTGCTCCCCATTTCTTGTTGTATGCCCTTTATCAAGGAAAACGATAAGTGGATGGGAAGCTGTTGATATAAGGGAAATGAAATTGACAATTATTGGAGATATTGCACTTGTTTCTTAGTCCCCCAGATCTGCAAGAGGATGAGAAGTCTTGGGTTCTCCTGTTGGATATTCTGCAGGTAAAGCTGTGTGTCTGGAGAGAAGTTGTAGAAGGTAATCTGAGAGGAAAGCAGAGGAAGGAAGGAGAAAACATTTAGTAAAGGATAACTTCCTATTGGGTGCCCCCGGTGGTGAAGATGGTAAGGAATCTGCCTGCAACATAGGAGACCTGGGTCTGATCCCTGGGTCAAGAAGATCCCCTGAAGAAGGCAATGGTTATCCACTCCAGTATTCTAGCCTAGAGAGTCAGACCCGATGGAATGACTAACATCTTCATTTCTTTCATCTTTCTACCAGACTCAGGAGAACCTGGGCTCTAATGGAGCCCTCTGCCCTTTAAGTGATGGTGCAGGAAGCCTTCTCCAGCTGTTTCATTTCTACTGGTGTGTGTGTGCACACGCGCTCTGTTGCTCAGTCACTCATTGTGACCTCATGGACTGTAGCCTACGAGGCTCCTCTGTCCATGGAATTTTCTAGGCAAGAATCCTCGGGTGGATTGCAATTTCCTATTCCAGGGGATCTTCCTGACCCAAGGGATGGAACCAGATCTTTTGTGTTTCCCAGATTGGCAGTTGGATTTTGTGTGAAGCTTACATATTGTTGAGAAGGAGGCTGAAGCCTATTGAGGCTGAGTGATTTGCTCAAAATCATCTGTCAGAGAGCTTGTGACTGGAGGTAAGCTGATTCATAGGGCTGTAGTACTGTTTTTTCTTTTCTTTTCTTTGTTTTTAATTTTAATATAATTGTTTTACAATGTGGTGTTAGTTTCTGCTGTACAATGGGGGCGAATCAGCTATATATATACATATACCCTCTCCCTCGTGTACCTCCCTCCTGTGCCTCCTCAGCACCCCCACCCCAACTCCCACAACCGCTTGTCACCATTCCACCTCGCTTGATCATCACAGAGCACCAGGCTGAGCTTCCAGTGCTTAGAGAGCAGGTTCTCACAAGCTATTTTACACACGGGAGTGTGTATACTGTTTTCATTATAGCTTTCAATCAAATCTCAGCTCAAGGTATGAAATGATGTTACCTTAGCGGTTTCTCTGACAATTGGTAATAGCTGTTTCTTACCTTCAAAGTCTGTACCCTGCACTAAAGGACAGACCTAGACTTAATAATTGCTGGAAACGGGAGACCATTTGGTTCTCCATTAAACATTTTGCTAAAGAATAAAAATTAATTAATATCACTTCCCTATTTTAATGAGGTGTCTAGATTTTAAAATAGGAAAGTTATCAAACTTTTCAAAATTGTTGATTGGTTTTCCATGAAATATTTTGCTGAAGAATAAATACTCCATTTTTAGTTCTCTATTTTAATGAGATTACTAAAATTTTAAAATAGGAAATTTACCAGTCTTCACCATTTTGCAAAATGTTATAAAAATTGATTGATAAATCTGCAGTGAATTTATTTAGAAAAAAAGTTACTTTTCTACTTTAAGCATTTTGCTGATTTTACAAATGCATTGGAGTTAAATTTATAATTTCCTCCAATCTGTAATTTAGTTGGTGTAGTAATTTGTAGCTGGTGATTTCAGTATTTTTCTTGACAAGCATTATTCATGTAAAAATGATACTTTTACTGATATAGTATTATTTTCCATGAGATGATTTATAAACATATGTGTATACAGTGTGTAGACTCCTTATATTTTAAATATTTATGGTGTAAATTAGAATTAAGGTAGTTTTCTTCTTTCTTTTAATTAAAAAGATGTCAATATTTAAAAGAAAATACAGTGATTGTGGGATAGAGACCAGATTCATTACATTTTCTGTGCTGCTCTTAAGGGGTTTTCCATCCTTCTCACCTGCCCCCTTGTCTTTTGTTCAGAGTAATGTATTCTACATTAGTATCCTTTTCGGGCTCTCCAGTGCTCCGACTGCCAAAATTACAAGATTAGGTACAATGAGTTTATGTTGTGGATGTCCGTCCACCAGGGACTTAACAAGCTGAAATTGTCAACTTGGACGTAAACCAATGGCCTCAAGCTAAAAGGTAAGTGAAATTTCAGCTGCACTGTAGAACACTTGCAAGCGTGTCTTCATTAAACCAATGATGTTCTCCAAAAGAGAGTTATTTCCAGTCAAAAATACAATTTGGCTCCACTATCAGATGATGTTAAAAAAAACAACAACCAAAACATTCTATAAACAAAAAAAGGCTGAGCCGGATGTCAAGAGGCAGAATGTACCTTGGTGCCTTCTGCACTTAGAGATAATCTTCATAAGAAGTAGAGCTTTGTGTGACACCATGTCAGCGAGCTCTTGGAGGGATCCTACTTTCACAATGATAACTAGTCGGGTGGAAGTGTCACTAGTACAGTGTCTGCTGGGTTACCATCCTCCCGTCTCTTCTCGAGAACACTTTTGATTTATTTGGACCCAGAAAGGAAATACATCTTTCTCTACTCTGTCTAGTGTTTGACTTACTGCAAAGACAGATGAGGGGATCTTTACTGTAAGTTACTCATTGTGATTGGATTTGACGTTTTGCTTAAAACTGTATTTATTCATTTTTCACACATTAGAAAATTCATAGAATGTTCTGGACTGTCGTGGGGACAGCCACCTGTTCATAGTCATTTCAAAATTTACTGTTTGAATACTGAGGCACAAGCTGTAGAGGAAAGCAATTTAGATGAAAATTGTCTCCTTTTAGATCAAAATACTCCTAGTAAGCATTCTAGGACTATAACTGGATTCACTTTATTAAGGTGGATTTCTAGGCAATATGAAATGCAAGAATATTAGTGGTGAATATTTTGGGTCACTTGAAAATGAGGACATGCAAATCTAGATGTGAGTGAAACTCTGAAATCTGGAAATAAAATATTAGTCAATTAACCAGGAGGAGAAGGGGACGGCCGAGGATGAGATGGCTGGATGGCATCACTGACTCGATGGACGTGAGACTGAGTGAACTCTGAGAGATGGTAATGAACAGGGAGGCCTGGCGTGCTGCAATTCATGGGGTTGCAGAGTCGGACACGACTGAGCGACTGAACTGAACTGAACTGAACCATACTTACTAGAGATGTCTTCCAAAGTTAAGATTTTAGATTAAACAAAAAACTATTAAACATAAGGCAATCTCTGATTTTATTATGTTATCTGCTGCATATGCTTTGGGGAATTCAGTTTTGCAGATGACATGAACACTGGGGCTTCTCTTGGCATTTGCTTATTTAATGCTTGCTAAGAAGAAAGAGAGTAGGAGGGATGAAGAACTCTTACGAGCCAGGCTGTAAACTAATTTAAACACAAATTCTGTCTTCTATAAACTTAAAGTTTATAGGGGAGACTTGTGTAAACAAAAAATTATGAAGGCATTAAGTCCTATTGTAACACAGTTTGGTGCAAATGGAGTGGAGAAGTGAAACTACTCTGTCCAGATAACAGAAGATTCACAAAGAAGATGACCCTAAACAGAGCCTTAATGATGAAGCAGTGGTTTACAAAATATGTAGGTGGTACCCTCAAGAGACAAAATAATATTAAATAAATCACAAAGATGGGGCTGAAGTTGTCAACAGCAAAAACAAAAATCTTCTCTAATCCCTGTATTCATCTCACCTTGCAGACGTAACTGTTTATGTCTGTCTTTAAGTATTTCTTTATCACCATATTCTGTTTATATATTCATTTAGCAGTGAACCTGCCCTGACTCCTATGTAGGAGGAGAGATATTACCAACTCATTTCTTTCTTCTCTTACTCCACCTATATCCCCACATTCTTAGTTTTGTCAGACATACATTTCCCTATTATGTCAAGGTGGATAATATTTAAATATCATTCTGGGAGCATAATGAAGTCTCCTTCAACTGGTCTAGGTTATTGTTGTTATTAGTCACTTGATCATGTTGGACTCCTTGAAACCCATGGACTGTAGCCTGCCAAGATCCTCTGTCCATGAAGTTCTCCAGACAAGAACACTGGAGTGGGTAGCCATTCCCTTCTCCAAGGGAATCTCCCCAACCCAAGGCTTCCCTGGTGGCTCATCAGGTAAAGAATCCACCTGTAATGAATGAGACACAGGAGATGCAGGTTCAGTCCCTGGGTGGGGAAGACCCCCTGGAGAGTGAAGTGGCAACCCACTCCCGTATTCTTGCCTGGAGAAGCCCAGGGACAGAGGAGCCTGGCGGACTACAGTCCATAGGGTCACAGGACTGAAGAGATGGAGGACACACGTGAGCACATCATCAGGATTAAGTTAAATATTGTTCATGTCTAACCCAAATGGTGAGCACTGATTTCAGGACACT
The DNA here is from genome assembly GCA_006410875.1 of Neotragus pygmaeus. NCBI lineage: Eukaryota > Metazoa > Chordata > Mammalia > Artiodactyla > Bovidae > Neotragus > Neotragus pygmaeus. Next base: position 1,997,102 of record SJYV01023421.1, on the reverse strand, counting down.
TCTGGGCCCCTCTGAGGGAAGGATGGTTCTGTGCATTTCCTTATGCCTCATGGATTGCTTTGTATCATGGCGTGTCTTAGTTTACTTCTAATATGAGCTATGACATCTCCTCTGGAGTATTTTCTTCTTGAAGTTTCTAATCATATCTTTTTTTCACATGATTACCCAAATCTTTATTCTCTTTCGTAAGATACACATTCTGTTTGCCCTAACAGTTTCTTGGGAATCATCGTCAAGGCTTTCACAGGACCTGAGTATGGCTTCCCAAGCTTGATGCACAGTTGTTATCCTGGGTTTGTTTGTTCGCTTGTTTTTTCCCCCATATATGCTGAGTTAGTTCTGCTGTTTACCAAACCTTGTTATTTGTCTTTTTGTGTTTTTTTTCTGGAGTATATATCAAGTGACTATTTCAGAAAGGGCAATTGGAAGGTGACTATCCTGATTCTGTGTTTGTCTGAAAATGCTTTACTTGTCCTTCACAGCAATTCACACTTCAGACATAAACTTTGTATTAACTTGTGGTGTAACAAGTGACAAAACCTGGCCTAAAACAACATGAATTTATTTATCTTACAGTTTTGTAAGTCAGAAGTCTGAAACAGTTCTCATTGCACTAAAATCAAGGTGTTGGCCAGGCTATGTTCCATTCTGTAGACTCGATGGGAGAATCTGTTTCCTGATCATTTAGGTTGCTGGCAGAAATCAGTTTCTGTGCATTTAGGACCAAGGTCTCCATTTTCTTGCTGGTTGTTAGTAAACGGAGGACCATTCCTGGTTTCCAGAAACCACTGCATTCCTCTCGGCTCTTGGCCCCCTTTGGTTCCATCTTTAAAGGCAGCAGTGGTGGGCTGGATGCCATGTCACATCTCTCTGATCTTCCTTCTATGACATCTGTCTCTGACTCAGCCAGAAAATGGTCTTCTAAAAAAGTGGAACCTTTTTACCCTTTGTCCTGTATGGACATTCCAGGATAATCCTCCCCATTTAAAGGTCCATGAATGTAAGCACATCTACAAAGACCCCTTTGCTCTGTAAAGTAATATATTCACAGGTTTTAGAAATTAGCTTGTGAACATCTTTTGGGGCCATTGTTTTGCCTAGGTTTGGAAACACCTGCCCTTAGAAATTTAAAAGACACTGCTCTTTTTCCTTCCATAGTTGAGTGTTATTGATAGAGAATTTCATGTTGATTTTATTTTTATTTCCCTGCTGGTAATTTCTTATCTCTCTGGAAGATGTAGGAGTCTATCCTCATGCTTGTCATTCTAACATCCTCAATATATAGTTGTGGTCTTTTTTTTTTTTTTTTTAAGTTCCTCCTTTTGCTCATCAGAAGGCCCCAGCAGTGTTTTTGTCTAGAGTTTTTTGAATGAGTGATCATTCTACTTTTCATATCCAGAATTAGGTCTTAGTAACTATTGCACTTAGTATATATTGATTTGATTGAGAAATGTTTAAGCTGGGCATATAGATTTGGCTGTCAGGAGCATAAAGAAACAGAATGTGAATATATTATGAAGAGAAAAAACCTAAGGAAGAAACCAAGAACACTTCTATTTAAGGTTAAACAGAGGAAAGGGAAGAAAGGGCCAGTTATCTTGTGAAAGGACAACATTAAACAGGAAATTGATTCTGGTGGAATTCTGTCCTCCAAAATACCCAGTTCTCCCTTTGAGTTTTAGAATTATACTTCATTTTTAAGAAATATATACTTTTCCCTGATCTGATAAAAGGAATTTTTTAAGATTGCATAGTTTGTAACTGCTCTGTAAACTATAAAGTGGCAGGTATACAGATTTAGAATGTTAATGTGGTTGCTATTATCTCAGATGCTTTCATTCTTTCTATAAATAATAATGTTTCTGTTTTTTAATGTTATTGAGGAATAATAGACAAATATAATTGTATTCATTTAAAGTGTACTATGTGATGATTTGATATAAATATACATTGTGGAATAATCATGATAATTAACACACCCAACACCCCACATAGTCATCTTGTGCGTGTGTTTTGATGTGCTTGTGTGTGTTAAGGATGCTTAAGATCTACTCTCTTAGCAACTTTCAAGTCTACACTATCATATTATTAACCTATAGTCACCATGCTGTTCCTTAGAACCAGTATTTCTTATGAGTCAAATTAAGGCTCAGTTATCCCAAGTTGTTTTTTTTTTCCTCCCTACTTTCACTTGCCTTAGTACTTTGGTTAGATCATATCTTAAATATTTACTGTGTACCCTATCAATAAGATTTATACAAGGTCCTGCTACTGCTGCTGCTAAGTCGCTTCAGTTGTGCCTGACTCTGTGCAACCCCATGGATGGCAGCCTACCAGGCACCCGTCCCTGGTATTCTCCAGGCAAGAACACTGGAGTGGGGTGCCATTTCCTTCTCCAATGCATGAAAATGAAAAGTGAAAGTGAAGTCACTCAGTTGTGTTCGACTCTTCGCGACCCCATGGACTGTAGCCTACCAGGTTCCTCCATCCATGGGATTCTCCAGGCAAGAGTACTGGAGTGGGTTGTCATTGCCTTCTCCATACAAGGTCCTAGGAAGGTGATATTTGAAACTGAGATTCCAACTCCAAAAAGGAAGAAAAAAAAATTGAGATAATTGCCTGTTTGAAAACATTGAATGAGAAAAAAATTTAATTAAAAATACTCTTCATTTAGACATCACCTGAACATGGATAATCATTGCTGCTCAGTATGGTGGAGACATAACAAGTGTTCAGCCCTTTCCCTACAGGACAGTGGTAAACAGTCCCTACCATTTCAACAGATGCATATTTTTGCAATGCTGGCTCCAAATAACTACTTTTATCCAGAGTCAGTCTTCTTGTTCTGGTGATTACAATAGCAAGGTAGAGAAAATAACTAAGGGCTGCTGTACAAACTAACATTGTAATGAAGATCTAAATTTGCTCATTATCCCTTGAAATAGCAGTTAGAAGGAACAGGGGGGGCGTGATATTGCTGTTCTTTTGCGTACTCTGCAAGGAGAAGGAAGCAATTTGAATAAAATATCTGACAAATAAACTGTCGAGAATTTGTCAGAAGTATGTTCGTGGTCTCTGCAGGAAGTCTGTGAGGAGAGCTGAAGGCCTGTAATGATGAGGAAATCTTTGCCCCAGTCTCCGATACATTGTGGGAGCACATCTTTTCTAGAACTCTGTCTGTATCTTGCATGCCCCAAGGGGCCACTCCTGCCCCTCCTCAAGCCTAGCCAGCGAGCTCAAAACCAAAAGATTCCTCTGAAGGGGTTATTTAAGATGTGGTAAATTTTCCTATATGACTCATAAATACTTTGTACCCAGATTCAGTGATCTGTGTAATCTATGCCTGAACCAATCGTTTATTTTTAAGTATATTTATAGTCTCCACTCACCAAAAAGAACTGAAAAATAGAAAGCTGCCTTTAAAGAGAATCATAAAAATGGCTTATTATTTTCAAGGCCACGTTTTAAATAAGCAGCATTCTTTCTTCCATTAAGTTACTCCACAATTTAAAATCCAGTGGAATAGTGAATCTTAGATGTTCAGTCATGTCTGGCTCTTTGTGACCCCATGGACTGTAACCTGCCAGACTCCTCTATCCATGGAATTCTCCAGACAAAAATACTGGAGTGAGTTGCTATTCCCTTCTTCAGGTTTCTTCCCAACCTAAAGATCAAACTCGGGTCTCCTGCATTGCAGGCAGATTCTTTATCATCTGAGCCACCCCATTCCCAGAGAAATATGTGTATGTTAAAAGTTTATTGTGATTTTTTAAACTTGGCAAACCCAATAGAGTATTGTAAAGTTAAATTTAAAGATAAATAAATAAATAAATTTATAAAAAAAATAAAAAATAACTTTGAAAAAAAATTTTTAAAGATTTGGTTAAAATAACTTTTTAAAGAACTATTCAGATTTATTTAAAGTTATCTCATGGTCTTAAGGTCACGAGTTGAAATATTTATACAAATAATCCATAAGAAATTGCATCTGATTTAAAAAAAAAAGGGAAAGAGGAGTGGTTACAACTTAACATGTAATAAAAATAAATACATCTTTCATCAGTTTGAAGCAGGAAGTGAGATATGAATTTGAAGCTCCTTCATGAAAAGTAGCTATTCTGTTTCCTTGAGACTTAAAGTTTGTTGTTGTCGTTTTTTGCCAAAATGTTTAAAGTTTTTTAATGTAACAGACCAAGGTATAGACTTATTTCTATATTGAAAAGGATAGTAGAAATTGTTTTGGCAATAGAAAAATATGTAATTGAGGCTCTTCAGTGATAGAGTCTGTCTTTGTGATTTTTCAAATGTATTTCTTTTTTACTATCCAGCTGGAAATTCCTTTTGGTTACAGACTGCTCATCAGAGAGAGCTCACCATTTCTCTCACTCCTGTGTGGGAAGGGCTTAGCCTGAAGCCTTTCAGGAATCTCAGTCCTCGGGTCATAATGATCTTTCATGTTTCCAGAGATCTTATTTCTCTCTGTTGAGAGCAAAAACTCTTTCTGATGAGTAATTCTTGGAGTAAAATTTATAGTCATACAGTTCCTACCTGAGTTCAAACTCAGTTCCTGAGCTCAAACTCAGACTCTTCTCTCTGGATTTCTCCAACTTTCATAGAGCATAATGGTTTGCTGTATTTCCTGTATCGGTGTAGTAGCTTTCTGAGCTTGGTTATACAAGGACCTGTTTAAAACATTGTCTTATCAATAGACTATCAGTTCAGTTCAGTTCAGTTGCTCAGTCGTGTCCAACTCTTTGCGACCCCATGAATCGCAGCATGCCAGGCCTCCCTGTCCATTACCAACTCCTGGAGTTCACTCAGATTCACGTCCATCGAGTCAGTGATGCCATCCAGCCACCTCATCCTCTTGTCGTCCCCTTCTCCTCCTGCCCCCAGTCCTTCCCAGCATCAGAGTCTTTTCTAATCAGTCAACTCTTCACATGAGGTGGCCAAAGTACTGGAGTTTCAGCTTTAGCCTCATAGGAGAAAATTAAACATATAATCATCTCAAAAGAGACAGAATTAAACACCCATTCATGATAAGATCTCTCAGCAAGAAAGTTTTGAAGAGTGCTTGATGAAGCGCTTTTCTCAGTTGATAAAGATGTAAGCAATTAATAAAGGGAAATCTCAATTAGAGTCAGGAGACCAGAGGACCTGTCATGCTTTACAAAGATAGCAGAGTCCAAGGAAAATAAAGACTTATTCTTTCCCGACAAGATCTCAGCCAATGAGAGACTGTCACAGCTCAGCCAATGCAAAGGCATTGACTTTTTCATTACTCTAGCCCTCACAACTGCCTTTTCTCCCTCTAAAAAATAGTTCTCTCCATTTCTGCAGGGGACTTGCATGTGGTTTGCTTGTGCTTGCAGACCCCAAATTGCAGTTCTTTGCTGATCCCAAATAAACCCATTTTTTCTGGAACAATAACTGGCAGCCTATTTGTCTTAGGTCAACATTTTGGTGGCATGTGTAGGAATCTAGAGAGGACTCTCAACAATTCCAAGGCTGGTAAGCAAACAGGTGCAGTCCCCACATTAAGCCCATTGACATCCACTGCTTTTCTCACCCTGTCCTGGAGTTGAAAGATCTGTCTTTCTCCTGGATGAACGTCTCTGTTCTTCGCATCTTGAAGCTCTCTGGGCTTTATTTGGAATCATCCTTTCTGGTTAAGAGCTTGTTCTGGCTTGACCTGATTTTGAAATCAGACTGTTCAGGGGAACTGTGCCTGCCTTTGGCCCTTTCCTTTAGGGACAGAGCTGTGTCATTGGAACTCTGCTGGTTCATAGTTTGGCTGGCTTACCTTGGGGATAGGGGCTATTCTGTTGGAACTGTACTGAGCAGTTTTTAGCCTGGCTCCTCAGTGACCAGAATCTTCCCTTAGAACTGGCTAGTATTAGATCTACAGGCTGTTTGAGTTGTTTAGGCTATTTAAAAAGTATTCTCTTACTCTAGAGAAAAAACTCAGAAATGGGATTTCAGTTATCCAAATATTTTGAGGGCAACTTCCTTTACAGGATCCAAGGCCTATTTTATGTTTGAAAACCCTGAACCTTCTTCACGTACATGCTAACTAAATGTGTGTGCTGTGCGTTGTCACTCAGTCATATTGGACTCTTTGCAACCTTATGGACTGTAGCCTGCCAGGTTCCTCTGTCCATGGAATTCTCCAGGCAAGGATACTGGAGTAGGTTGCCATGCTCTTCTCCAGGAGATCATCCCAACCTAGGGAATTGAACCTGAATCTCCTGCATTGGCAGGCAGGTTCTTTACTGCTAGCGCCACCTGAGAAAAGGCAGTTAAGAACATGGGAATTATGGGGAACTTTTGAACATCATCTGGTGACCTGAAAGTAAAGAGTTCTCTGAAATGAACTGACAACCTCTGATAAGAAAGCTTTCCCAAGATCTCCAGACCAGACTTGTTGGAATTTTGTCATCAGGCCCTTGACAATGACTTAACAATTCAGGTGATTCCAATTTCCTTGATCTTGATAGTATACGAACCTTAGATGAAGACCGCCTGGGTATGTTCCCTCTTGCCCTTTGTTACTCAAATGTGACCTCAGCAGTCTTGTTCTTTCTTGATCATGTGAAGACACAGAATAGGCAGGTATCTATAAAACAGGAAGAGTTCTCTCAGCAGACCCTTACCCTGACAGCACCCTGATCTTGGGATTCCAGCCTCCAGCACTGTGAAAAATTAATTTCTGGTGATTAACTACCCAATGGTGGCTCAGATGGTAAAGAATCTGCCTGCCATGTGGGAAACCCAGGTTTGATCCCTGGGTCGGGAAGATTCCCCTGGAGAAGGAAATGGCAACCCACTCCAGTCTTCTTGTTTGGAGAATCCCATGGACGGAGGAGCCTGGTGGGCTACAGCCCATGGTGTCTCAAAGAGTAGCACGCGACTGAGCGACTAACATTTTCACTTTCACTAGTGTTTTGTGATGGCAGCCTGAACTGACTAAGACAGTAAGGAAACAAAAAGGGGTTTGGCTCATCCACCGTTGGTGGAATGGGCTCCTTACAAGTCTAATGAGCACTCTTCCAGGGCAGAGCATCTCCTTCAACAAGTGCTGACTGGGCACCTGCCTGAACCTCTGTTGAATTTGAATTCCCAATGATATAGATTTGATGGTGTGCACTGCTTGGAATCTAGGCAATTCAGTAAAGGTACCAATTTATCCTAGAATTAAATCAAGAGGAAGATAGATTACTATCACATGTGTGTATGTGTGTGTGTGTTTACTCTATTGAACATTTTAATAGTGTTGAGGGAGGGAGATGAATATCTTTGACAGTATATTTCCAATTCCTAATAACCTGAGTTCATTTTCCCATATCTTCAGAGTAGTTGTCTCTTTTCTGAAAAGTTTTCCATATATTACTATGATAGCCTGGTGCCAAATCAGCATTTAAGGGGGTAAATTTAGAAGAGTGCAGTTAGGGACCTCCCTGATGGTACAGTGGTTAAGAATGCCCCTTCCAATGCAGGGGTTGTGGGTTTGATCCCTGATCTGGGAACTAAGATCCCATATGCTGTGGAGCAGGTAGACTCATCCACTGCAACTAGAGAAGTGCATGTGCCAAAACTTGGGCAAGCCCACACATAGCAACCTGTGCAGCCAAAGACTTGAAGAGAAAAAAAAAAAAGGGTACGGTTATACCTCCCCTGATTCTGTCTGTAAATCATATCACCAAGTGACTTGTGGGACCCCTTGCTTCCACAGCTAAGGAGGATCTGCCTTCCAGCCTAGATGCTGTATGGCTGACAAACAGGGAAATACTGCACAAGGATAGCTATGCATGGAAGGTCTGCAGCAAAAGACATAAAATAAGTTTTCCTTCTTTTAATCTCTATTAAATATAAAGAATATAAATGATTATAACATAATACCATAACTAAACAACACCACGTATAGCAAGGCAAAAGGCATAGAGCACATAGCTTTTGAATATGCATCTCTTTTGAGTAGACCTGGCTCTATTCTCTATTTATTTATAACCCAAGTCTCATGGTTTCAGTATAGTGTTACTGTAAAGATTCCAAAGGATCTGCTTACTACACCCCTCTCTTTGTTGTTGCTGTTTTAGTTGCTAAGCTGTGTCTGACTCTTTTGCAACTCCATGGACTCCTCTGTCCATTAGATTCTCCAGGCAAGAATACTGATGTGGGTTTCCATTTCCTTCTCCAGGGGATCTTCCTGACTCATGGATTGAAACCATGTCTCCCACATTGACAGGTGGATTCTTTACCACTGAGCCACCAGGGCAGCCCAATACTCCTCTCTTAAACTGTTGATACAATATAGTCTACAAGCTGCTCAAGAAGTGCTAAAGCTGAAGCTCCACCTCATGCGAAGAGTTGTCTCATTGGAAAAGACTCTGATGATGGGAAGGATTGGGGGCAGGAGGAGAAGGGGACGACAGAGGATGAGATGGCTGGATGGCATCACGGACTTGATGAACGTGAATCTGAGTGAACTCCAGGAGATGGTGATGGACAGGGAGGCCTGGCATGCTGCAATTCATGGAGTAGCAAAGAGTCGGACACGACTGAGAGACTGAACTGAACTGAACTGAACTGAAGCAATCAATCTCAGGCTTCCCAGGTGACTCGGTGGTAAAGAAACCGCCTGCCAATACAGGAATCACAGGAAACATGGGTTTGATCCCTGGGTCAGGAAGATCCCCTGAAGGAGGAAATGGCAACTCACTCCAGTATTCTTGCTGGAAGAATCCCACGGACCATAGTGTCTCAGAAGAGTCTAACACAACTGAGTGCAAGAACATGCACCAAACAATTAACCTCATGGTCTAGAAAAACCTGAAGTGAGACAGTTCACACCAGATGAACTTCAATCTAACTGTTTGCAGAAGTGTGCAAAACCATGTATGATACACACACACACATAAACAGGCTTTGGAATAAAATAACACAGGCTATTTAGTCTTATTGCCTTGCTGCTTAAATTATGAAATCATGTGTGATTAAGCCTAGTTTTGAAAGTGTTCTGTGGAAGCCTATTTTTGGGGTCTCTGACAGTGGGACCGTTTAGCTGCTGACCACTGCTCAACTCATGGAGCTTTGGAGCTGTTCAGCGCCAATCCTTCTTATGCTATGGAAGACACTGAAGATGCCACTGTGTCACACATGTTTCCAGTTAATCCCCTGCCAGGCTCTCTGACTGAATTACACCATCACTGATATGTTTTAAAGGCTTAGCTAATTTGAAGCATAGTCATAGGTTAAACACTGTTGAGTCGTCAAACATGAAATATATGTTTAGCATAAACAGATCATTTTGCAGATACTAACACGGCTAATGGGGCGCTAACATAAGGGGAGGTAAATACCTTTGTCTTATTTTGTTCTTTTACCCAAAACATTATAGCACCCATTCTTTTAATAGTAAAAATAAGGTACAAGGAGAATTCTCCATTTATTATAGTATAGACAAACAATCTGAATAATTCAGACTGTGTTTACAGAGCCCAAAGTGAGGTTCAGATTTCATAAATATTCATGATTAGTGTGGGTAAGCCATCCAGATAATTCAGAAGCCGTCCTATCCCTGAATGGTTCAATTTGCTAGTAGAGAGGGAGCCAATTTGCCAGATAATTATGATGTCTCTACTATACTGCTAATTATCTTAATTCAGATGGTTGTTTCAATCTGGTTATGTGAAATTAGGTGGATTTACTCAAAACAGAGATTATTCAAATTCTTGGCCTCTGCCTAAACATGGTGTTTCTCTTTGCCTCCATTTTTGTATTCTCCCTTTCTGCCTTTGGTATGGACAGTGTGCTAGAGAAATCAGCACTTAGGTAACTTAATTTCCTGTGATTTTATCCAATTAGGTTATTAAGCACCTGATGATACTGTTACACAGAAGGCAGGGACACTCTCCACTTGGGGAAAATGAATGGTTTTCTTCACATCCCAAAATAGGTCAACTTTCAATTATAAGAAGCTTTGGCTACCTGATGCAAAGAGCAGGCTCATTGGAATAGAACCTGATGCTGAAAAAAGAAGAGGAGAAGGGGGCAACAGAGGATGAAATTAGTTGGTGGCATCTCTGACTCAATGGACATGAGTTTGAGCAAATTCACAGAGATCGTGAAGGGGAGGGAAGCCTGGCATGCTGCAGTCCATGGGGTCACAAAGAGACACAACTTAGCAACTGAACTGAACTGAGAAGGAGGTAACAGAATGGCATTCAAGATTTAGGCCACCATTTTATTTTATTTATTTACTTTTTAACTGTACCAATTTTTGTTTCAATTCACTTCTATAATAGGTGGTATTTTTTTTGTAATCAAATTTGACAACTAAGAAAACTACTATACAAAACAAGTAAATAGAGTACCACTTCTTAATTCCAAATATACTGCCTCTATTTTCCACTGGGAATTGCTCTTAGCTATGAAGTATTTTGGGCTTCCCTGGTAGCTCAGATGGTAAAGAATCCACCTGCAGGAAAGGAGACCCTGGTTTGACTCCTGGATTGGAAGGACCCACTGGCATAGGATAGGCTACCCACTCCAGTATTCTCAGGCTTCCCTGGTGGCTCAGATGATAAAAAAAATCTGCCAGCAATGAAGAAGAGCTGGGCTCAATCCCTGGGCTGGGAAGATCCCCTGGAGGAGGGCATGGCCACCCTCTCCAACTAATTGCCAACTACTGCCCAGAGAATCTGCATGGACAGAGGAGCCAGTCCATGGAGTCTCAAAGAGCAGGACATGACTAAGTGACCAAGCATAGCACAGGACAGCATGAAGGATATTATCAAGATCGTGTAGGCCACCATTTTAAAATCTTTGTCCTTCTACTTATCTCTATTACTGCTTCTTTCAAGGAATCTGTTTAGTAGCTAGAAAGAGAAAGTAGCCATACAAGAGAAAAAACTGATGAGAAATTATTGGTGGAAAACACAGGAAGAAAATCGTTTAATATGACAATGAAAAGAACTGCAAAAGCAGTTCTCAGAGTCAGACCCTGTGTTGTGTTTTGAACACGTCAGTGAATGTTGTTCTCAGGTGGAAACCCGACTGTCCAGAAACTGTCAGTTTTACAGAGCTTTCCTTCCAAAGCTTTGTGAGTTTCACAAGCAACTCCTCTGTTTTATCTAGTGTCTATCAAGAAGCTGTTGCCACACAGCATAGAGCTAGACAGTCTGACATATTATGGTGGGTCAGAGCTTTCAAAGAACTTCTCTGTCTAAGGAGGCAGAAAAGTTGGCAGAAATGCAGAGACAGCATCAGGCCTCTCTGTTTCCACAGAAGGTGACAAAACTCTGCCGTTTTCATCCACGAGAAAGTCTGGTTGAGCCTTCAATACCCATTTTCTTGCCAGAAGAATTTCTGCTGGTTTGTTTGGATTTTGCACCTTCAGCAGTGATCAGAATAGGGCTCTCTTAACAAATCTGTAAGAAGGGCGTCTGTTTCACTTTCACAAAATTCAGAATCATTGTTTGAAATTGGTCATGATAAAGGAGTAAGTATGGGGTAGAGGCAGAGAAGGCAATGGCAACCCACTCCAGTACTCTTGCCAGGAGAATCCCATGGATGGAGGAGCCTCATAGGCTGCAGTCCCTGGGGTCATGAAGAGTCGGACATGACTGAATGACTTCACTTTCACTTTTCACTTTCATACCTTGGAGAGGGAAATGGCAACCCACTCCGGTGTTCTTGCCTGGAGAGTCCCAGGTACAGGGGAGCCTGGTGGGCTGCTGTCTATGGGATCACACAGAGTCAGACACGACTGAAGCGACTTAGCAGCAGCAGCAGCATGGGGTAGAGGGCAAGGTAGCAGTGCAAAGTACACAAAGGAACAAGGGGGCCTTCTCCGATGGTACAGTGGATAAGGATTCCCCTGCCAATTCAGGGGATCGATCCCTGGTTCAGGAAGATTCCATGTCCTATGGAGCAACTAAGCCAGTGTGCCACAGCTACCGAAGCCCCTGCCCCCTAGGGCCCATGCTCTGCAGCAAGAGAAGCCACCACAATGATATAGTAGCCTCTACTCACTGCAGCTAGAGAAAAACTTGCAAATCAGCTAAGACTGGGCACAACAAAAATCAAAATGAATAACATTAAAAAAAAAAAAAAAAGAGGAAGGCAGTAGGGCAGGTAAACTGGAGTGATACAGAGGAAAGCTCCTTGAGGGCAAGAACTATATTTATTTGTATTTGCAATCATTGCATCCTGTTTAGGGAAGTGAAATATTCCCACCCTTTTGCCCACCTTCCCCATTACTGCCTTTCTCTCTCGTCCCCATCGGCCAAGATGTTGCTTCCGTGTTTAGTGTGAGTTAACAGCATCAGTTCAGTTCAGTCCAGTTCAGTCGCTCAGTCGTGTCCGACTCTTTGTGCCCCATGAATCGCAGCACGCATGACGGGGCCATATGTCAGAAGCTGGGGTCACTGATCACACTCATTTGTTGGGTTAGGAAATTAAGTGAACCAAGATCAGTGAACACTAACAGAAAGGCTAGAAGGGACAAGAATTCAGTGGCTATTTCAAATGACAGCGAGCAATGTATTTACATTTGCTGGATATGAACCTCTAGCCCAATACATGGAGTGACTGATTGAAATACGTCCAGATTGTATAAATTCCCTATTAAATATGTAAAGACCAACTCTGAAAATAACTTTTTAAAATTCTTAGATTTGTTGCTAGTATCCATATATAGATGTCAGAAACAAGTATTTTGCTAATGTTTTCATTCATTAATTAACATATTTATCAGGAGCTGACTTTCATCCCTTAAGTTACTCCCTGGTCTGTTCCATGCCAAAATTAATGTTCTGGGTATTGTTTGATGCTCTGCAGACATATCAAGCTAGACTGCAGTTACTCTCAGAAAAGACCGGCTTCATGGGTGTGCAACCTGTGTCATCTCACAATGCCTCACACTCAGGAGGAACCCACTCTTGGCTTAATGCTCTGTCATCACTGCCTGGAAAGCCTTATACATTTTTAAATGAGGGATATCACATTTTCATTTTCCATTAGGACCCCCAAAGTACATAGCTGGTCCTGCTTTCAGAGTCAAGATGATGGCATCTCATGATGAGGAAATTCAGGTTGTCTGAGGTCAAGGAACCACAGCCCAAACATTCCTTAAAAAGCCATTAGATAATAAGGATACAGAGAGTTCATAGGCATATCTTGACTCTCAGTATTCAGAAACTAGTATACTCTGAGATTAGTCAGGTATCAGGTAAGAAGATTATGAAATATAAGAACCAGAAAGTTTTGGAAAAGAGACTCACCCAAGGAACCCCAAACTCCCAGATATGTCAACTTTGTAAAAATGAAAATGAAAAAAGAATCCATATGAGGAAGGCATGGTCTCTGAAGTGGTTCCATGCCCCCACTTTTATTTGTTTTATTTTAAACTTATTTATTTATTTTACTTTACAATACTCTATTGCCTTGCCATACATCGACATGAATCCACCACAGGTTTTGCTTCATTGACTACACTGAAGCTTTTGACTGTATGGATCACAATGAACTGTGAAAAGCTATTAAAGAGATGGGAATACCTTACCTTCCTCCTGAGGAATCTGCATTCAGATCAAGAAGCAACAGTTAGAACTGGACATGGAACAATGGACTGGTTCCAATTTGGGAAAGGAGTATGTCAAAGCTGTATATTGTCACTTTGCTTATTTAACTTACATGCAGAGTACATCACAGGAATTGCCGGGCTAGATGAAGCACAAACTGGAATCAAGATTTCAGGGAGAAATGTCAGTAACCTCAGATATGCAGATGACATCATGCTTATGGTAGAAAGTGAAGAGAAATTAAAGAACCTGTTGATGAAATTGAAAGAGGAGAGTGAAAAAGCTAGTTTAAAACTCAACATTCAGAAAACTAAGATCATGGCATCCAGTCCCATCACTTCATGGCAAATAGATGNACTGATTTGTCAGAGTGTCTGGGTCATTTCCCCTGCATCATCATTGTTTAGTCTCTAAGTCATGTCTGACTCTTGTGACCCCATGGACTGTGGCCTCCCAGGCTCCTCTGTCCATGGGATTCTCCAGGCAAGAATATTGGAGTGGGTTGCCATTTCCTTCTTCAGGGGAATGTTGGGTTTATGTTATTTTAGGGGACAAGGAAATGCCATAAGTGATGTTATATGTTTCCTTAATATCACTTTGGGAAACATATAATGTCTAGCTGTCCCGCTTGCGGTACTATTGAAATTAGGTTGGCTATTAGCAGCCTGGTCCCTCCATTTCAAATTTCCTCATTGCCTTTTCTGGTAAGAATCTTAACAGTCATTAATTATTACTGACTTGATACATTATTTCATTAGAATTTTCAAAATGGTGTTTTTAATTCTATCATATCTTTTGTTTTCATTATCTAAAATTCTTCAATATAGAACATTTTTCTTTCATCTCTTTATTTACCATAAAATACCATTCCTACAGGAAATTTGGTATACATGCTTAGTTCTTCCTCCTACTCCAGCTTTTTTTAAAAACACTGTTTAGGCTATTGGTACCCCAGCAACCTCTAGTGGTGATCAGTGAGTGTTTTGGGTTTTGTTGTTGTTAATTATAAGTTCATGGGCTTTGAAATTATTTGAAATGTTTTAATCTACTGCACTCATTATTTTTCATGCTGCAGTTGTCTAATCTATGGTTAGTGGGCTCTCTTTAAGTAGGTTCCTGCCTCTCTTTGACATGTTCCCAGAAGTCTGATATATTTTTGCCTTTTTAATATAAGATATTCCAGATTCACCTTGTATCTTTTCTTTACCGGACCTGAAATCAACTATTTCTCCAAGAATTTCTCATCATTTTCATGGGAAATAGCATTAATACATGGCAACCATGCTCAGTGCTGCTTTTTTCAAACAACATTTTACTCAAGTATAATTAATTTGCAGTGTTGTGTCAGTTTCAGATGTACAGCAAAGTGATTCAGTCAAGACATCTGGAACAATCGTCTTGGCTATTTTGAGGTCAATCTAAGACTAAGATTTTGTTTATACAACAAAGGTACTACTCCTTCTGTCTTCAGGAGATATTATATGTATACAGAATAAAGAAGGGAGGCAAAATTAAGAGAAATTTTTTTTAAGTTCTCTTCTTTTAATCTTTTGTCTTCTGCACATTCTTAAAACTTAATGCTAAAGTGGTTTTGTCCTAACAGTTTCCCAATAAATAAATATTTGATATGTTTTGTTTTAATTTTTTAACCACATTAAATGAAATTATAGTAGAAGTTATCTATAGTAGAATCAGATTCCTGATGCAAGAGTTAATAAACAGGTAAATATTTTTGGAACAATTTTTTGATTATTGACTATCTATGATGATGATGGTGAGTCACATCACACTCATGTGGCTAAAGGAATTACTTGTAAGTAATTAAGCACTTCTGGGAGCCAGGACTATCTCATGGAAATCCCTTAATCTTAGTAGACCCAGAAAAAAGTGATAGTCCCTGGGTCGTGTCCAACTCTTTGAGATTCCATGGACTATAGCTCACTAGACTCCTCTGTCTATGGAATTCTCCAGGCAAGAATACTGGAGTGGGTTGCCATTCCTTTCTCCAGGGGATCTTCCCCAACCCAGGGATTGAAACTGGGTCTTCCATGTTGCAGGCAGATTCTTTAGTGTCTCAGCCACCAGGACCCAGGTGCATGACAAATATGCTGGTAGACATTTATCCACTACCATTTCAAGTGCTCACTTGTTGCTCCAGCCTCTTTTCTGATATAATAGAGTACTTGTTCCATGTAACACAATCAGGGACAATAATAAAAGTCATAGCAGCAGAAAGAGAGAGCCAAAGTCCTGTCTTATTCTCTTTCCCCATTTCCAAGTACAGATGAGAGCAAGTGTTCATAGACTTCAAGCTTCCCTTCGAACATAGACTAAAACAAGGGTGAGATAGCTGCTTGATCTGTTTACTAGGGAGTTTGAATGGCTTGAATGGGAATCTGTAACTATTTTTGCACAACTTTACCACTCATCAAGATGTCAGATTCACAGATACTTCTTTCAAAGGAAATATTCTTAATTTGAATTTCTTCAAGTTTGTCCAAAACTGTTATCTCTTGGTTTAAGGCTTAGCATTTTCAGTATTTCCCTACATTTCCACACAAGTTAAAAAATTCGTAAGGTTGTACATGTATCTATTTTTTTCTGAATCCTTCATTAGCATTAGGCTATCTGATTATAAATTTAACTGTCAATCACCACCTGATTTCATTTCACAATACTTTCAATTTTGTTTTTCTTTGTTGTATTCAGTCTCTAGACTTGTCTAATAAAATAACTTTAAGAATCTTTTTCTTCTTAAAAACAATTCTATAGGGCTGCATTACCATATTTAAGTAAATGAGATTTACATTTTTACATTCTTTCAAAGGAAAAGAATAAGAAATGTTGTTAAATTATTAACTCTTTTGTCAAAATGTTTTAAAATTCTCTGTGTTTTTATTTATCAGATATTTTTAATTGAAGTTGTTTCTTAGAAGATGAATTCCTTGTGAAGAAAACTTTGAATTCTCCTTTTATCTATACATTAAACAACTTATGCATCTTTTATTCCTTTAATTTTAAATGCCAACATTTTACTCTTGGGTACTTTCTATGCAGAAGATCCACAACAAGAATAAAACTTATTCTGCAATTCTTTATATACAGGTGAGTAACTATTTAAAAATTATTACAAACTGATGATCAAAATCTTCTATAAAGCTGCTGTGCTACAAAGTAGATGATGACATTTTTTGGCAGGCTGTGCATGGCCAAGTTTGCTTGCAACCTAGATGATACGATAACAACACAAAAGCAAGAACTCAAGTGTGTGGTAAAGTTAGAACCTTGACTATTGGCAAGCCTTTGTTACAGTCTAGTGATGAGAATCCAGCTCCCGACCACAAGGCTGACCATCCAGCTTCTGGAAAGAACCAGGAGGTATATCTTCTCAGTGATTTCTGTCATCCTCACATACAGTTTTTAGATTGCTGATTTGGCAGAAAAAAAACAAGCTGAAAGCACTTAAGTCAATTTGGAATATTATTTACATCAATCTCGGAACTCACACTAGAATTTATTGGATGGCCTAGCTTATATATATATAGTGAAAGACTATAGTAAACAACATTTAATGATTCCTTTGTTCTCAAAGATATAGGGGGTTGAGGTAACATTGCCACCATCTCCTTTGGAGTGGTTTGAATTGCTTGCAGGTGTGCACTCACACGTGTATGGCTAGGACACTGGAGCCTATGATAGTTACTTTATCAATGTCACCTTAAGTACTATTTCATATTTATTGGCAGTTTTTAACTTTCAGTTTCTTTTTGCATTTGATGATGTTGTTGTTCAGTTACCTGGTTGTGTCCAACTTTTTGAGACCCCATAGACTGCAGCACACCAGGCTACACTGTCCTTCCCCATCTTCCAAAGTTTGCCCAAATTTGTGTCCATTGCATTGGTGATGCCATCCAGCCATCTCATCCTCTGATGCCCTCTTCTCCTTCTGCTTCTCAGTCTTTCCCAGCATCAGGGATTTTTCCAGTGAGACAGCTCTTTGCATCAGATGACCAAAATACTGGAGTTTCAGCTTCAGCATCAGTCCTTCCAATGAGCATTCAGGGTTGANCCCTCTTCTCCTTCTGCTTCTCAGTCTTTCCCAGCATCAGGGATTTTTCCAGTGAGACAGCTCTTTGCATCAGATGACCAAAATACTGGAGTTTCAGCTTCAGCATCAGTCCTTCCAATGAGCATTCAGGGTTGATTTCCCTTAAGATTGACTGGTTTGATCTCTTTGCTGTCCAAGAGACTCTCTGGAGTCTTCTCCAGCACCAGAGTTTGAAGGCATCAATTCTTCGGTGATTAGGCAGTTGAAGATAAGTTCCTACAAATTAAATTGACTTACTTTTCCTAAAATCATCCACATCCTCCTCCCAAAAAATCGCCAGAGATCCACATCTTCTAATCTCTTGGTATCAAGAATGTGCTCTTCTTGTATCTCCAGTCTTTCCTTCTTCACTTTCTCTACCTTGTCCACTGACAAACATGTTTAAATAACTACCAATTCTTTCAACTCGAATGCCTCTTACTAATAAGTTTTGGAATGAATAGGAAGTACTTATGAATCTTAAAGGCTAGCATTTGTTTCAGTCCCTATCTTAATATGCAATGATCTATATAAAGAAGGAATAAACAGCATTGGCTATGTGCTTTCCATGTACCAATTATTCATCTACATATAAATCTTTATTTTAACTAACAAAACACCTTTAAAAATAGATATTGTAATGCTCAATCTATAAGGCAGTAAAGTGAAAAGTGGAAGTGTTAGTCGCTCAGTCATGTCCAACTCTTTGGAACCCCGTGGACTGTATCCCACCAGGCTCCTCTGTTCATGGAATTCTCCAGGCAAGAATAATGGAGTGAGTCACCATTCCCTTCTCCGAGGGATCTTTCTGATCCAGTGCTCAAACCTGGGTCTTCTGCACTGCAGGCAGATTCTTTACCATCTTCAGTTCAGTTCAGTTCAGTTTAGTCGCTCAGTCGTGTCCGACTCTTTGCTNTAATGGAGTGAGTCACCATTCCCTTCTCCGAGGGATCTTTCTGATCCAGTGCTCAAACCTGGGTCTTCTGCACTGCAGGCAGATTCTTTACCATCTTCAGTTCAGTTCAGTTCAGTTTAGTCGCTCAGTCGTGTCCGACTCTTTGCTACCCCATGAATCACAGCACACAAGGCCTCCCTGTCCATCACCAACTCCCAGAGTTCACTCAAACTCACGTCCATTGAGTCAGTGATGCCATCCAGCCATCTTATCCTCCATTGTCCCCTTTTCCTCCTGCCCCCAATCCCTCCCAGCATCAGAGTCTTTTCCAATGAGTCAACTCTTCGCATGAGGTGGCCAAAGTACTGGGGTTTCAGCTTTAGCATCATTCCTTCCAAAGAACACGCAGGGCTGATCTCCTTTAGAATGGACTGGTTGGATCTCCTTGCAGTCCAAGTTTCTGTAGGGTGGTAAATAGAGGCCTAAATAATCATAACACTTGCTAACATTTATTAAGCTCTTACTAAATGATGAGTTCTGTGCTGAATGCTTTACATTTACATTCCTAACTACACATTGAATACTGATAACAACTCTGAGAAGGATATGCTATTATTATACCCATTTTAAAGATGAGGAAACTGTGGCTTAAAGAAGTGAGTAACTTTCCCAAATTCAGATGTGAGGTGTACAATGTATTGCTGCAAAACGGTCGTTCCAGAGTCTGTATTCCAAGAGGCTCAGAGTCTTTAGGGCTGTGTGGATACTGGAGGGAAAAAGTAATCCGTTTTGAGTTTATTTTTGTGTGTGGACATGGAAACAACCTAGATGTCCATCAACAGATGAATGGATAAGCAAGCTGTGGCATATATACACANCTCTAGGAGTTTTATAGTTTCTGGTCTTACATTTAGATCTTTAATCCATTTTGAGTTTATTTTTGTGTGTGGTGTTAGAAAGTGATCTAGATGAATGGATAAGAAAGCCATGGTATATATACACAATGGAGTATTACTCAGCCATTAAAAAGAATACATTTGAATCAGTTCTAATGAGATGGATGAAACTGGAGTCTATTATACAGAGTGAAGTAAGCCAGAAAGAAAAACACCAATACAGCATACTGACACATATATATGGAATTTAGAAAGATAGTAATGATGACCCTATATGTGAGACAACAAAAGAGACACAGACATATAGAACGGACTTTTGGCCTCTGAGGGAGAGGGAGAGGGTGGGATGATTTGGGAGAATGGCATTGAAGCATGTATACTATCATGTAAGAAGAGCCGCTGGTCTATGTTCGATGCAGCATGCTGGATGCTTGAAGCTGGTGCACGGGGATGATCCAGAGAGACGCTGTGGGGTGGGAGGTGGGAGGGGGATTCACGATTGGGAGCTCATATACACCTGTGGTGGATTCATTCATGTCAGTGTATGGCAAAGCCAATAGAGTATTGTAAAGCAAAATAAAGTAAAAAAGAAGAAAAAGATAGAAACAAACAAACAAACAAAGCTTTGAGACATGTACTACCAGAGCTTTTTGTGATTCTTTTTTTATTTGATATTTTTCAAAACAGTTTGTTGTTTTCCTAGTATCCCCCACAGAACTGAAGGAATTAAAAAAAATAAGGTATAGTCAATATTTATATTAGTTTCAACTGTGAAACAGAGCAGGACCGTATGGTCCTTCACCCTCATGTCCTCAACCTGCCTTTTGTCTGTGGAAAAACTTTAACCAATGAATAAGTTTTAATCAGAGAAGTTAGAAAATGTAGAAACAAAGGAAAACAGTCAAAGGAGACCAAATAACAATAGTTCAGTCATTAAGCATTGTCAAGGACATTTAGTTCCTTCTCTGGGGTTGTGGATAATATTCTGAACCATGTCCCATGAGCTGTCTTACAAATACTGAATCCACACCAGGTGAAGAAGTAACTATATGATGACCAGCCATGTAGCCATGACATAAGTCACTACGTTCTAAGAATTAGTCACAAGGAAATGGAAACAAACCAACCTTGGAACTGAAGACTAGTTGTACTTAAAATAATCAAGATAATGCTGATCAAATCACCGGTGACCAATATCAATATGACTATCAGAGCGGATTGTGCTGTTTCTGCCAGTAGCCCCTCCCTCAATGTATAAAAGCTCTAACTAGCTGATGGTCAGTGAGGGGGACTCAGTCTTTGGACAGGCATCATCATTCTGCCACACTGTTACTAGCATCCAAAATAAAACAAACTTTTCTTTCTACGAAAAAAATTTAAAAAAATAAAAAAAGGAACTAGAGATCAAATTGCCAACATCTGCTGGATCATAGAAAAAGCAAGAGAATTAAAAAAAAAATACTCTACTTCTGCTTCATTGACTACACTAAAGCCTTTGTCTGTGTGGATCACAACAAACTGTGAAAAATTCTTAAAGAGATAGGAATACCAGACCACCTTACCTGCCTTCTGAGAAATCTGTATGCAGGTCAAGAAATAACAGTTAGAACTGGACTAGGAACAATGGACTGGTTCAAAATTGGGAAAGGAGTATGTTGAGGCTCTCTACTGTCACCTTGCTTACTTAACTTATATCAGAGGACATCATGCTAAATGCGGGACTCAGTGAAGCACAAGCTGGGCTCAAGATTGCCAGGAGACATAGCATCAACCTCAGATATGCAGAAGATACCACTTAATGGCAGAAAGTGAAGAGGAACTAAAGAACCTCTTAATGAAGGTGAAAGAGGAGAGTGAAAAAGCTGGCTTAAAACTCAACATTCAGAAAACTAAGATCCCATCACTTCATGGCAAATAGAAGGAGAAAATGTGGAAACAATGACAGATTTCATTTTCTTGGCCTCCAAATTAATTGTGGATGGTGACTGTAGCCATGAAATTAAAAGATGCTTGCTCTTTGGAAGAAAAGCTATGACAAACCTAGACAGCATATTAAAAAGCAGAGACATCATTTTCTGACAAAGGTCTGTATAATTCAAGCTATTGTAATCATGTATGGATGTGAGAGTTGGATCATAAAGAAGGCAGAGTGCTGAAGGATTTATCCTTTTGAATGTGGTGCTGGAGAAGATTCTTGAGAGTCCCTTGAACAGCAAGGAGACTGAACCAGTCAATCCTAAAGGAAATCAACTCTGAATATTCATTGAAAGGACTGATGCTGAAACTGAATTTCCCATACTTTGGACACCTGATGCCAAGAGTTGGCTCATTTGAAAAGACCCTGATGCTGGGAAAGATTGAGGGCAAGTGGAAAAGGGACAACAGAGGATGAGATGACGGATGGCATCACTGACTCAGTGGACATGAGTTTGGGCAAGCTCCAACAGATAGTGAAGAACAGGGAAGCCAGGTGTGCTGCAGTTCATGGGGTTGCAAAGAGTTGGAGACGACTTAGCGACTGAACAATATATGGATAATGCAAACATGGCAAAAGTGTCAATTAATATTGAATTTAGGTGATAAGTATCCAGATGTTCATTGTACATGTATCATTTTAACTTTTCTGTGTTTTGAAAAACTTCCTTTAAAAATCTTAGAATAGAATATTGTAGTGGTTTTTGCCATACACTACAATATTGTAAAGCAATTAGCCTCCAATTAAAATAAATAAATATCTTAGAACAGAATAAATGAAAATAAAACATGGGGGTGATTTTTTAAATTACAAAAGAAATTGATGCATAGCTCTATCCTAGTCAACCTGAAGACAGAAGAATTCTGTTAAAAATATGGATTATTTCAAGTTGATCTCGTCCTTTAAAATGTTTCATTTTTGTATTTTTAGTGCATATAAAATTAATATATTAATATAGTGGTGCATATAAATACTTTATGTCAGGTATTAAAAAATATACATGCTCAAAATTTCTTGTTGATGCAACGTGCAATCAAAAACATTTGGAGACTACTTCTATGCTTAAAATTTCTCATATTTCTGGGTCAACTTTTGAATTGCTACCAAGGCAGGTAGAATAACCTGCTTGTGGGTTTGTAGAGCAGAAAGTAAGCAGAGTAATCAATTAGCAAGAATTTGTTAGGAGGCTTCAATCAAGATTGGGAGTGTTTTGGGGGAGGGTGCTCTTAAGCCTCAGAAGTTAAAATTATGGCCGTACCAAGCAAAATTGCAGAGAGCTCTCTAGACTGTGTTTCTCTGTCTTCAACGACTTATTTGACCCCTTGGAAATTTGAAGTCTGTGTAATATGATCAAGAAATTTCCTATAGCTGAGCTCCCTATGGCTCTGGCTCCAGTGTTTCCTGGAATTAAGGCTCATGGAAAGATAATAAAATGATAATATATTATATGCACTGTAAAACAGAAAAACAAAAAATTTAAAGGATGAGGTCAGCTTGAAATAATATTTTTAACAGAATTCTTTTGTCTTCAGATTAACTAGGATAGCTATGTATCACTTTATTTTGTAATTTAAGAAACCACCCCCATGTTTTACTTTGCCTTTATTCTAAGATTTTAAAGAAAGTTTTCAAAAAAAAAAACAAACACAGAAAAGTTAATAGTATAATGACCATCTGGGTACTCACCATGTAAATTCACCATTAATTAACATTTTTGCCATATTTGCATTGTCTCTGTGTATATACGTATAAGTGAAACCATTTAGATCATTGGTAGAAAAAGGTGTCCTTGAGGAATGATGCTTGAGTCAAGAAATGAGTGAAGCAAGGTAGTGGTCACTAGGGGAAGAATGTTCCCCACAGAGTTAACAAGTACAAAGGCCACAGGCAAGAAGGAGCTTTGGTTGTTCCAGAACCATCAAGAAAACCAGAGTGCTGAAGGTAGAATGAGCAAGGCTGAGGGGAGTAGGAGGCCAGGAGGGGTAAGAGACTTCTCCCTTTGGCAGAGGGCAGAGCCAGATCATGGAGGGCCAGATCACGGGGATATTCAGAGAAGAGGTGAACAGTTAAGAGCATCTGGGAGGTGACAGACTGTGAATTACAGAGAGTAAGTTTTGGAGTTGGGAAGGAGTGAGAAACTGAGATTTTCATATATGTTGAACATATCGGTATTAATGTGATACTAGGTGAGATTAATATAAGATACAAGTTGAGAAGTGATCTTAGACCTGACTGAAGCAAACAGGGCTGTGGGCATGATGAGACGGATCTGATGGAAAATAATTAGCTTTAATTGCAGCCTCCAATTAGGCTTTGTCTATGGGCAGCTGAGTTTTTTGTGGTGTCCTGAAGGAGAGGAAGAGGAAGCATATTACCAGGGCCATTCAGAACTCATCGGGGTTTCTTTATTTCTAACTGAAGGCCCTGTCCCAGCAGGGAAGGACGGTTATGCGGGTCCAGTTTCCTTGAGGGTGAGAACTATGTTCTGTTTTTCTTATGCATGTCTTAGCCCCTTGCTGTTATACATAGCTGATTTTCACTAAGTGTTTTTTCCAGTGAATTGAATTTAGATCTTGTGACTTTGAGATGAATAATCTAGAGCACAAAGTGACTTGTACTACAGCCAACAGAATTCATTGGAAGGACCCATGCTGAAGCTCCAGTACTTTGGCCACCTGATTTGAAGACCTGATCAGGGAAACACTGCTGGGAATGTTTGTGGGCAAGAGGAAAAAAGGAACAACAGAGGGTGAGATGGTTGGGTGGCATCACAGACTCAATGGACATGAGTCTGAGCAAACTCCAGGAGATAGTGAAGAAAAAGGAAGCCGAAGCCTGGAGTGCTGCAGTCCATTGGGTCGCAAAGAGTTGAATCTGACTTAGTGACTGAACAACAACAGAAACCAAATCTATATCAGCTGAGAGAAAGATTCACAACACAAGAAACCTTATGAACATTTCTATTATAACCAATAACAACACTCATAATATTAAAAATTTAAACAATAGGCTTTTGTGCATATAAATAAAATGTATTATTTCACATGTATTATGTGTATAAGAGATACTTATTCACGTTAATAAATCATGTGTTATTATACCATGNCTATTATAACCAATAACAACACTCATAATATTAAAAATTTAAACAATAGGCTTTTGTGCATATAAATAAAATGTATTATTTCACATGTATTATGTGTATAAGAGATACTTATTCACGTTAATAAATCATGTGTTATTATACCATGTGTTGATACGTGTAGAAGAGATACTAAGCTTAAAACCTTCTTTGATGTTCAGTGTGTACTTGAATCTTCGTTTTCCTCCTTAAGGAAAAGAGAAAAACCTTCATTATCATTTTTATCTAATTGTTGTTCAGTTGCTAAGTCTTGTCTGTAATTCAATCTAACTTAAAAATGTAATTTCTTCTCTGGCCATCATTATGCTGGAAAAAAATTAAAAGCTATTGAAAATGTGACTAATCATGCCCTTTCTGTAAAGCAGTTTCTTGAATTGATGAGAGGTTAGCTAATATTCCCGAACTTTTCTGTAGGGCTCATTAACTCCCTGCCAGACATTAACCCCTGAAAGCGTTTCTGTTTCACCTTAATGACTGGAGAATAGGTACTGGTTGAAAGTAGTAAAGGTATCATTATCATTTAATTTTATTGCTGGAAAAAGCTTGAGAATTTATTGAGAAGCAATGTAGACTGTGGAAGAATGTTGACTATAATTTGAGACAACGATGAGCTTGTTTCCTCTGTTATGACCCTGTGTGTGAAGAGCCATCGAAAAATATAGATCATTCATCAGTAGGGAGGCAGTCGCTTAACCCTAAGGAAATATTAGTAATATCAATGTGTAAAGGTCAAATGATATTTAAATTTATATGCTTAAGATTTTATTTCCAAAAAATCAGAGAAAACAGAGAAGCAGAAAGAATAACATAAAAGCCCCCCTGATCCCCACCACCACCTCGGAAAGAATAACATAAAAACCCCCTTATCCCCACCATCACCTCGGAAAGAATAACATAAAAGCCCCCCTGATCACCACCACCACCTCGGATCAAAACTACTACTTCCCTTTCGGAGTATTCCATTCCCATTTTACAATTGGTAAATTAAGGATTAGAGATGTTAAGTGAATCCTCCGAAATTACAGATGAAAAATTAGTAGCAAGGGTAGTTCTAGGAGGGGATGGCAGAAGATTTAGGCCTTTTTGTCATTCACTATACATAATTCAAGTTCTCTCTTCCAGCCTAGGGTCCTTTCTACCTTCTGAAGTGGTCTCTAGGTAGTAGTGGGTTGGTTTAGGGATAGAATTGGTTCACCTGATGCCTGAACCAACTCTCTCACACCTAATCTTATTTAAAAAAACAACAACAACAAAAAAACAAAACAAAGCCATAAAGTCAGATTTCTATCTCAAGCTTTGATCTTGCGTCAGGGCACTACTTTAGGATTTGGACAATCATTGACAGATTAATACCATTATCAGCCCTACTGAAATCCATCCTCTTAGTGAACTAAGGTCTTGTTTGCTAGATTTGCTACTTAATGAGAGCGATAAGGGAATAAAATAGGTGCCAACTTGGCATCATTCTTTCAGTGATAAATATTTCTGAAAGAGGAGTTTCTGATTAAAGATGCAGGGACCCTGTCTTGCTAATTTCAGCCAATTTCCTGCCTCGAAATGTCTTCCTGTCTCTCTCACTGCTGGTGACTGACAGCTGGCTTAATAATTAAATTCAAGGAGTGTTTGCTTTTCTTGACCTTTACTGAGAAATGAGTTTTCAAGCTCTGGACATGAACAGAGTGCTTTAATTTGGGGGAAATAATGTGTTGCATCATCCCCAGCAAACCGTGGATCTGATTACCTGTGCTATTTCTACATTCCACTTCACAGCAGACTTCCAGAGGATGACTGGTATTGTAGCCTCTCTGTAATTAATTCTGAGCTTTGGCTATCTGCACATTCATTACCTAAGAGAGGGCATGCTTGTTTTTGATTTGATGAATAAAGGCTCTAGCTGACCAATGCTCTCTAGAGCCTTCAGAACCTATTTATTTTGAATACTAGATTTTTCATGTTTTACTAAGGTCTTTGTTCATGCTGGTTCATATGATAAAATCGTTTTGTCAAGTTGTAGTCTTGATTTTCTTTTTTAAAAAATTTTATTTATTTTAATTGGAGGTTAATTACTTTACAATATTGTATTGATTTTGCCATACATCAACATGATTTTCTTGCCTGTCTTCACCTTGTCTTTCCTTTGTTTCCCTGTTGCTCTCCATTCCCCTCTACTGGGGAAGACCTGATGGTGCAGCAGTGACGAGCCCTCTGGTTTAAAGAGTGAATTTCAGGATTTCAAGGGTAAAATGGAGAATAGCCATCTCATAGTCCATGGGGCGGAGAAGGCAATGGCACCCCACTCCAGTACTCTTGCCTGAAAAATCCCATGGACGGAGGAGCCTGGNGATTCATGTTGATGTGTGGCAGAACCAATACAATATTGTAAAGTAATTATCCTCCAATTAAAATAAATAAATTTAAACTAAAAAAAGAAAGAAAAAAAGTAATCCGTTTCCTACTTAAAAGTTTTCCATTACTAATAGTGTAGCATGATTAAGGGGGATTCAGAGTCTTTCCTGCTACCACTGAAGGAATTAAGGGGGATTCAGAGTCTTTCCTGCTACCACTGAAGGAATTAGGGGAGCTAAAATGTAGGAGGACCTTGTCTCACCAGGCATTAGGCTCAGTGCATTATATGTTGTTTTATTCACTCTCTCCATATGAGATGGCCTGATCTGACTTGACCAGGGAGAAAGCTAAGATCAGAGGAGTTAGCCATGGTCACAGTTAGCAAGTGGCAGCCTGGGATACAGAAGCAAGGTCCACCTGCTGCTCAAGCAGGATGTTAGAGATAAGCACATGAACTGAGATAAGCACAACTTATGGGGATTTGAAAGACAAGCTGAAGCTCCAATACTCTGGCCACCTGGCCTGAAGGGCCAACTCACTGGGAAAGACCTTGATGCTGGGAAAGACTGAGGGTAGGAGGAGAAGAGGGCAGCAGGCAGTGAGATGGTTGGATGGCATCACTGACTCAAGGGACATGGGTTTGAGAAGACTCCAGAGGACAGAGAAGGCTGGCATGCTGCAGTCCATGGGATCTCAAAGAGCTAGACATGACTTAGCGACTGAACAACAAGTTAGAGGGCATCCTGAGTTCCAGGCACTGTGCTAGACCCTTCCAGACTTCCTTAAGCAGCCATACATTTATTTCTTTAAAACTCTTTTTGGGAGCATTTAAATGGGGAAGTCCTGTTAATAAAGAAGTCCTTCATCTACTCCAGGGATCCCCAAACTCTGGGATCAAATGCCTGATGATCTGAGGTTGATCTCAAGTAAAAATAATAGATATAAAATGCACAATAAATGTAATGTGCTCTAATCATCCCCAAACCATGCTCCCGTCCCTGATCGAAGGAAAAATTATTTTCCACAAAATTGGCCCCTGGTGCCAAAAATGTTGGGGACCACTGATCTGCTGTAAGCACTCAGCATGGTACCCAGTTCTGCCCCTCCCTCTCAAAACCTTGAATCTGCTGCCTATTTACCTCACTCTTCCCCTTAGAAGCTTTTTAGTTTCAGCTTAGTGAAGTGAAGTTGCTCAGTTGTGTCCGACTCTTTGTGACCCCATGGACTGTAACCTATCAGGCTCGTCTGTCCATGGAATTTTCCAGGCAAGAATACTGCAGTGGGTTGCCATTTCCTTCTCCTAGTTTCAGCTTAGGCCCCATGCAAATCTGATTATGTCTTGGTTCACATCCTAGCTGGTACCCCTGATCTGTTGGACAAGGATATTGCATGCTTAGCCTGGTCCCTCTGGCTGTTAGAAAGCCCACACACAAGGAATATTATCTCTCTAAGTCTTCCCTTTTTTGCTGAGAGGTTAAAATTATGTCTCTAGCACTGTGTAGACATAAATTCTATAACTATATCAAAGTACTCGGAAAAATGTTAAGGTGCTCAACACATCTTAGATATTATTACTAATAACCCAGAGCACATGGCCCTCCTGCCAGAAACAAGAGTAGTAACAGACATAGATGGTACCAACAGGTGCAGAGGAAGGGAGCTAATATTTGAGTGGTTTCTGTACCAGGGCATTTCCAAGTTCTAGGGGGAATTTGGAGAGAGTCCCAAAAGATGGGGAAAGAGACTCCACCTCTTAAATATAAGGCACACCAAGTGCATCCAGAAAAGGAAGAATGGTCAGTTGACTGTTGTGAAGACTACCACTGTGATAACTGTCTTCTTATCACCACCATGGTAACCATCTTCCCAGACAGCCCAGTGGTAAAGAATCCATCTACCAGTGCAGGAGACGTAAGTGACCTGGGTTCTGTTTCTAATCTGGGAAGATCCCCTGGAGAAGGAAATGGCAACCCACTCCAGTATTCTTGCCTGGGAAATCCCACGGACATAGGAGCCTGGCAGGTTATAATCCATGGGGTCACAAAGAACCAGACAAGACTGAGCGACAGCGCATTCATGTACACNTTACCTTCATATTATATTGTCTTTGTGGGAAATACAAAAGTGTGCATGTAATACATTTATGTATAAACACAGGCTTCCCTGATAGCTCAGTTGGTAAAGAATCTGCCTGCATTGCAGGAGACCCTCGTTCGATTCCCGAGTTGGGAAGATCCACTGGAGAAGGGATAGGCTATCCACTCCAGTATTCTTGGGCTTCCCTTGTGGCTCACCTGGTAAAGAATCCACCTGCAATGCAGGAGACCTGAGTTCGATCCCTGGGTGGGGAAGTTCCCCTGGAGAACGGAAAGGCTACCCACTCCAAATAATAAATACACACATGTATATACACACATAGGTATGTGTACACACATATATACACATGGATACACACACAGGTATATGCACGCATTTATATATACACACCTGGAGAAGGAAATGGCAATCCACTTCAGTATTTTCTCCTGCAGAATCACCATGGACAGAGGAGCCAGGCAGGCTATAGTCCATGGGGTTGCAAGAGTCAGACACGACTTAGTGACTAAACCACCAAAACCACCATATGTACACACATATGTATACATATATATAATGAATTCAGAGTTTCCATCTATCAAATATGGGAGATATGATATTTTTCAAGGCACATGTCCAAGATGTTGTTGACTGTTGGACTGAAGATGATGGCATCTGAGATGAGGAAGGTGGTTCTGTTAATAATTTAGAATCAGATGCTGGCCCTCAAAAGTCCCCTGCGGCTTGGAAAAACAGCTCAAGGTCTGGACTTAGCATTCTTCCTTTTAGTGTTTGAAAAAAATCACCTTTAAAAGGCTCATTATTTTTATGTTAGAAAATGAGTATCACCATTATTTTTGGATAGTCAACATTATTATAATAATTGTAATAGACACATAATATGTAACTTTTATAACTGATATATTTTAATACAATGAAAAATTATAAATAGAGATAATAATTATAATAGACTTAGTGAAGCTTCTGCATGACTAACCCACCAGATAACTGTGTATGTCACGCATGGAGCAGAAATTCACTGATGCTCTTTGTTTAGAGCCATGTAGAAATTGTGAATTTCTGGGTCTGTTTTAGGAGTCACTGCCAATTCAGCTTGTGCTTGGCTGCTAATTTGAGGGGTGATCCCAAATCTTTCAAGATTCTCAACCACAAGAAGAGATTGGATTCCATTTGGTTTCCTTAAAAGACATGGTTTTAAATAACCAGGACAAACAATTTCCGGCCACCTAAATGGCTTTTTCCCTGAAGCCCATCCCCCACCCCCATCCATTTTTNCTCTCTCTCTCTCTCTCTCTCTCTGTGATAAACAGACAGCCTGCTGGATTCCTCTTCCCCTCTTCTCATCTCCTATTGAGGCACTAAGCCAACCTTTCTCTTCCCAAGTTCTCTTTCTCCATGGATATCAACATAAATAAGAGGTATCAGTGCATTTGTGTTCTATGTAGACTTTGCTGATGTAGTGGTGTTACAAACTCCCATGATAAGCATGCAGAGCTAGAAATTCAATCTGAGTTTTTTAAAACTTATTTTTAATTGGAGGATAATTGCTTTATAATGCTCTGTTGGTTTCTGCCATACCACAATGTGAATCAGCCACAAGTATACATATATCCCCTCCCTCCTGAACCTCCTTCCCATGCACTCATCCTACCCTTCTAGGTCATCACAGAGCATGGAGCTGAGCTCCCTGTGCTATATAGCAACTTCCCATTAGGTATCTAATTTACACGTGGTTACGCATACATTTCAATGCTACTTTCTTAACTCGTCTCACCTTCTCCATCCCTTACTGTGTCAATCTGAATTTTGGCTCAACAGATACTTGAAATACTCTAAACTAAGTAGTTTCATTCTTCATTTCATTTAAGTTTCTTAAACCCAATGAGAGACATATTATTCTTCCCATTTTATAAGAACATATATTCAGCATGGTAACATTCCCAAGGATGATGAATAAGAGGACTGAAACCTCCTCTCTTGTCCATCTAAATGCAAAGCCTGTGTTTCTGACTATTCACTTCACTGCCTTTCTGCAGGCTCATGGGAACAATTAATAAAACGGTTCTTCATTCATGAAATATTTGTTGGTTGTTTTTTAAAGAAAAAAGTTTTCTTTTAATCTACTTTCAAGGAAGCTCCTTTCTAGGAGTTTCAAGCATTGTGAATCTATGACTTAACTCTGTACAGTAAATAGAAAAATTATTAATAATAATTGAAAATGATTGTAATCAAAATGACCACTCATAGACATGTTTATACCAGTCTAAAATGTTGGAATATTGATTCTTAGGAACACGTCACTATATAGAGAGTCTTTAGCTAAGCAGGGTAAACAAAATTCATGATTTAGTATCAAAGTTGTATTTATTGAGGGCCAGGGATGTCTTTGGATACTGGTAGGCATTGGAGAAATATGAAAGACAGGTTTTTGTTCTTTAGGTGGTTATAACTGCATTTAAACAGACAAAAACATTCCCAGGACACAGACGAGCAATAGATTATGATCACATAGAGTAAAGTAAGACAGAGAAAAACTACCCTGAGATTATAGAAAGACTAGATCCATCAGTGCTGGCTGGGATGGTCAATACATAACAGGAATTGTGAGTTGGGATCTTTAGAATAGGAAGGATCTAAATGTGCAACGGAGAAGGCAATGGCACCCCACTCCAATACTCTTGCCTGGAAAATCCCAGGGACGGAGGAGCCTGGTAGGCTGCAATCCATGAGGTCGCTGAGAGTTGNGGAATTGTGAGTTGGGATCTTTAGAATAGGAAGGATCTAAATGTGCAACGGAGAAGGCAATGGCACCCCACTCCAATACTCTTGCCTGGAAAATCCCAGGGACGGAGGAGCCTGGTAGGCTGCAATCCATGAGGTCGCTGAGAGTTGGACTCAGTGACTTCCCTTTCACTTTTCACTTTCATGCATTGGAGAAGGAAATGGCAACCCACTCCAGTGTTCTTGCCTAGAGAATCCCAGGGACGGCAGAGCCTGGTAGGCTGCTGTCTATGGGGTCACACAGAGTCAGATACAACTGAAGCAACTTAGCAGCAGCCTCAGCACCAAATGTGAAAAAAAAAAAAATTGAGGAAGAGAAGATATAACTTCAAATGTAGCCAGAGGCTCATAAAAGGACTTCAAATCAACATTTTTATTGAAAAAAGTAAGGCAGGAAGCAGAGGGAAGAAGTTGCCTAAAATTAGCCAGTGTAGTTGGATAGTTTTGCAATTTCAGAACCTGCCCTTAACATGGCAGAGTTGGTGGATGAAATCAGGTGTTAAAAATCATTCCCGGTTCAAATGCTGGAATAATCTATGTGGCATTATGTCTTTTGGAGGGTCTCTGAACCCTCCAAAGGATGACAGAGAGCTTGTCATCAATTCTTTCCCTGGAATAAAGAATGGCAAGCACAGATTTAGGGAGGGAGCACACAGATGGGAAGGGACTAAAATTTTATACTATTCCCATCAGTCCTTAACCCATTTCTGCCTCTTGCTTACAGGTTCCTCTTGGCAATGAACTTGGCACCATCTTGAGTAGTTTATACTTGGACTTTTAAGATCTGAATTTCTTGCTGGTGGTGCTGACAGTAGTAATACAAATTCAGTAATACTTACATCTCATATCACTTTAGTGAATAAAATATTATGTTTACAAGCAATGGCATGAAGACAATTTGGCAATTTAGTAGAAACTAGCAAGAAATCAAAATTGTAGAAATTAGTTTCCTCATCTGTAAAATGAAATGTTGGAAAAGGCGATCACCAAGGTCTCTTCTTGCTTTATTAAGATGCTATGATTCTACGATTTTATTCTGTATATAAACAAGATCATTAGTTTGAACTCACAGTATTTATTTTAAACATATATTTTGAACACATGCATATGTAAGGTTTTTTCAGGTTCCTGTAGTGTGTATTATGCTATTTCACTCAGTACGATTATTGTTATAGTTGAACACTGAAATAATTTTAGTTTACCAAAAGCTCTGGACTCTCTCATGATTAAATATGATGTATAAACATAAGATGGATTATTATTACTTGTGATTACTTTGAATGAATGCAGAACTCAGCACACATATTCTTAAGCAGAATATTCACTAAATGGCTTTGACATCTTACTTCACCTTAATGTTATAGACATTCCGAATTAATAACTGCAATAAACATGGTCAACCTATTATATGGGTCAGTTACAAATGTAATGAATATATTGTAAAACACATTTTAATGTTAAGACCCCAGTTCTCATCTGATTGGTATTCTCTTTCTCCTATTTCCTGAAGTGAAGGAGATTTAAATCTGCTACCTAGTACATATAATCAGAAAATGTAGATATGAATTCAAATACAATGTCCAGCATTTAATTTTATGTATCTCCATAGTAATTTCATTTCTTTCATTCCATTATTCCATAACAATAAATAAAACACATTCAGAAACCAATAAATATGATAAAATACCAATTTCTGTTACCCATATGGAAGAAAACTAAAGATTGTTGGCAAGACAGTAAATGTCTTTCTCAGTGACTCCCAAGCTGTGCTTAAGCTTCATTTTATACCAGCTCTCTGTATTTCTCAATGTGTTCTAACCACAATAGATGTTCATTATGTACAATTTAGAATTCCACACCAGTTGATGTTCTGTTTCTGGCTCTCTAATTGAATTCTTTTTGTCCCCATTGTACTTATAGTTCTGTAATCACACTTATTACATTTGGACACATTAGAGATAATAGTGTAACCTGCATTTGATCCATCCATAGAAATGGTTATCATCAGTATGTTTCAGACTTTCCCCAGGTAAACTGGTGTGGCACCTCCATCATCCTTCAAAACTTTCCATTATTTTAGGGGAGTTCCTAGGAGATGCCATACTTACGAACACAGTCCTTGCAGGTTTTCTCATAATTTATGTCTTACTTTTTGATTTTTAGAATTTTTTTGTCTTAATGGCATTTTACCATGTGCTGCTAAAGTGATTCCATCTAGAATGAGGATAAAAGAGAATCTGCCTGCAATGCAGGAAACTTGAGTTTGATTCTTGTGTTGGGAAGATCTGCTGGTGAAGGAAATGGCTACCCACTCCAATATTATTGTTTGGAGGAGTCCATGGACAGAGGAGCCTGGTGAGCTACAGTCCGTGGGGTCACAAAGAGTTGGACATGACTGAGTGACTGACACTTTCACTTTCATGTTTAAAAATCAACTTTTTAAACAACCACTTTTCTTAGTATGGGATTCAAGACTCTCCACGACCTGGTCTTCATGTAATTTTTAGTTTTATCTCTGATTATTTTCTGCCTTAAAATTTATACTCTAGAAATATCTACCTGCTTTATTTTATCCTACATAGCATATGATTCCATCTTGTTTTATGAAAGTTGTTTCCAGAGCCTGAAATGTCCTTCCCATCTTCCTTCAACTGATTTCAACTTCTCTTCATTCTTTAAAATTCAGCACACAGATAACCTCCTCCAAGAAGCCTTACTTGAAACTTCATATGATCACAAATCTTTGCTTATGTGCTTAAAAAAGTTAAATAATAGTAATAATAAAAGCAGACACCTATTGATGACTCAGTTCTAGACTTTGTTCTAAATGTTACACTGAATTTTAATCTAATTAAAAGCCATATCAAATAGGTATTACTATTCTTCTTATGTTATTGATGAGACGAGAGCTCACATAATGTTTGAAAATCACATAGCTAATAAGTGGAGTAACCCATAACTGTTTTCTTCCTGCAATGGCCATAATCACAGCTTGTCTTGTCTGTATTACATTCTTCTTCTTCAACTGGATGGCACACTGGTAAGAAATATAATACCAGAATTCAGGAAAAGGCTTCAGGCAGGGAACATAAATTTAAGAATTGTGTATTGTAGTTAGTGACTGAAGCTAAGGATTTGTTGAGAGCACCTGAATAGAGCTTCTAGAGTGAAAGGTAAGAGAATTGAAGATGGCATCTTGGAAATTTAAGGGGTAGTCAGAGAAGCAGAAGCCAGTCACATAAAGAAGAAAGAATAGACCCAGAGTTAGAAGTGAAGAGAAACGACACAAGATCCAGAGATAGCAATTAAAACAAGAACAATCAGCACAGTAAAAAGCTGCAAAAATGTCAGTAAATAAGAGGACTGAAAAAAATGATTGACCGGAAATAAGAGACTACAGAGAGTTGTGGATAAATGGAACCCGAATTGAAGCAACAGATGAAGCTTGCATTTCCATGAATGAAATTCCAGAAGCAATTAGGGGGAGGCATTCAAGATGAAAGAAGCATTAGTTAGTTCGTTAGTTAAATCTGTTTATCAGTGGACAGGGAAGAGAAAGTGCAAATGGAAAGAATGGAGATACAAGAAGAGCACAGTTGAAGACCCTTCTCTGACAAAAAGGATAGAAGAAGCTGGGAGTTCCTTCATTATTTCACTTAACAAATCACCTACATTCGAGGTGTGTCTCTTCAGCACTGGTGGTACAGCTGTGGTCACATGAAACAAAAACCCTTGTCCTCATAAATCCTGCATTCTAGTCTAGATGACTTTTTGTTTTGTGATTTCGTTTCACTTAATTTTAATCTTAAAGTCAAACATTTTCATTGTCTATTTGTTGAATATTATTTCAACAATTATATACTATGTAGACATTGATATGTCTATTATTATCTATTATCTTGTTTTATGGATGAGATTTAATTCTTTGTCTCTATATGAAATATATTTCTTTAAATTTCCTTTTGAGTATTCTATTCACACGGCATATTCTATTCATATGTGCTTGTTCTTTCATTTGTTGGGTTTTTTATCACTCTTCTTCCACTGTGTTGGCCCTCCTAAAAGGTTAGCTGTCTTCATTACATACTTGCCCTCTGCAACAAATATTTCTTGTGAGCTCTTAGACTTTGGTGTGTATGTATATAGGAAAAGCTTGTGGTTGCAACCTTGGTTTACTGCTAGCTATGCATATCTACTTCCCACTTTGGGGGATTTATTAATCTCTCAATTCTTCAGCAAGAATTGCCTTTACTGTTTTCAGATACAGTCATATATTTATTGATTCCATTTTAAACACACATTTTATGACTTGTTGGAGAATAGACTGACTTTATCATATATACAACATGCCTTCTAAGACCAGACATTTCAACAGGTGTTGATGATTGACAGGCAAAGACTTTTCATCAAGAATTTTTAGGATTGATTTGTAGGAGTCTCAGATTCCTACTGTTCTTAAGGGGACTCTCATTTCTCCACTCATGTTTTCCATCAGAATGGATTTTCCTTAAACCTTCTTGTGTTCCTGTATCTGGGCAAACCGAGCAACTGATGGTTTGCTGGGACTGATAAATTTTGCTTTTTCATTTCCGTTCTGCTTGGGAGTGAGTCTGTCCTCAGATAGAATGATTTTCTTCTGTTCCTGCAGATTGTAAGTTTTATTTATGTTATAAAGTAAGGCCTCTTCAAGACCTATCAAAGGAAAGATGCTATTCAGAGAAACTCCTTTGGAAATCTAAAACATATCAATGGGTGATAGCATTTCTCTTTGAGATTTCATTGACCACATGAATTTAGCAACCATTTTGATGTCTTAGACCTAAAAATACTAAGTGATCACTTGAGATAACACCCATCTCCAGAATTTATTTACATTCTCAGGAATTACAATTAGCTTTCATATTGTTATAATACATGACAATGTCTAACTCACAACCAGAAAAAATAAATTTACGCCTCATGGATAGTGAGGATAGATGAATGGATGAATATAGTGGCAGGAATGCTTTAAACATCTGATCTCTAAAACTTTTTTATTCATTTTTGAGTAAACTCATTTTTGTCTTAAGAAAATCATGCACCCTGAGATTTGGTTTGTTATCTCAAAAATTAGGATACAAAAGCATTTGCATTCCTGCTCCAGTGTTAGTTGGATCTAACAAATAAAATATTCCTTAGAAACTTTGGAAATATATGCAAATGGATGGAATTAACTTGTAGATTTCATTCAAATTATTTTGATTTTGAAAAAAACATCACAATCAAAGGAAAACTTTGGACAGAGTATTTCATATCACTGTGATTTTGCTGAAAACAACTTGAGAAGAAACAGTAGAATTCAGGAAAACAGTTTGTGTGTTTAGAAACCATCTCATTGTTTTTATTTATAGCTAATTCTCCTCCTGGAATCTCTTCTCCTGCACTGAACTAAATGCCAGATATGCCATCTCTCTTTTCTACATGTTTTATTTAAATAGAAAACAATATATAGAGAGTTATCTTTTAAGAATAATAATCAAAAAATATTTCTTTGCTAGTATTAATACAGAGTTTATAGCAACTCTCTGATATGAATAGTCTACACAAAGCACCATCTTAGACTCTTAAACACATCTCCTTGAGTTTTAGTGACAAAGCCCATGATGTTATTTCTCAGTTTTGGTATAAAGAACTAAGGTTCAGAGAAGTTAAGAAACTTTCCCAAGGTAACACAGAGATGCCAATTTATTTACTTTTTTAATTGAAGTACACTTGATTTATAATGTTTCAGGTATACAGCAAAGTTATTCAGTTATATATGTATGTATGTATGTATGTATGTATGTATATATTTTTCAGATTATTTTCCATTATAGGTTTTTACAAGATATTGATTACAGTCCTCTGCAGTATACAGTAGGTCCTTGTTATTCTCTATTTAAAATAGAGTAGTGTGTATATTGGAGAAGGCAATGGCACCCCACTCCAGTACTCCTGCCTGGAAAATCCCATGGACAGAGGAGCCTGGTAGGCTGCAGTCCATGGGGTCGCTGAGTCGGGCACGACTGAGCAACTTCACTTTCACTTTTCACTTTCATTCATCGGAGAAGGAAATGGCAGCCCACTCCAATATTCTTGCCTGGAGAATCCCAGGGACGGGGCAGCCTGGTGGGCTGCCTTCTATGGGGTCACACAGAGTTGGACACGACTGAAGCGACTTAGCAGCAGCCGCAGCAGTATGTATATGCTAATCCAAAATTCCCAACTTATAGTTTCCCTGCCCCTTTCCCCTTTGGTAACCATAAATTTGTTTTCTATGTCTGTAAGCCTATTTCTGACTTGTAAATAAATTCATTTGCATCATTTTTAAAGATTCCACATATGTGATATCACATAATATTCACCTTTCTCTGACTTACTTCACTTAGTATGATCATCTCTAGGTTTATCCATGTTGCTGCAAATGACATTTTCATTTTTTATGGCTGAGTAATATTCCATCATAGGTGTACACACACACACACACACACACACACACACATATAAATATATATATATTCCACATCTTCTTTATCCATTCATCTGCCAATGGACACTTAGCTTGCTTCCATGTCTCTGCTACTATAAATGTTGCTGCAATGAACACTGGGGTGCATGTATCTTTTTGAATTAGAGTTTTTGTTTTTTCTAGATATATGCCCAGGAATGGGATTGCTGGGTCATATAGTAACTCTATTTTTAGTTTTTTTAAGGAACCTCCATATTACTTTCCATAGTGGCTATACCAATTTACATTCCTACCAATAATGTAGGAGGGTTCTCTTTTATCCACACCCTCTCCAAGATGCCAATTTAGAAAACAGGACTTCATATAGCAATTGCATTCTGATTTTGGTAAATGCTCATAAGGTAATTGGAGAGGAGAGTGAAAAAATGACCTTTCTTCTCCTTCTTGGTCACCCCAATCCCAGGGAAAGGAACACTGTGCAAAATCATTTTGGATCCCTGATAACCAACTAATTTTTTCTCTCCCTCTATTAGATCTTATCTGGGCTTTCCCAGTGGCTCAGCAGTAAAGAACCCACCTGCCAATGAAGGAGATGCAGGTTTGATCCCTGGGTTGGGATGATCCCCTGGAGCAGGAAATGGCCACCTACTCCAGTACTCTTGCCTGGAAAATCTCATGAACAGTGAAGCCTAGCAGGCTACAGTCCACGGGGTCGCCAAGAGTAGGACACGACTGAGCAACTAAACCACAGCGATTAGATCTGGCTTGGGCAAGTGGGCATTGGAGGAGAACTAGGAGTGCTTTCCTTGGGTCTAGTTGCCCAGAAGCAGTTGGTATCACTATGATCTTTAATGCCATGAGATGTTTTCCCCTGAACTCCAAAGAAGGCCCTTCCTGGGTTGACTTGGACAGCCTCCAAGATGCTTTCTTTGTTAAAATATACACTGATGTCTGGACAGATACCCACAAAACCTGCAGTCGAACATCATCTCCTGGAGTTCAGAAGTCACTCATATCTCCAGGCTTCTGTTCAGA
>SJYV01023421.1:1937748-1957770 GCA_006410875.1 Neotragus pygmaeus | reverse complement strand
TTGACAAGATGGACTTTGTTGGCAAAGTAATGTCTCTGCTTTTTAATATGGTGTCTACGTTCTGTCTCTTATACACATCGAGATGTGTATAAGAGACAGCATCATCTCCTGGAGTTCAGAAGTCACTCATATCTCCAGGCTTCTGTTCAGATTGAGCAAATAATGAATCCTGGCCTAATCTTGATTAGCCCCTGTGGCATCCATCCACGTGGATGATTGGACAAGAGGAAATACTGTCTGTGATCTGATGCCAGGAGCTGCATGTTACTCAAATAATATTTCTTTCTATACTCTCCATACTAAAAACCATACAAGGAAGCCTTGATGTTAGTTAACTCCTCCGAAGGTGTTTAAATTATTCAACTGTTTCCTGAGAAATAAATAATTCTGATTAAAAAAAAAAAAGATTAGTCAACTTTTGGGAGAGCCATTGGTAATGAGAAACATCCCAGAGAATTATGACCCAGAAAAATACATTTAGGCTCGAAGGGAAGAATATGTTGGATCTTCCTTCTATAAGCCCCTTCCTGCCCCCTTTCTCATCACCTACCCCGCAGAAAGAAAGTAAGGTAACTGCCGCGCACAGACCTCCTCATTTCCTCTGTAGCAGCGAGTGCTGCAGCGAGCTGGAAACCTCATATTCACAAGGCAAACAAAGCATCATTTTTTAATGACTCTTCTGAATACATTTTTGCAGCAGCTTCCCTAGACCTGCTTGTCATAATGGTTTCTTCAAACGCTTTTTAAAGCCTGTGGTGTTCAAGGCCCTAGCCTTCCCCCTCTCTTGCTTGTTTTTTATGTGTCACAGTTGTCAACTAAAATAGAGCACCTACCCTTTGTTTCAAGATGGTACCTGATCAATATCATCAATCCGTCTCACCCCCTCTCCCTCTCTCTCTCTCTCTCCCTCTCTCTCACGCACTCTCTCTCTCTCTCTACAGCTGTATCCATTTCCTCCTGGCAAAAAGGGACTTTATGAATAAATGATACTGAAATGCTGAGGGTTCAGATACTAAATAATGAATTTCACCACCAAAAACACAACAACTTCTCCAATCATAAAATACCGCTCCTTCCATATTGATTGTGCTTTGGCAACTAGATGCAGTGCTAGGCTTCATTCTGCAAGGTGTTTAAAAAGAAAAACAGGTTTACCCAGGATTTATCATGTATGGAAAAATGTAATCTCTAAGTAGGCTGTCTGCTAATGTCTGGCATAATGTTTCTTCATAATGGTTAACCCTTTTTCAGGGAGTGGAATAATGCAAACAGTGCCTCTCTCTAGATGGGAACTTTGCTTCATGGGACATTACAGTAAGTGTGTCATCTGTTCTGTGCTGCTGCGCGGGTACTAGCTTGTAATGAGAATGCAAATCTCCTTTTATTTATTTATTTTTTAAACCTGCTTGTGTGCAGGGCTCAGGGCACCTTGTAGCAGGACAGGGAGTAGATGAGAGTTACCTGCAGTGCGCGTTGTTTCTCACGGGGCTGGGTGCTGGGTGCGCGCGGTTCACTGACTGTTGCATGGAATGGGTCAAGGTTTGGGAGCATTTGTTGCCTGCTCAAATGTGACTTGCTTTCCTATTTCCCTCATGAATGGTCTCTGCTGGCGTATTTCTGATGTGCGAAGAATGCCAGTATCCTCTATCTAAGAGATGACTGGGGTCAGAGAGGGTAGCTACTTGGCATGTGATTGGCAAAAGCTGTCTTCTCTCAAGTTGTAGGCTAACTTTTTTGAGTGAAATGTTCTGTGTCTGCCTATAAATTTGCTTTACTGCCTATTAATGTCAGAGAAGCTTCATTTTTAATTAGGTAGAATTGAGTCGACTTTGTTTTATGGGGAACACTCTGCATTTCAATGCCATGTTATTTTGATATATACTTGGCGTAGTAAGGTTATCAGGTGATGTCAGTCATATGAAGGAAGCCAAGTAAGTTTGGAGCTTTGTCTTTGCTGTGTTTCTTTCATGAAATTTCTGTTAAGCTGGCTTGCTGTAAGGATTTTAATGTCAAAACAGTGCAAGCCTGGGTTTTTTTGTTTTCTTTCTTTTCTTTTTGGACATTCATCTACTTGCTAAAAAAAAAAAAAGTCTGTTTTTTTTTTTTTTTAATGCTCAGGGACAGTAGATAATGTTTACTCATTTACCTGTATACTAAATGTATGCTAAAAGAAAGCATCCATTTCCATTTTATTTTTTGAGAAAAACTTAATTTGAGGAGAAAAAAGGCAGGCATTAATTTAGAGCTACTGATGCAATGAAAT
Source organism: Neotragus pygmaeus (assembly GCA_006410875.1). Lineage (NCBI taxonomy): Eukaryota > Metazoa > Chordata > Mammalia > Artiodactyla > Bovidae > Neotragus > Neotragus pygmaeus. The sequence goes on along the minus strand of SJYV01023421.1, from coordinate 1,955,507 downwards.
GGAGGAATATATTTGAGCTATTAGCCATTTCAATCTCCTGCCTACAAATAATTGATGAGTTTCTATTAAAGATTGACAAGCTAGCAGAGTGCAACGCATTTTTACTAGAAAACTGCAGTATGGACAGTGAATATGCATTATTCCTTTTATTCTATTGCTCCACATTAATAGTTCTGGAATTAAGCTTTATGTTCCTATAGACCTATTGATTAGCATTTAACTGGAGGTGTACGTGTGCCCAATCCGGGTGCCCTCCCTCTCCGTAATAATAATTTGAAGTTCATTGGTCATTATTCACAACCTGTTTTCATGGTAGTATTTTAAATACTTGAGGTTTTCATGTGTCTCCTTAGGACTGGGAAAGAATTTAATGCTATGTTGAAAAATCTTCACTTGCCTTCCTAACAATTAGGACACTAGGTAATGTCACTCAGGGATTTATTGGGACTTATGATTGGAAGAGTTCCTCCTTGGGGTCCCAGCTCTGAAAGTCAGCTTCAGTTGTCAGAGTCAGTGAAGGGCGTGTCTTGCTTTATAGACTGTGAACTATGTGTCTTGAGCACAGACTTGCTTTACAGAGATACACAGAGATCAGATAGGTACCCTTTACATACTTTGTTTGTTTATGCATGAAACAAAAGATTGGAAGAGGAAAAAAGCACTGTAGACTTCCAGGATGTGTTCTATAGTCTCCACAGGTTTATGACTATCAGTTTACAGTGTTAATATCATTTGGATAAGATTTGACTTTTTCAGTGTTTGTTTTTTTTTTTTTTTTGCCTTCCTTCCCTGCATTTGCTCCTCATCTTGGTTTGAAAGCAATATATCAGCAGCTTCCTTCTGAGACCTGATTTTAAAAATGTTTCTTAATAGGATGGAAAGTGCTCACAATATTTTAAATAACAGCTTTTCTTAACTAAATCGATAATACTTTATTTTTTAACTTTGCATGTCATCGGTGCCTACTGAATCTGCCTGTAAGATGCTGCAGAAGTTGCACACTTACAGAATCACCAGAAAGAAATTGGAAACACATCTACGATTTTCACCTCATTTAATTTGGGGCTGCCCCATTATAGCTGGGTGGTGAAAGTGGGGCAATAAGCATGATGTTTCCACAAAGTGTTGTTTTTTGATAAAATTCTGGTAGACACTTCATTTCACCTAGGGCAGCTCTATTCTGTCTTTGCTCTCTTAGGAAATCAGATGCAAGAATGTAGGGGGCTGCTGGCTGACACACTCACATAATGTAAAGGACAGCCACCCTAACATGCATATTTTTTGTAAACTAATGACTCTATAAATATAACAAGCGTTCAACTCCAATCAAAATTTCCAAACCTAAAACCTCACGTCTCAAATTACAAATCTGAGCAAAGTTTTTATTAAGAGACTGGAAACTATATTTTGTGATCTATGACCTTCTTATTTGAATCCCATTATATCTTTTTATTTTTGTGGCCATTTTGTAGAATGGAAAGCAATCTGACACTCGTCTTTGATGAAAATTAACAATACACTTAAACTTCCAAAAAATTCTAGAAATCCCTAAAGCTTTTTTTGGTTTTATTTTTAGTATATAGTGATATACAGTATACAGTAAGAAGTATTAAGACTGAGTACAATTTTTTGGAGCACATCTGATTTTCTTTGGTATTTATGAATATTTTTCCTGTAGAGGAATACATAGGTGAAAATGGTTCACCACCACATGATTTGTTTTATCCTTAGGCATTGCCCAAGGTTATTGGAACATCCTTCGTTTTCAGTATCGAAAAGTGAAATACACAACAATGAAAATTTTATTAAAATGTATGTTAACCCATTACTGTATGTTCATTTTCAATTCTTTATAAGAAAGCATGATGTATCATTTTGTGTGTGTCATTCTTTTAAAAAAAGAGATGAGTCAAGTAAAGGAGCAAATTTAATGGGGGAATTTTATGGGAAACATTATACAAATGGCAGTGTATGTGATTCCCATTATTAAAATAATTTGTCATTGTATAAAAAAAGATATAAATTTCAAGAAAGAGTCTTCTTTAGTTATCTGCCCTTTTTTTTTAATGACAGTGGCTTTTATGCAGTAAAGACAGACACGTTCTCAGGCAAAGCCCATTTCAGGCCAGAATTTCTGAAAGCCCTATTAATGTTTCATGCTAATCAAGGAGAGTGGGAAATAGAGCTGACAGGTGCTTTCTACTCTGCTTATTCCTGTCTTCCTGCATTAGACATTACTAGCTAAAAAAGGGCCAATGGGGTTCTTTTCCAATGCATATAGTAAGAAGGGCAAAAATAAAATGAGTCTTGGCTTAAGTTTCCTGTTTTCCATCTTGGACGAGCTGATAACATTCTTGGTCATATGAGTGCATTGATTATTAATAAGTCTGTTTTACTCTAAACTGTAACCTCAAAAGGGATGTGCCATTTTGGACCCAGCATTCCAGTACTGTGAGCCATGCTATTTGTGAATCTATAAAAGTTCCATCTGGACTTCCCCTGTTAAAGTATTGTACCTACAAGTAATTTGAGCTTTTTGCCTATATCTGATACCTTTAATGGAAATTTCATGGGTGGATGTGATAAATTCAGTCACCACCATGCTATCTAGGGACATAATTTAGACTGGAATAAATATACTCTCTGCCTTCTTTTCTAGAATGCTTACACATAACCACACTTGTCAAAGCTCAGTGCCAGAATGAATACATTCCATCATGTCTAGCCCAAGAAATGATGTGTTGGTTGTGGAGTGTTTTTATTTTGTTTGTTGTTTTTCATATCTGTATGCAATTTTAATCTGATTGGATCCACTAATTTATGTATAAGATCATTTATTAAATAAAATCCAAGTACCTTACTCTTATAGGAAAGCTTTCGTTTATGCTCACAATTATGTGCTTAAAAATGATATCTTAGCATGACTGACTTTGCCACATCTTTTATTTATAGAAAAACTTTTTTTTTTCTTAAAGTGCATTTAGACATGCCAAAGATCATTACATTCAACTTTACCTACTGAGAGCCTGCCATTTGCTGACACCTGGTGTCTATCTTAGGAAGGTGGGAGGTGACATATGGTGCCTTTGGGATAGAATAAAATATTACTGTGTGAAGTTTTCAGATAGCGAGGATGAGGTCACTAAAATACACTGATAGAAGAACAAACTGCAATTATCCATAACTGAGAGATATAGAAATAGATAAGGTATTTTGCCCCTACTTGAAGATGGAAATTTTTCCATGATCAGTTGCCCAGGAAACGTTAAAACTGTGTTAAGTTTAGGAAATGATATAAAGGTCTACATGTGCACGGGCACTCAGTCACTTCAGCTATGTCCCATTTTTTGTGACCCCATGGACTGAAGCCAGCCAAGCTCCTCTGTCCATGGGATTTCCCAGGCAAGAATATTGGAGTAGGTTGCCATGTCCTCCTCTAGGGGATCATTCTGATCCAGGAACTGAACCCAAGTCTCCTGCATTGGAGGCAGATTCTTTACCCACTGAACCAGTTGGCAAGTACACAAATAAAAACAAAGAAATTATCTTAGGTCATGGAGCCTATCAGCAAATTGAAACAGGACTTTAAAACTTTCTTTTCTTGTCCCTCAATGGGAAAGACTTTCTGGCCACGTCTACATACCTAGGCTAGAGCAAAATACGGAAATGAACTTGTGCAAATGAAAGCTTTCTGTTCTCAACTTCGTCAGATCATAGCAGGTATTGACCAGAGTTTGCATCGTCTTAACTTGAAGGAAACAGTTTCATATTAAAAAGCTTGAAATTCAAGAATTACGAGAACTACATCTTAATGTAATAGCCTTGTCACTCAGATGATTCATTAACGGCAGTTGCCCTTAAATTTGGAGGGACAGACACTTTAAAGTCTGATGAAACATGTAGACCCTTCCTTGAAAAATACACATGCATTCAAAATTTTGCATAAATACAGTGGAGTCCACAGATTATTTAAAACCTATCTATAGGTTCTATATGGTTCCAGGGATGACAGGATAAAAATCCTTCACCTGCACCCACCTAGTAGTTATTATTGAAAATGTAATTTGGCCTCAAACTTGTATAGCTTTATTTTTTTCAGACTAAAGACAAATAGGAATCTAAGAAACATGTTTGATCCCTTTCTCTTTCATCATGCCTGGTCACTTGGTCATGGTTTATTCTTCTGAAGATGGCATTTAAGGGTGCTGTTTCTTCTCGAAGAAGAGAACCTTCACACAAAGCATAGAGTAGTTTAGTTCTATGAGGAGCAGTACAAAAAAAGACTAGATACTTGAAACAAGAGATCTAATGCCTTTGTTTCTGAAATAGAGACCCGCATCCCCTAGAACTCTCGTCTACTTTTTTCCTTGAACTGGGCTGAACCTCATCTCTCTGAGGTTCCTGTTGGAGGACTTATCCTTGGCCAGGATAAGGATATCCTTATTCTTATCCTTATCTTTATCCTCCCTTCGTATGCTTAGTCTTTCAGTCGTGTCTGACTCTTTGCAACCCCATGGACTATAGGCCACCAGGCTCCTCTGTGCATGGAATTTTCCAGGCAAGAATTCTGGAGTGGGTAGACATTTCCTTCTCCAGGGGATCTTCCTGACCCAGAAATCGAACTCACATCTCCTACAGTAGGCCTGCCAATACCTGAAATCACTTTTATCAGATTCATTATGGTCATTATAATAATAAAAGAAGAAAAATATGAAGAGATATTTGACTACTGATGTTTTGCTAGGAAACTCAACTTTTTGATTTGCTACTGAGTCATTTTAACTTTGTCTGGAATTCTACAATATTACTACCCTTCTTGAAACTGTTGGTTTCATTTCAAATCGACTTTCCTGCCTTTGCTCAGTCCAGAGCCCATCATGTAGCAGATACCCAACAAAAATCACTGAATGAATTAATGAGTAAGTGAAACTTGATTCCTCAACTCAAGACACTATCTTAGTGAATGATGAAAATGTCCACTGATGTCATGAAACAAAGTTTTCTAAATTGATCTTCAAAAGTTATCACAGACTGATACCCATTTGCTTTAGGCTAGTATAAAATTTGCAAAACATTTTAAACAATCCTAGCTTTTATTTCTCTTTTCCGTCTCTTCTGTGTGTTGCTTTATGTTTCCAAATGTTCAATCCCTACTTCATCAGAGGTTGACAATTAATGAGATGCAAAGAATTTTTTTTTTAAGTTGATATTGTTGTTCAGTCGCTAAGACATGTCTGTCTCTTTGTGACCCCATGAACTGCAGCATGTCAGGCTTCCCTGTCCTTCACTATCTCCCGGAGCTTAAACTCATATCCATTGAATCAGTGATGCCATCCAACCATCTCATCCTCTGTCACTCCCTTCTCCTCCTGCCCTCAATCTTGCTCAGCATCAGGGTCTTTTCCAATGATTTGGTGCTTCGAATCAGGTGGCCAAAGTATTGGAGCTTCAACTTCAGCATCAGTCCTTCCAATGAATATTTAGGGTTGATTTCCTTCAGGATTAATTGATTTGATCTCCTTAAAGTTACACCTGGCAAAACTGTGCTGGCAATGGGTGCTAGCAAAATCATTTTGAAATCTTAACCCCAAGCAACATTTACATTGTAAAGGTAAATATGATTCTTTTCTATCAGTGTCTAGAAATATACAGCAATATTAAATTTTTTGTTTTATTACATATGACTAAATTCTTATTACTCAGTATATGTGTATATATTGTATATATATGTATGAAGTGAAGTGAAAGTGAATGTCACTCAGTCGTGTCCAACTCTTCACGAACCCATGGACTATGTGGTCCATGGAATTCTCCAGGCCAGAATACTGGAGTGGGTAGCCTTTCTCTTCTTCAGGGGATCTTCCAAACCCAGGTCTCCTGCATTGCAGATGGATTCTTTACCAGCTGAGCCACAAGGGGAGCCCATATATGTCTATATATGCATATATATATATATATATATATATATAAAGTTGAATCTATATTACAAAATTTTATAATTCTAAAATTTTCTCTTGATCCAAATATGTAAGCAGGATTAGCTTTGATAGTTTGGGACTATGATTAATGAACAGCATTAATCAGCAATATTTAACCTGATTTTCCTTCTCCATTCTGAACTATTTCCAATTCCATTGCTAACATTTTTCTCTTCAGGGAAGACATAAACCATCCTACAATATCATGACTTCTCCATTGAAGTTTTGCACAAAAGGGTTTTTTTTCCCCTCTTAGAATCTTAGAGTCAACCTTACATGAACTTATATTAAATTTTTAAAGGACAGACACAAATAAATCAAGTTTTCAAAACAGCATGATTTTTTTAAAAAAGATTTTTAGCAGCAAATTGCAAAATGGCTCTCAGTGCAGGAATATAGTCACGTTTGCATTGGGTAAGGCTTATCATTATTTCTAAGGTTATTGTGGTAAGAGTTAGATTTCTCTTCTCTTTCCTTAGCAAATGTAAAACAAATGCATTCCTTCTGACAGTCTATATTTTTAAAGCTCCTTTTTTTTTTTTGAAAGGTGAGAAGGAAAGAGAGTTAATTTTAGTAGTTTCACCCCATCACATACCTGACATTTTTTAGAAGAGGAAAGCCATTTCCAGAGCATTACTGTCATTTCTAAATCGACTAAACACAGTCTCCTAGCAGCCACAGAATCCCCTGATAAGGACAAATAGTTATATAAAGACAAGCATTAAGATTGCAATGTCACACCCCAGAAGCTATTTCCATGTAGCTTTCCAAAATGGGAGGAAAACACCTCAATCTGGTTGTCAGGCACATATCAGAAGATATAATTACATTCTGGGAGACTCTAGGCAAATCCAGAAGCAATGACAAGCACACTTGTGATAAAGAATCTAAAGAATCAGTCCCCAGCACTTAGAAGCTCCATCACTGTTATATCTCAAGGTGAGGGCCATCGCTAAATGAACTTTACAGTTTAAGATTCTCTTGCCACCAAGATGCCTTGCCATACATAGATCACCTGGACCTGGGCCATATGGCCAAGAGAAGCCTGCTTTGGTCCCATAAGTGACCACCATTAAAGAAGATCTCTTTACCTAAACATATCTAGACAGCATGCTCTTCTTGGGCAGTATTGTCATTAGCATGAGGGCAACTTAGATGCTGGAGCAGAGAGCAGAGTCTAGTAAGTTTAACATCCTGTGGTCCTTTCTCCCACTCACAGTTTAAGAAAACGTGTCAATGGCACAAGAAGATCTGTACCTCTTTTCACACTCAGTTCTATTGGTTGAATTCATGTGAGCCAATGAATTAGATCTTACTCATTAGGTACTTAAGATATTTGATATTCACAGTTGAAAGAAGATCAGAGTAATACAATAGAAAATGTAGTAACCAGTACATTAGAAAGAAGGTAAACCTGGGAAGTAATCTTAAGATGTCTATTTAAAGCACTCAGTTCTAGGAAACTGTTTAAGTAACCGTAATAAATCATTAATGAGTGATCAGTAAAACACTATTTAATCATTAATTAACCATGTATTAACAATAGAAAATATTAGTAGTTCATTCTTTATTCACCTAGTGATAGCTACAATATAAGTGCTCGTGGATTCATGTAATTAACTATTTAGCTTATTTTCTAATTAAGTTTTAACACGGTTCTAATGAGAATTTTTCTTCTATTAACTACCTTGATAGCATGGCAGTTTACATGCTTTTCAACCTATACTTGCACTCTTCATGTTTTGCTTATAATTGAAATGTTACTATATACAATTATGTTTATTTATATGTAAAATATTCTCAAGATGCAATTTGACAAAGCTTTTATATAACCCATTCATTTTTTTATATACATAAAAATTTTATTTTTCATTTTCAAGTTTCTAAAAAGATCTGTAGTCTAAATTGGGCTTTGATTTGATTGAAGTCAATTATAGAGTTTCTAAATGATCAGGATTTCTAAAATAATTGTTATATAAATGTTATTCCCACTGGAATATAAAAGATACTTGGAGGAGCTTTTGCCTGTTTTAACTAAAGCTTTCAGTAAGTACTTTGCTTTATCTGTCTCTGAAAAGTGGCTAGCTCAACCAACTTTTACTACAATGAAACAAACAAATAATATTTAATTTGTATATATTTCACATCAGAGTTTGATTAAAAATTTCATCCTGAGAAACTAAACCTTATCTTATTGACCATTGTGAGAAAATTCCTTCAAGGGAGATTTGAATTCACTCAAATAACAAAGGTGATCCAGAATAAATAATATATTATTGCATCCACTAAGGGAGGAAGAGTAAATTGTGGGCTTAATATTATTTTCTTCTTCTAGTTAATATTATGACAATGATTCTTAGTAAGTTTATCTGTGGAAATCTAATCATATTAAGTTGGTTATATATCAGAAATATGACACAATTGACTCTATACTGTGGAGCCAAGTATACATTTTAGTAAAAGATAATATTAGCATTCTCAATCAAAATTTACAGAAAATAATATTTAAGTTGACCACGTAAATGGGAAAAGCACTAAGTACTCTTGTTTGTGGGGGCCCTTTGTCAATGGTAAAAGAGGGAATAAATGAAAATAGAAGCAAATCTGGGATACTTTAGGTTAATCATTGGGTGTTTAAAGGGATTGAAAGGGAAGGGCTATATTTACGGGGTCATCAATTCCCATCACAAAGAGATGACCCTGTGGCCTTCGTCACACTTGTCAGTCAATCCCAATCATTAGCCAGTCAAGTAGTTGGCTGGGGAGAGGGGACTAGAGGGTAATACACTGAGCAAATGGATTTGACTATGGTAACAAGACTACACTGGACTTAATGACTGCCAAGTACCGACTCCACCTTTTTTCCCACAGGCAAAACATTTTGGAGTTGTCATAAAGACAATGCCATTGTAGAAGTGTCAAAATTTTCTTTACCCCTCTTTGAAATTGAGTTTTATATAGGTGCAAATATACATTAATTAACTTTAAACTATTCTGAGGAACATATGAAAAAAAGAAACTGCTAATAATAACTGAAATAGTTTATGGTGGGCACAAAAAGAGCATGTGACTATGGCTGAAATAAAGTTGTTTCTTGGTAAGCTAAATTACCTAGTTCAAGGTTCCAGAAATTAAATAGCTTGGTCCAGTGATGTCATGATCTAACATGAGCAAAGTTCTTCTGTTTTTACAAAGCAAGAGCTCTCCATAGGGTGTGTCTTTTTCAAGGAGGGAGTACCCACTATTAGTAATTTGAGCCAGATCAATAATGGTAGAAGTATGGTGCTAATGAGGCCAAAGTTCCAGCTACCCTCCCTGTGCAGGCCAATTAGGCTCACACAGAGAATAACTCTATTCCCAGACAACTGAGTGTACCCCTGTTCCTGAGCAGCCTTGACAGTGACTGGGAAGCAGAGTAGGGATGTTAAATGTCGATTTTAAAGGCAACCATTGCTGGGCAACCAGCTACCGATGCCTCTCCAGGAGTCTCAGGTCCTCAGTAGTGACAAGATCTCCAGAAGAGGTTGGCACCACAGGCCACCTTAACTTAGCATCCAAGTTATCCAAACTCTGTCCTGACAAAACAGGGAGTCTTTTAGATTTCAAGTATCAAATGACTTTCACATATTAGGAAAACTGATTCAACAAAGAGAACAATAAAAAAGGCAATTGCTTTGAATGTCAAGCCACAGGAAAATACTACAGTTGGAATTGCTGCTGCTAAGTCGCTTCAGTCGTGTCCGACTCTGTGCGACCCCATAGATGGAAGTCCACTAGGCTCCTCTGTCTCTGGGATTCTCCAGGCAAGAATACTGGAGTGGGGTGCCACTGCCTTCTCCAATGCATGAAAGTGAAAAGCAAAAGTGAAGTCGCTCAGTTGTCCCGACTCTTAGTGACCCCATGGACTGCAGCCTACCAGGCTCCTCTGCCCATGGGACTTTCCAGGCAAGAGTACTGGAGTGGGACAGTTGGAATTAGTGCTCCAGATTTTTCTCGTCAGCACTAAACTAAGTTATTCAAAGACCAGATCACTCTAGTTTTCATCTTAGACTCTCCAAAACCTACCACAGTACTTACTGTGACCTGTAGGTTAGCATGCAAGACACATAGATACCTAAGTTTCCTAGTAGTCATGTATAAAAAAGGAATTAATTTAATAGTTTATTTTACTTAACACAATAGATCCAAAGTATGATCATTTCAACAGATAATCAGTGTAAAATGCTTGTTTTCCAGCCATGACATGTGAGCACTCAGTCACGTCCAACTCTTTTGTGACCTCATGGACTGTATGTAGCCCATCAGGCTCCTTTGTCCTTGGGATTTTTCAGGCAGGAAAACTGGAGTGGGTTGCCATTTNAATGACTTTCACATATTAGGAAAACTGATTCAACAAAGAGAACAATAAAAAAGGCAATTGCTTTGAATGTCAAGCCACAGGAAAATACTACAGTTGGAATTGCTGCTGCTAAGTCGCTTCAGTCGTGTCCGACTCTGTGCGACCCCATAGATGGAAGTCCACTAGGCTCCTCTGTCTCTGGGATTCTCCAGGCAAGAATACTGGAGTGGGGTGCCACTGCCTTCTCCAATGCATGAAAGTGAAAAGCAAAAGTGAAGTCGCTCAGTTGTCCCGACTCTTAGTGACCCCATGGACTGCAGCCTACCAGGCTCCTCTGCCCATGGGACTTTCCAGGCAAGAGTACTGGAGTGGGACAGTTGGAATTAGTGCTCCAGATTTTTCTCGTCAGCACTAAACTAAGTTATTCAAAGACCAGATCACTCTAGTTTTCATCTTAGACTCTCCAAAACCTACCACAGTACTTACTGTGACCTGTAGGTTAGCATGCAAGACACATAGATACCTAAGTTTCCTAGTAGTCATGTATAAAAAAGGAATTAATTTAATAGTTTATTTTACTTAACACAATAGATCCAAAGTATGATCATTTCAACAGATAATCAGTGTAAAATGCTTGTTTTCCAGCCATGACATGTGAGCACTCAGTCACGTCCAACTCTTTTGTGACCTCATGGACTGTATGTAGCCCATCAGGCTCCTTTGTCCTTGGGATTTTTCAGGCAGGAAAACTGGAGTGGGTTGCCATTTGCTCCTCCAGGGGCCTTCCCAACCCAGGGACTGCACCCGTGTCTCCTGCATCTCCTGCTTTGGAGGCGGATTCTTTACCTGCTAAGCCATGGGGGAAAATAGCACATTTCAGCTGAGACTAGTCACACCTCAAGTGCTAGAGGGACACATGTGGATATAGGAGAGCATGACTACAGATGCTCAGTTCATGCCTTTGATGAGAATACATGAAAGAAGGGACAAGCGAACGCCTGAACGAAGAATATCGAAATAGAAAAGTAATCACTTTGAATATATTGCACAGATGGAGATTATAAACTATTTAAGATTTTTTTAATTACACATTAATTGGTGGATGGAATGATGAGGACCAGTATATGTCAAATTTTGGATCACCTAACTTTTACAGTACCTTTTATTATTTGGAATATCAGCTACTTGAAAAAGTTTTCAGCAACTATTTGCATCTAGATTCAAAGTATTTATTAACTATAAAATTGAGAGTATGTCACTATAAATAGACTACTTCATAGGTCTTTATGAAAAAATGGGCTTGCATAAACTCATTATTTATTATAACTTCAAAATAATTCTAGGAACATTTTCCATTGCCAGTTGAAAGTACATTTTAGAGCAATTTATTCTACAGCAACTCTGCTGCTTATTGCTTTGGTCTGAATATAATTTCAGGTCTGGTGGTAAATAAACCATTGTGTTCCATTTTCCCACCCAATGGTGAAGAACGTGTAGATAGAAGTGGTTAATGTAATACAACTATAGCCAAGCAATGTCCTCTGCCAGGTTCCTCCTGCCCTGCCAGTAAAAACTGAAAGACTTATAAGAGAGGAAGATTTTATGAAAAAGCAATATAAAGACATCTATAATAATGTTATCTTATAAAGTATGTTTTATATAATACAAAATTGCACACCAGGTAGAGTTCTGTCAACCATTCAAAAAACATTACATAAAAAATTTTCAGGGGTAGAGGGGGAGAAATGATCTTTTATAGAAAGACTATTTCATTACTATTCAGAATACACACAATTATCTTTTCAGAGAGGAATGTTTTCTAGATTAGGAAAAACAAAAGCAAAAAGACTGAGTTTTCTGAATAGTTTTCCGAATTCTTTTACAGTAAGATTTGCAGGAAAGAGTCTTTTGTATTTTATCATTGTAAAAATATTCAGCAAGCCCAGGTCACTCATTCCATTTATAATCCAAATATACATGAGTGACCTAAATAGCCTGTTGTCCTTCCACCTTCTATGTTAGTTTCTCTCCAGCCTCTATGTCAGTCACTGCACATTATCATAAATATTGAAGTGTGAAAACAAAGATTGAGAATATCAACAGCTCTACTTACGCCGTTATTTCCACATCATTTTATTCATCTACTACACTCTCCAGTAACTGTGAGAACTTTAAAAGGATGAACTTTAGAATTATGCTTTTCTGGATTAAATGACAATGTATTATGTTCTAATGAACAGATTTAAGGTCTCTCTGCCTGGAGCTAACAGCTCTTTGCCCAGTTAGGTTTGCTGGATTAGGAACACAGCCGCAGGTTTGGTTTTTAAGTTAGTAAACCACCTTTCCCCAAAGCAGCTATTTTACTTATATTAGTTTCTATTTAGTGCCCCTTAGCTGAAGACAGAGTTTAGACTAACTGTTTTTCCCCAAAGTAAATACAGTAGTTCTCTTACTCTCAGAGTTGGAGGGATTTCTGTGACTTTTTTCTTTTTTCCCTTTCCAAATACACAAGTCATCTTATGCAGTAAAGCATGCTTGTCAGTGCACATGTCAGCCGACTTTAAAAAGAATAGTCTGAGAAAAAATAAAAAGTAAATTATTTAAGTGGAGTTGTAGAGGAAGCTTGAAAGAATTCTGTTTGGAGAGTTTCTGTGCTTCACTGCCAATGGAAAGGAGACTCTGGATCTCTCACTAGTGAGCTTCTGTCATAACTGGGGCTGACAGTTCACATTGAAAATTCTGTTTTCTTCCTTCCCAGGAAAGCAAGTCAAAGTTAAGCCAACAAACTGTTGTTGGCAAGTGCCTTTCCTTTGCTTCCTCTTCTTTAAATTAGCCATCTGAGCTTTGTATGGGATTTGTGAATGGGTTTCCAGGATTTTGGACCACAGATTTGAGTAGGCACTAAACACTTTTAAGTAAAAATAAAGATCCTTTGTGATGAACATTGTGGTCACCTGAGTGCATCTTTCTGGGTGAAGAGAAAAAACTGAAGTTGCATTGTGTGGAAGAAACATACAAGAAACTATATAAGCAAAACCACTGTTACAATATCATTATTTTATTTTATTTATTTATTTTTGAGCTGCAGTTGAATCTGGCAGTGAGCTATCTCGGGCAGGGGGGCAGAGTATTTCATTTGTCTGTCAAATGTACTACCACTAACTGATTGCTATTAACTTTGGCACACTAATGATTACAGGGAATGCAAGAATGAGTCAAAATTGTGCCATACAGTACTTTGCTCTTATGCAGGAATTGTTAATGAAAGAGCCCCTGTCTTACTCTGTTTTATGTTTCAAAGTCATCCCAGCAATGTCTAATTTGGGATCACTGTAATGAACTTTTCCAAAGTCTTTCCAGAGGAGAAATGCATGCTTCATTTCAAGGAGTACCGCAGGTATAACTTATTTTAGAAAAACCCATTTTACAAAACTCCAAACCTAACAAAACAGATGAACAAGTAATGAAAAAGGGTGATATTCTTCAGAATAATAGAAGAAATAATTATTTTACAAGAGGATTCACTTTACATTTAGGGAAGTCCTTTGCATATTAAATATAAAATTTAATTTTCTGACAATCAGTTATACTATAACTTTGGGGGAATATTTTATTTATGCTTCCACTAAGTTACAGGCAATTTTACAAAATACTCAATCACTAGCAATTTCACTAGAATCAGTGGAGTGACTAGTTGGATCTATGTTGTGTCTGAGACACAAACAGGCATGAGAAATTGGTAAACCTGTAAAAAACAGACATATAGGGTTTGTGTTTATTTAATGTCCTTATTTATATAAGTTCACTATGTGTGCATGTCACAGCATTGTTCCTCTCACTGACTTATCTGAAGATAATACAGTATTTGCAAGACCAGTTCATTAAGGTTAATTTGTTCAAAAATATTAGAATCATTAATTTCTGGCTTATAGCTAATGGCTGTTCTCAGCCAGTGTCTTGCTTCATCATTAGTGTCACTGAGATGATAACTCACACCCAACTGTTTTTACACTATCTAATAGAATCAATTGATGTGATAGTTGACAAGATGCTGTTTTGCATTTTGTCATCACACTAATGCACATGGCTTAAAGGCATTGGCATCCATAATGTGGGGCAGTTTTGTAGGAGACTAGAATAGGCTGAAGCTGCAAGGGCCATTTTCATAAAATATTAATGAAATTGAAAAATACACTGGGGTTGAAGGCTTGTCTGCTAAATGTAAGGTAAAATCTATTCTGTTCTGCTTTCTGATGACTGTAATTAGCAGCCCTAATTAAAAATTCAAACCTTGTGTATATTTGAAAGCATGAATCTTAGCTCGCATTGTGTTTATTTCCTTTACAAAGTATTTTATTTTACAACACTAATTGAACAGGATCCTTCCTAGTCTGACAGCCGCAGCTGGCTGGAGCCAGTTTATGTATCCAGTCTCTCAAGACTACTTCCTTTTGTAAGCAATAAAACATCTTTAAAAAACATGTATATGCTCTCTATGAGCCATTAACTCTGTGCCACCCAGCACCGGGCTGGTCTTCTTCCCACACATGGTGTTGTTGTTGTTTTTTTTTTTTTTCACTTAAATGTGACCTCTTTGAAGAGGCTGCTTTTTTCTGATCTTCAATATTTAATGTGGATTTACTTACATTAAATGACCATCTTACCAAAGGAGCGAAGGCCCACTTCTGACATTATTTATGAACAGCCTACGCTCTGCAAAAATATGGAAGGAATTGCCCGGGAATACCTATTAGTTCCGGTAGAAAAATCTACTTTTGACCATTGTTTTTTAAAGTTATTTTGAAATCGTGGTTGGGGATGTTGATGCTTCACTGGGGAATGTGTGACAGCAAGTGAAGTACTAACTAATTAGGATCTGGTGACTTGGAGGGAAGAGGGATCGTGAGGGGCAGGGGGCAGGGCTGGATGGGGTCAAAGCTAGGATTGGAAGAAGTCAGAGTCCTTAAAAAGTTACTGTTTTTACTAATGGCCAAAATAAGCTTTGTTTCATATGGTGTTTGTTAACCACTGACAAAAAGAAGAAAAAAAGGGTCATGTGACATATGCTCATAATACTCTGGGAGAGGTAACACTCCTGTCTTTTGTTTGGTCTGTCTGTCCTTTCCTCTCTGGGTCTGTGTCATTAGCTGTAAAATGGGAGTGGTTATAAGTGTTTTACTTAGATGCTCTATCTACTTAAGAGGGTTGTTCTGAGGACCCCCAAAGATTAAATCGACGAAATCACTATGCCAACTCCAACATGACATGCAAACACCAGGGACTCATTTCAGATCTATTCATTCTTTACAAGTTGCTCAAACCAGGAATATAAAATGACAGTCAACTGGGGTCAATATCATCAGAATTATGCTAAAAGTTTGTGCAACTTGATTTACCTAACTCAATCACTAAATAAGGAAATATCCAGAACAAGGAAATAAGTCCTTTCCTTTTATATGTTCATGAGGTTTTGACCTGATTTTCCTGGACACTCCATTTCCAGTATGTTGCTATGATCCACATGACTGAAAAAGTCAGGTATTAATTGCACTGAAATATTATAATTGGGTCCCCACTGATCCATGGCTTTAAGTGATTAAATGAATGGATGGTTGATGCTAAGAGGTTAACGGTACTATTAAAAACCAATATTTTTCAATATTAGGAATTAAACAGGCTATTTCATACAACTACAAACTAGTTAGTTTTTAGAATCATGTAGGCCTTGCCTTAGGCATGGGATCTATATTCCTTATATAGGGAGATTTCTCACTGAAGGAAATGAAAGTTTTTCTGGAGTAAGAAAATATTGAACATGAGACTATTAAGAGGCCTGCTGATATTTGGATTATTGATTTCTTCAACTGACAAATGTTACAACCCACCCCTCTTCCACAAATACTTAACTTATTGAACAGCAAGCTGCTTTCTTTTCTATTTGAAATGGGAAGAGCAACATTAATAATTTTGTGTCATGGAAGAAAACCCACTCCAATGATTTTATGGGTGGCTAGAATACAGGGAGAGAAGTAGGCTTGAGAAAAGTGGGAGGTGATGGATAAAGGAGCAGCTAGACCTCTAGGCCGGGGCCAAGTCTCTTGCATAGCTCACTCTGGCCCCAAAGGGATAAGCCAGGAGCGTGCTGCTGTTACAAAAGACTCATGGTGGATCCCAGAGGCCCATGGTCACAGGTTCATGTGCTACCTCTCGTTAGGGGGCTCAAGAGGGTAAGAGGCCAATGGCAGTCAACTTTCTGTAGGAAATAGCCTGATGAGATGTTTCTCTCCTTTCTGTGCCCAGGGGATGTGTATTGTCCCCTTCCCAGGCGCACCGGGGAGTAAGGTTTACTTCCTCTCATTCCCATCTCTGCTCCCAAATCTTTCCAGGAGCCTGTCCTTAACATGTATCCTCAGCTCTGCCCTCCAGTGGAGCTGTACTCTTCTGTCCTCACCCCAGCTGGTTCTCCTGTCAGGAGCATCCCTACCCAAGGCCTGGCAGCATCAGGAATCCTCCTCAGTTGTGGACGCAGCAGGGGATGGAGAGGGTAGGATGAATTGGGAAAGTAGCATTGACTTATATACGCTATCCTTCGTAAAATAGCTAGCTAGAGGGAAGCTACTGTATAACACAGGGAGCCCAGCCCAGGGATCTGTGATGATCTAGAGGGGTAGGATTTGGGAGGAGAGAGGGAGGCTCAAGAGGGAGGAAATGTATATATATTTATGGCTTCCCTGGTGGCTCAGATGGTAAAACATCTGTCTACAGTTAGGGAGACCTGGGTCTGATCCCTGGGTTGGGAAGATCCCCTGGAGAAGGAAATGGCAACCCACTCCAGTTCTATTGCCTGGAAAATCCCATGGACAGAGGAGCCTGATAGACTACAGTCCACGGGGTTGCAAAGAGTTGGACACGACTGAGCGACTTCACTTTCATGTTGTTGTAGGACTTCCCTTGTGGCTCATCCAGTAAAGAAATCTGCCTGCAATGCAGGATACCCAGGTTTGATCCCTGGGTTGGGAAGATCATCTGGAGCATGGCAACCCATTCTAGTATTCTTGCCTGGAGAATCTCATGGACAGAGAAGCTTGGCTGGCTACAGTCCATGGGGTTGCAAAGAGTCAGACACAACTGAGTGAATAAGTATGCACATATGTTGCTATATGACAGAAACCAACACAACTTTGTAAAGCAATTTAGTTCAGTTGCTCAGTCGTGTCCAACTCTTTGCAACCCCATGAACTGCAGCACACCAGGCCTCCCTGTCCATCACCAACTCCTGGAGTTTACTCAAACTCATGTCCATTGAGTCACTGATGCCATCCAGCCATCTCATCCTCTGTCATCCCCTTCTTCTGCCCCCAATCCCTCCCAGCATCAGGGTCTTTTCAAATGAGTCAGCTCTTTGCATCAGGTGACCAAAGTATTGGAGTTTCAGCTTCAGC
>SJYV01023421.1:1908263-1937203 GCA_006410875.1 Neotragus pygmaeus | reverse complement strand
ATTTGGGCTCTAGGTTACCAAGCAAGGTCAGTGCTGGTCATCAGCCCAATTTCAGGCCCTACCAACACTGCCACTGGAGGCTTTAGCTGCCCTCTCCAGAACTTACAGTACAACTTCTCCCCTGCCTAGACAGTTCCTATAATTGTGCTGCTTTTGGATCAGACTCTAATTCTTTCTCAGAAGTAGGTGAGGATATAGTTATGTCAGTAGAGACTCAAGAGAACTAGATTTCTATATTGGCCTTTCAAATAGCCTCTGGTCCAAAACTTACCTCTTCCTCCTCTCTCTTCCTTCCAACAGAATCCCTTTGGCTTCCCTGGTGGCTCGGATGATAAACAATCTGCTTGCGATGCTGGAGACCTAAGTTTGATCCTTGAGTCAGGAAGATCCCCTGGAGAAGGAAATGGCTACCCGCTCAGTATTCTTGCCTGGAGAATTCCGTGGATAGAGGAACCTGATGGGCTACATTCCATGGAGTCACAAAGAACTGAACACCACTGAGTGACTAAAACTTTCTCTTTCCCAGAAGGAAGGAAGGAAGCCAGCAAACTGACTTTAGTTCCTCCAAGAGTGTGAATGATCTTCCCTGACTACTCGCAGCTTAACAGTGGCTTATGCTCCAGAAGGGTGGTCATTCGTGACTCTGGGTTTGCACCTGTTTGACTGCCATGAATGGACCTAGCCACAAGATTTAGTTCTGTGGAATCTGGATGGAATCAGAAAACAGAGCTGTGAGTGAAGAAAAGGCTTCCAAAGCTCCTGCAAAAGTGAAAATGTTAGTTGCTCAGCCCTGTCTGACTCTGCAACCCTATGGACTATAGCCTGCCAGACTCCTTTGTCCATGGAATTCTTCAGGCCAGAATACTGGAATGGGTTGCCATTCCCTTCTCCAGGAGATCTTCCCAACTCAGGGACTGAACCCAGGTCTCCTGTATTGGCAGGCAGATTCTTTACCATCTGAGCTACTAGGGAAGCCCTCTAAAGTGCCTCAGTTCAGTTCAGTTCAGTCATTCAGTCGTGTCCGACTCATTGAGACCCCATGGATTGCATCACGCCAGGCTTCCCTGTCCATCACCAACTCCTGGAGTTTACTCAAACTCATGTCCATTAAGTCAATGATGCCATCCAACCATCTCATCCTCTGTAGGTCATGTCTGATCAGGTTCCATGTGTGATTCATTCATTTTGTACAGTTATGTGTTCATGTCACAAGATTTCCTACTTCCAGATAAGGGAAGAGTGGAGGTAGCAATATTCATGATTACACGATGGAGAAGGGAACAGGTTGCTTTGTACTGGTTGGCACAGACTGCGGATGTTTTTCTAGTGTATGGCTCTGTCTTTGGGGATTACCATTATAAATCCACTGGGGAGAAAAGTGCTTACACTTTACATTTTTAAAATGAATTCCGTAGGTCACTAGTGTTTACCCAAAAGTAAACTGCGGTGGAGGTTCAGTTCGGTTCAGTTCATTTCAGTTCAGTCACTCAGTCGTGTCCGACTCTTTGCAACCCCATGAATCGCAGCACGTCAGGCCTCCCAGTCCATCACCAACTCTTGGAATTCACTCAGACTCATGGCCATCGAGTCAGTGATGCCATCCAGCCATCTCATCCTCTGTCGTCCCCTTCTCCTCCTGTCCCAAATCCTCCCAGCATCAGAATCTTTTCCAATGAGTCAACTCTTCTCATGAGGTGGCCAAAGTACTGGACTTTCAGCTTGNTTTCTCTTATTTTACAAGACTGGAATGTCTTATATTCTGTCTCTTATACACATCTTCCTCCTGTCCCAAATCCTCCCAGCATCAGAATCTTTTCCAATGAGTCAACTCTTCTCATGAGGTGGCCAAAGTACTGGACTTTCAGCTTGAGCATCATTCCTTCCAAAGAAATCCCAGGGCTGATCTCCTTCAGAATGGACAGAGGTGAAGGTTCAGAACCCATTAAAAAAAAAAAAAAAAGGAAATAGAGCCCTGCACAACCCTAAGAAAGTTCTAGAAAATTTTTCTTGAATAAAAAAGTTAAGAATCCACTTTTTGGATTATCTTGCTTCTCTATTTATCTTCCCCTCTTCAGTTCAACTCTTAGGAGACCTTCTCCTGTTATCCATTGGACGTACTCTTTGGGCCAGGAATAAGATGTGTGTTTTACTTCAGTAATTCACCCTGCTCGCCCACAGAGGCATAACTCGTAGGGTCCAGGCAAGACTTGAGATAAGAGATGCACACTAACTACGATTCACCAGCTTGTTATTGTTGTATTATTTATTCTCTACCTTATAAGATATTTCTTCTGTTTGCTTCTGAGATGCCCAAAGTACTTTACCAGATACTGAATAAATGATTAACCCTCAGAACCCTGCTATGAGGCAAGCAGATTTGCAATGATGATGGGAAAAAGAAGAAAACTAAATCCCATATTAGGAAAATAACAATTCATAACACAAGGTGAAGATAGCAATTTCTTGCTTGGAAAGGGAAGAGAGCACAGAATGTTAACCAGTGAATTTACTACCTCAAATTATGCCCTCTTTCTTTCCTCCTACCTCCCCCCTCCATACACACACCCATATTACTCAAAGCACTTCCGCATATCAATTTTGTTGACTGTCACTGCACAGATAGGAAAGTATATGCTAATATAAACATCACTGCATTTACTAGACCTTATCACTGGTCTAATGTTATTGAATTGATCATACTATACAGGATTTTGCTTAAATTTTTTTAAAATTATTTAGATATGAAAACATATTTTTAGAATTTTTATTTATTTACATATTTTTTCTTATAAAATTCTTCTTGCTTCAATATTTTTGTCAGAATATTTATTTTGTCATTCAACTACTTTAGGTAAATGAATTTGTTATTCAATGGTCAACCTACATTTTAAATAAAATGTCTATCAAAATTCAAATAATTTTTTTTAATATAAGAACAAAACTTACAAGTTCATTAAGCAAAAAATTAGAATAGCCACAACAGTATTAGTATGTTATATTGGCCTGTATGTTTCTGTTTTCATTTTTAGGATTTTGGTTTTACTTTTCTCACTGAATAAATTAGATAAGTTGTTTTTCATGCTCAGAAATAGTTTCAAGATGCTTAAATTAATTGGCACTGTTAAAAAGTTAAAATGAGGCCAGCACTGAAATTTAGATTATCCCAGAGTTTAAGCTCTTCCCTGTGGTTCATTTCTTGACAAACCAATCTAATTTATTTTCCCTCTTATTCTTTCTCATAGCATCCTGCAATTTTCCTTTGCAAAATTTTAACAATTATACTGTTATACTCCTTATNAGAGAAGGGACCAGATGCCATGACCTTCGTTTTCTGAATGTTGAGCTTTAAGCCAACTTTTTCACTCTCCTCTTTCACTTGCATCAAGAGGCTTTTTAGTTCCTCTTCACTTTCTGCCATAAGGGTGGTGTCATCTGCATATCTGAGGTTATTGATACTTCTCCTGGCAATCTTGATTCCAGCTTGTGCTTCTTCCAGCCCAGCGTTTCTCATGATGTACTCTGCATATAAGTTAAATAAGCAGGGTGACAGTATACAGCCTTGACGTACTCCTTTTCCTATTTGGAACCAGTCTGTTGTTTAGACAAGGTTATATCAGGCACCTGGGAGTGATGCTTTTGATACCCAACTGGTCCTTTGGCTTTAGGTCTTTCAGCTCAAGTAATTGACGTACACCTTTCCAGCACAGATTAGTTCAGGGTTTGATGTCTAGGTATATTAATTAATGCCTTGCATTAAAATCTAGTTTCATGATATATTTAATCATTGAAAGATTTTGAAATATTCTTTCAAACTACTTTATTATATATATTCTAGAAAATTCAACTTTTATTTGTTGGCTTAAGAAATGTGTTTTTTCCTCTAAATCTACATTACAACAATCCTTATAAAGATAACTGCAATGTTAAAAGAAAATATTCTTTTTACACTAAAAAAATTAAATATCTTTATCTAGATGGCATGCATTTATACATTTGGATATCTAGATTCAAAATGTCTCTTCTGCTAGCAGTCATTGAAATTTATTACTATTTACTTCATTAGATATAAGTAGAATTGTATCACTTCAAGAGAAAAAACCACAATTTTGAATACAAAATAAGTTTCTGTGTGACTTTATTTCAAACCATAAGTCCCACTACCCACTGAGATTTTAATAAACAACTGAAATAACCTGCAGTGACATCACTAAATAAATGATATAGAATAGGTACTTGAGATACAGAGGTTTTTAGGTCGGTCAACGTATAAAGCAGAAAGAGCCCACTCTAGTAAACAATATGAAGAATATTACTGACTTTGGAGACACTCTCTGTGTTAATCACATGCCATATTTGTATTGTTCTGGTCAGACTGAGCTCACAGGTTTCATGTTGACTTGTTTCATTTCGACTTGCTTTGTTTCTCATTTTCTCCTTGAATCTCCCAAAGATGGACTGTGTAGCAATATTCCCCATGTGATGCCTTTGGTATCCATTCATCCAGCACTTTCCTAGGCTGCATTCCCTAACAGTGAACACAAAGTGTCACTGTGACTACATGCTAATCATCTAAAACTTGAAAAAAACTTTGCCCAAATTTGAAATTCTTTGATTTGCAATTTGGTGTTCTCTGAATCTTCTATGATTAGTAAACTTTAAGTTGATGTGGACCAGATTTAAATTTGAATTATTTTTATTTCTTGGTCTCTCATATACTACAGTGGTATGTTTTGGTTTTTTTTCTTTTGACCACACAAGAAAGAAAACAAATGAACAGAGATCCTGAACACTTCAGTTTTCGTGTCTCGTGACACGGGAATTCATGTGCGTTGAAGAAAGTAACTGGTCTGTGGAAGTTGATAATGACCTCGGTGTACATATTTCTGGTTGTCAGTGCACCATATGCCTTCTTACTGTGTTGGATAAAGATGTTCTGCTCAAAACAGAAAAAGGATACACATTTCTATATACACACAAAAGGCAAACACCTATATAAATTATAACTGAGTCCTTGAAAACCTTTTCTTTTTTCCTTGAAAACTCTTCTCGATGTAGACTATCTGCTGATTAGCAAAGGTTTCTTCTGATTGTACTTTCCATTAGCTAACAGAAAGAATTGCCTCTGTTTTACCTTTTCTATCTTCATATTATTCATTTCTCCCATGTTTTTGGATACATGCATATCTGAAATGATTATCTATTAGTCATAGTATCATTTCAGACCCACAAGCAAGTATTTTCTTTCCAAATCTAAGATTCTATCTTGAACACATCTATCATTTTACCATGATTTTACCATATACAAGTAAGCATAAAAAATAATTTTGACTTCTGCACTTATGTAGAAAAACTGCAAAGATGAAACTATGGACTTCTATTTTGAGATAGACTGTGTGGTGTGTATTGCTTGAAGCTGTTTTTCTCTCTGTGTTGGCTTACATTATTTCTTTATTTATCTATCTATGGTAGTTTTCCTTTAAACAGGTTTCTTTAATAGTTCACTCCAGCTTTGTTAGTACCATTTCCTAAATTTATTATTTCCCATAATTGTTTTTAATAGAGTGCATTATGGCTTTATATCAGGTGTTAGGAAACAGAGGTATGAAAACACGTTGGGTACTTCTTCATCTGCTAGTTGACATGTGCTTTTGTAGAAAAAGATGCTGAAAAACAAGCATTTCATGAAACTTCCTCCACCTCTACCTTTGTACTGCTGGGCAAACTATTTAGCCTTGGTTTATTTTTTTAAAACGTTTTTCTGTAAGGAACAGTGTGAACATTATTTACAAATAATGGATCTGTTTAAAAATAATTGTTAGTTATTATTCTCAAACTCTAATGTAGTGAAATTGAAAAAAAGAAACAGATTTTTTTTGAGCATCAAATGTCAAAGATGTTCATTTTAGTCCCTATCCACAGTTTAAAAATCTATACCTAGAACTAGCTTGAGTTTTTAGAAGTCAAAGTGAAGTGGTTTTATTGTTTGTTTAATGAGTTTAATTTATCAAAGGATTTATACAGACTCCTTGACTACTGTTTTAGCTGTGAATTTCTGATGGCTGGATTATGGTCAATAAAATGTCATAAGAATGTAGATATCTTATTTGAGGGTTTGGGATTTTGAGTTTTCAAGCTGATATTCTTTATTCTACAAACATTAATTAACTGCCTTTATGTGCAAGATTCGTGGTAAGGTCTGCAAGCACAGAAAGTCAAGATGCTTGCTCTCACACCCTCAGAGCTCTAGGTGCTGTGGTAGTTTACAGGGGAGGCGGAACGTGTGTTGCATCCCAATGCTTCCTCAGAGTCTCTCAACTCCTCTGTCACATGACCTTGGACAGTTGCCCACCTCTGCTCGCAGCAAGGCCACAGACTCCCTGCGGGCTCCCAGAGACCGGTGCCTGAGGCAGTTTAGCTCTGTGCCCAGAGCCATTGGCATCTCCAGGCAGTTCTGGACTAGATGAAACACCCAGACAGTGACTTCCAAAGGGGCCAAGTAATACAATCCAAAAACACGGGAAGGCGGACACTTCAGGCAGCAAGCAGACCAATGGGAGACAGACTAGGGTAATGCAGTGGAAAAAGTCCTTCTAAAGGACTGGCCTGAGTTACAGTTTTTCATACATCTGGCTGGAAACCTGAAGTGGTGTCTGTAGGCAAAGGAATATAGCACCTGATATTTTCTTCTCATCTTCCTGGGATTCATTCCCTTTTCTCTCATTCTCGAAGCCTTGGTAGATTTCACTTGCTTATAAAGCTGGTGACTTCACCTAGCCTCAGTCTCTGTTACTTAGGGAAACTCGGTTAAAATAGTGGTCTTCAATCTGTTTTTCCGGAGTGGGGGTGGGGGAGGGAAGAAGGAATAGAAGAAATCGATCAACAAAGATTGTAAAGGGAGGTGAGGTCTACCTGAAATCATCAATGAGTGCTCTTTTACACTCATCTAAGCTCTCGAAAGTCTTTAACCCATTATACATGACAACTTCAATCAAAAGAGACAGGGAATCTAAAAATGAGAAAATAACATGAATCCATTCGTTTATCACTCCAGAGATATCCTCACTCCACGCCAAGCTTAATAACATCTAAAATTCTCAGTGACCTCCAACCCCGTTCCCATATTATTTACATTTTTGAGGATACTGTCAATGTCCATTTTTCCTCAAATTCTGCAGCTGAATTTTCAATCCAGGTTTTGTTTTAGTAATGCATCCAAAGACTGTAACATGATTTAGTTAGTTGCAGAAAAGAAGCACAGACATTCATGAAGATGTGCACATTTCTGACCACTTGGTCCTTCGATTTCAGTCTTTCTCTGCCTTCAGATTTCCTCCTGAACTTCCTGTTTCTCATACTAAATCCAGATCACCACAAGAGGCTTCAAGTTTCCTTCTCCTCTCATGCATTTCAAGTATTATGCTGCTTTTCTTGCGGCAGTTCCCTTGTTCAGACTGAAGCAGGCTCTCTATTCTTTGCCATCAAGGCACTTCCTTCACCTCAATCAACAACCCATCCTTCCTTAAGAAAGAAGACACAACAAACAAAAACTACTCCAATTCCTCCAGTGAGCCTCCTTACATCAAAACCAGCACAAATCAAACAGCCCTCTCCCCAAGAGAACATGGCAATCCCCTCCATTCCAACATTCTTTTAAGAATATACCCATTCCACACAAGAGAAGTGTCTGGCTCCAAACCAGAATTTGGAGTTAGAAATTTGGCAAAGTAAAAAAAAAAAGATTCTGTTTCTAGAAAAAAATAAGTTCAGTGATCACAATAGCAATTTACTTTTGTTCTTCCAAATGCAATTTTTGTTTCAGTTTAGGGTAGCCATTTAACTTCTTATGGGAATCAGGCCAGTTTTGAACCTGAAAATTGCTTTAAATAGCAGACATAAATTAGGATTGTTTCAAACAACTTGGGGTGTCTAGTTACCCTATATTTAGTAGTCTATGAATAATATTACTGCTGCTGCTGCTAAGTCGCTTCAGTCGTGTACGACTCTGTATGACCCCATAGGCGTCAGCCCACCAGGCTCCCCCGTCCCCGGGATTCTCCAGGCAAGAACACTGGAGTAGGTTGCCATTTCCTTCTCCAATGCATGAAAGTGAAAAGTGAAAGTGAAGTTGCTCAGTTGTGTCCGACTGGATTGCAGCCTACCAGGCTCCTCCGCCCATGGGATTTTCCAGGCATAATGTTAGCAGCCGTCATTTTAATGATAAAAGCTCAGGAAATCTCTTCTTGAGATCATTTTCTGTTTTCAGATGCTCAAGTCAAGGGCTTCTAGGTTAAAGGACTTCAGATTTTTTTTTTTTTTTAATGAGAATTTACAGGTGAAACAGTGCTTAGGAGTAAAGACTGTTTTTGTTATATCTGGCTCTGCCAGTTTCTGTTTGGACAAGTCACTTAACCTCTTTGTGTCTCAGCTTTCTTAACTGTAGAACAGAAATAAGTATAATACCTCACAGTGTTGTGACAGTTAAATAAATAAAGCATTTAAAACAGTTTCTTGCACATGGTGGTGGTGTTTAGTCACTAAGTTATAGTTGTATCTGACTTTTTTGCAACTACCTGGACTGTAGCCCACCAGGTTCCTCTATCCATGTGATTTTTCCAGGCAAGAATATTGGAGTGGGTTGCCATGTCAGAAAGTACTATTATTATTATTACTAGTATTGTCAGTAGTAGTAGTAGTTTTACTTGACTTCAGATAAGCATAGAGAAGGTTCTGATACAAAGATTTTCACGGGAGCACCTGATGAATAAAGTGCCAACTCTTCCGTGATTTCTACTTCTGAATATGACATATAGAATATGAAAATTTAACTTCTGAATGCCTTGTAATAGTCAAGGCAAAAAAAAAAAAGGATGAAAGGGAGCTAGTAAGCTGGAGAGAGACTTACTTTCTCCTTCTCAGGGAATACTCCCTCTTTCTCTTTTAACTCTTGTCTGGGAAGGAGGTAAAAGGTGTTCAAATTGTTTCCTAGCATCACATCTGGGGAAGTTCCAGAAAATAAGTTGATGAGAGAAAGAGAAACAGCGAACCTGAGAAAAGAAAAACGGAAGCTCAGAGGAGAAAAGGTGATACAAAGGCTCACTAAGACACATGAAAAAAATCCACCGACAGAAGCCTCTCTCCCTGTGTTAAAATCAAGCAGGCATTTCTTGGCTGCTCTGAATGCTCTGATTGCTCCTTTCTGGGCGCTTCTGTGGGCTCGGATGTAGGAAATTTCTTCTGATCTTGGTCCTTTTATGGCCACATAGAACCAGCAGCACTGCCAGGGAAACTATTCCCTTCAAATTTCACAAGGTTGATCTTGCAAGGTCACCACTGTCTGTCCAGGGGGCGGGTGGCCCTGAGAGCTCCCGGGAGAGCCAGGGCCAGCAGTGGAAACACAACTACAAAGGCACTCTCAGAAACCCCACACATCTCTCAAGCCAACCAGAATCCCAAAGCCTCTCGCCTACGGGAGTTCAGGCTTATTTGTAATATTCTACCTGTCATCAATCCAGGAGAAGCTGAAGACACTGTGGAAATCAAAAACGATTTACAGACACAAGTTCTTTTGATGAAGAGTAACTCACTGGATAGATTATTTTCTCTCTACTGTTCATGAGCCACTTGCCATCATGCTAGGTTTATTAATTTTCACAACCAAGATTGTCACTGTTTTCTTCACCTATATCCTATGGGTCTGGGAGAAGCAGAATTGAAGATTCTCTTACTCACTAAATAATCATAATCATCCATTCCTCCCCATAAAAAAGGACTATAAAATTTCCCAGTCTAGGCAATGGGGAAGCTCTGGACTTCAGAGTTCTATGTCAGGTAGAGAATTATGTTGGAGGGGATGGAGAAATGTCTCTTTAATTGATTAGACATCAATATATTTTTTACTGAATTTTAGAAGAAATAATTACAGTAAAATATCAACAAAATGATTTGAGAGAGCTATGTCTTTAAAGGATAACAGATGTGAATTTTCAAATAATATTTTAAAGTATCTTAATTTAGTGATAATTATAATGTTTTCATAACTACACAGTGTTGCCTCCATTCTCTCTGACCCAACAGAAAGTCAGAGAACTCAGATGTCAGCTAACTCAGACCCAGGAGAACAGGAACCAGACAAACTTTTTATTTTTTGTTGAAGAATAATTCTGTAACTGCCTCACAGAATTTCGTTGGTTTCTGCCAAACATCAACATGAATTAGCCATATGTATACATATGTCCCCTCACTCTTGTGTCTCCCTCCTGTTTCCTTCCCCATTCCACCCCTCTAGATTGTCACAGAGCTGCTGTTTGAGTTCCCTGAGTCATGCAGCGAACTCCCATTGGCTATCTATTTTACATATGATAATGTAAGTTTCCACATTACTCTCTCCATACATCTCAACTCTCTCCTCCTCCCCTACCCCCAGTATCCATGAGTCTGTTCTCTATGTCTGTGTCTCCATTGCTGCCCTGCAAGACAAACTTTGCCTAACTTCCAGATTCTATATAATATCATAATACTGATCGAATAATAAAGTACAATCTGTAAACTTAATGCATGAAAAAACAAATAAATTTCTTCTTTTAGTGTATTCATTTCAGTAAATTAGCTTGTTAAGGAATGTACATCCAAGAACAAGGACTAAGCAGAAAAGGGAGAAAATATGACTGAAAGATCAATTATATGGCCACACCCCGATCCCTCCTCTTCTCCCCAGCCCCATCCCTCTAATTGCTCCAGTCCTGGCCCCTATTGTGACCTATGATGCCTGAGACATGAAACATGCTCCAGAATCATTTCTCCTTTTCCCCATTAGCCAAGCTGCCAGCCCCTTAGGGCTCTGCTGCCATCTGGAGAAGGGCATCCCAGATGCCTTGACAAATTCCCTCTAAAGTGAAGAATCGATGTTCAAAGGAAAAAAAAATTAACTATATTTTAAGGTATTTCTATATTTGTATAAATTGTAGATATTTTTGATTTTAACGTCGGATCTTTTGAACATTTGACATATGTCTCTGGGCCTGTAAAATGTGCTCCAGACAATTTCCAACGTGCACCTGACAGTTTCCTGTCTGAGCTTGCAACATAGAGTTGATAATTGAGATAATTAGTAAACTTTGAGGCCTTCTCTGGTGGGCTCAGATCGTAAAGAATCTCCCTGCAATGTAGGAGACCTGGGTTTGATCCCTGGATCGGGAAGATCCCCTGGAAAAGGGAATGGCAACCGACTCCGGTATTCTTGCCTGGAGAATTCCATGGACAGAGGAGCTTGATGGGCTACAGTCCATGGCGTTGCAAAGAGTCAGACACCACTGAGGGACTAACACTTTCACCAAGAGTCAGGTAGGACTGAGGGACTGACATTTCCACTTTCTTTTAATAAACTTTGAAATTAAAAACCTAAGGTGTAATCAAGGAAGTAAAACCTGATTCCACATATGTTGTTCTATAGATTAAAACTTGGACTGAACAATGCAAATATATGGGATTTCTGTGAAGGATCTGACTTCTAAAACTCTCAGGATTAACATTTAAAAGTTGATATTAAACTTCACTTTCTCTTTTAAAAATTTACTGAAATGGCTGAAACTATATAAAATAAAACTCTAAACTATATAAACTAAAACTCATTATATAAACTAAAATTCTCAGGATTAAAGCTTGGATACTTCTGATAATATCATTGTGTTCAGTGCCTTAAATGCAAATAATTGTTTAGATGTAGATAATTGGATAATGCTCTGATGCTGGGAAAGATTGAAGGCAGGAGGAGAAGGGGACAACAAAGGATGAGATGGTTGGATGACATCATTGACTTGATGGACATGAGTTTGAGCAAGCTCTGGGAGTTGCTGATGGACAGGGAAGCCTGGTGTGCTGCAGTTCATGGGGTCGCAAAGAGTCAGACACAATGAAGTGACTGAATTGAATTGAACTTAGATCATGGTAACTGGGAAGTAAGAGGATCAAGGAAAGGACTGAAGAGCTGGACTTCCTGATAGAAAAGAAGGCAATGGCATTTTGCAATGAGTGGGGTGGAATTCATCACGAAGCTGTCTCAATTATGTGAATCTACTGTCGAGTTGATTTCCTTTTGAAAAGATGATAAAACTCTTAGGACTGATTCAAGAAATATGGAAAGCTTGCTAAAGCAGTAATTCCACATTAGCCACCAATGAGATGTACTAACCTTGAATTACCTTTCAGAAATACAGTTTACTTGTTTGAAATGTTTGAAGGCTGCCAATATCCATCCGTCTGCTATTGCCCATTGCATTCATAATGTACAATAAGAATCAATCGTCTCTTAATGCTATCATAAAATGTTCACAACTTAAAAGTAAATACATTTCAAAATGAACTATTGTAGTCAGGCTCGGGAGCTTTGCTTTTTATAATGGAAACCATAATGAAAATTTCCTTATTAAATTTATTGTGCATTTTCATAAGCAGGTCCTCCCAATGTGAAAAGTCTCTGTTGATATACTGGAATTGTATGGCTGGGAAATAAAGGGAGTGCATATTTAATTCTGAAACCTAATAAGACAAATTAGACCATTTTTCATTTTAAAATGTGCTTGTTTCAACATTTATAAGAGTAACCAGATAAACCTGCCAACATCTGTTCCTCTTACACAAAGAACTGGCTCTAATAAAATTTTGGTCATACTATAATGAGATTTTAGCGGGAGAGTGAAGAAATCTAAGGCAGGATGATGACAAACTTGACATTAAATCTTCTTCTCTAACATTGATATGCCTGAAACCTTACAGAACATTTAATGTGACTGTAATCCTGAACATTTGACAGCTTTTACATAATATTCGAGGCAAAGGTGACCTGATTCTCCCCTGCTGTTGACAGTGAGGCTGAAATGGCTCTCCAATAAATGAGGCAGGATTAGCTAGCCAAGATGGCAAACAACAGCTTATAATATGCACCGGGAAAAGTCCATAGAACATTGGATCTTTGCCATCAATGACACATGGATCAAGCCTGAATATAAAGCACATGTTTCTCTAGGTGCTTGATGAGTTTTGAAGGAGAAGAATTTGCAAAGCTAACTTCAGATTTAGAGACTGGTTCTGTGCTCCACACTTAGAATATAGAAAGTTCATTGAAGGAAGCTCCAAGAGTCTTGGTGTTGTGTTAATGTATGTCATCTCCCTTAGCTGTATTTTAATGATTTGAACTAGACCCTCCAGTTTAAAAATCATAGAAGAACACAGGGATCATGCTAATTATGAATTTCAGGAAAATATTTACAATAAACAAGCACCAAGAAATTGTATGCAAGGTGAGAGAAATTGTGTATGAAATGCATTTAAGATATCTGCATTGAGGTAGCCCATAAAGAATGCTACTCTTGCTTGTCAAGTTATGGGGAAATAAAGAAAAGCTTGGGTGCTGTTGTCAATGCATAGCCTACAAGTCACCTGTTGTAAATTTAGTTTATAATGGTGTAATTATCTGCCACATGGCCAGATTGTCTAAATGCTCTTCCTTCTGTCGAGAGCTTGACAATTTGAATGCCACAGAATATCAATACCAATCTTTTACAGCCTTTTGCCAGAGCAGCCCCAGGATATGTTGAGCTGGCGTGGTAACTGCATTAGAGAATTGAGTTTGTTCTTTTTCAGAAGACAAATATACTATCTTCGAAACCACTTACAAGGAAAAGAATAGACATTAAATGCTGGTGTATAACACCAAACTTAACTTGTTAATAATAAGAGTAACCTGCACTGTAAAAGAGATGGGATCTCTGAATTCCAAAAAAGAATGGAATCTAGGAGAAGCAATCCTAGATGACATTATAGACGACATGCTTAGAGAAATGAAATCTGGAGGAAAAACTGAAGTCATGACAGTCCAATGTAATGCAGAATATTGTAATATGTAATAACAACAATAAAAATAAATGCAGATGTGTTTGTAGCTTCTTAGATGACTAAGGGTATGAGTGGAGTTTTCTGAAATATTGTAAACCACAGGAGAGTGCAGCTGAGCCCAAAAATAAAAGTTGAAAGCCAGTTGCCAGCAATGTGAAAAACCATTAACTGCTTCACTTGAAAAACATTCAAAAACTAACAGCACACTTTCTTTGAGGAAGATTTTAGTTAACATGGAAAGGCTAGTTTGTTTGGTTATTTTTCATGAAACAATCCACCTTTTGATACATCCATATTGTACTATGCTATTTTTCAACCCAGCTGTAATTACAACACTAGACATGTTAAATTATAAAGCATTTTATAAATTGCAAATAATCTTTAGAAAATCAGTGCAAATCACTTTTATAAAAAGGGACAGAAGCTCGTAATTTCTGAATGAATCCTACCTTGTGTCAAATTGAACAGATTCATTTTCACGAACATCACACATAAATCTGAAGCTGTTAGGGTTGTGAGTAGAATTTCAAGAACTCTAGGGGCTTGGTGTGTGCGTGCGTGCTCAGTTGCCTCAGTGGTGTCTGAGTCTCTGAGACTCTGTAGACTGCAACCTGCCAGGGTCCTCTGTCCATAGAATTCTCCAGGCAAGAATACTGGAGTGGGTTTTCAGGCCCTCCTCCAGGGGATCTTCTCGACCCAGGGGCAGGTTCTTTGCCCCTAGCGCCACCTGAGAGCTCCTAGGGGCTTGGTGGCTATTTGGAAAATACAGATTTCTCTTTCTAGCTGTTACTTTCTTCTTCCAGTTTTCTCCATACTCATGAGTAGTCACACCCTATATGTAGCCTATATTCCATGGCTACACATAGAGTGTGACTCACCAGGGTCATAACTCCAGATGGCACGAGGCACTCCTGTAGCAGTTGGGTCTGCAATTGGACAGCCTCATCTATCAGAGGTGATGACTATGGTTTGGCTCTTTACTTGGACAATATTTATGCCATTGTAAAGAGAAAAACAACAAGAAAAATAGTCTTTTAGAAATGGCATTCCTCATTTTGTTGCTTTGTTTGTTTAGAGAGGGTAATACTGAACGGTCTTCAAAGAAAATGAAGTGAAGATTGAGCATTTCAAGAACATAATGTGTTTTGAGATGGCTGAGCTATCAGGTACACTTGTAGGGTTTTTTGTATTTAGAAGATCCTGAGTTCTTGATCGTTGGCCAACTTTCATGCAAGTGAAAATCAATGCAGTCTGTACATTTTTTCTAAGTTTACCATAAAAGCTCTGTTCCTTCTATGGCACATACTTTATGCTGCTGAGACTAAACCCTCAAAATGAAACCTAAGGAGGGAACTAATAATTCATCAGAGAAAATCATTGGTGTTGCTACTAATTCCTATCCCATAGAAGGAGAAGTGGTAATGGATAAATAACATGTCTTGGGCAGATGAACTCAACCTGGTAGATAAAAGTTTGCTTGGGCAATAAATGCTGAGGGGGTGTGGAGAAAGGGGAACCCTCTTACACTGTTGGTGGGAATGTAAACTAGTACAGCCACTGTGGAAAACAGTATGGAGATTCCTTAAAAAATTGCAAATAGAACTGCCTTATGACCCAGCAATCCCACTGCTGGGCATACACACCAAGGAAACCAGAATTGAAAGAGACACATGTACCCCAATGTTCATCGCAGCACTGTTTATAATAGCCAGGACATGGAAACAACCTAGATGTCCATCAACAGATGAATGGATAAGCAAGCTGTGGCATATATACACAATGGAGTATTACTCTGCCATTAAAAAGAATAAATTTGAATCAGTTCTAATGAGATGGATGNAGTGATCTATGGCTTTAAAAAAAAAATTGTGTTTCTGTGACAATGTTTGTTAATCCAGCCAACTGAATTATTTACAGAAAATTTAGCATGTAATAGTTCACGTACCAGTAAGAACTGTCCCTCACCCTGAACCTTAGTTCCCTGAATTGTTCTAAGATTATTTGTAAAAGCTGAAAACTCAGTGATTAAAAAGAAGTGAGAATTCTAAAAAAAAAAAAAAGAAGAAGAAAAAAACCTCTCTCTCCCTTTGACCTCACAACACAGTTTGCTTAAGAATCTACTAATGGCCTAGTTTTTTAAGAAAGTGTGGACTAGATTGTTGACCATTTAAATGCTTTTGCATAAGAATAATACTGACATTTGGAAAGTGAATCCTGAGGTATCTAAGGTGAAGTTTCATAGGCAGCCTTCTCTTTATTGAAATGCTTCGTGTTGTTCCAAAAGGAAAAGAGAAAAAAAAAAAAAGAAGAAGAACAAGAACAAGAACAAAAAATGTGTGCTCAGTCATGTCTGATTCTTTGCAGCCCAACAGACTGTTGCTCGCCAGGCTTGTCTGCCAATGGAATTTTCCAGGCAAGAACACTGGAGTGGGTTGCCATTTCCTCCTCCAGAGGATCTTCTCTGACCCAGGGATCAAACCCGTGTCTCCTGCACTGCAGGCATATTCTTTACCACTTAAGAGCCACCTGGAAAGTCCCAATAATAAACATTAACAATCACAATTATTTATTAGATATTATTCACTGTTTCCCAAGGATTGAATTGGGCATTTTACATACATCTCATTTATTTTCCTAATGTTAGAAATTATGGCTCAATGAAGTAAAGTAACCTGTCCATAGTCTCTGAGATTGTAATATAAACAAATAGAAGTGTCCTAAAATATTGGGTTGACCAAAAAGTTCAATCAGGTTTTTCACAAACCATTACAGAAAACACCAAAGCAAACTTTCTGACCAACCCAGTACTTTTTAAATATCTCCTATCAAAAAACTACATACAAAAATTATTTTTAATATAAAAATACAGCAAATCAGTGGATTGAGATATTCATGTAACTGGGAAACTTATGTGACCATATAATTTAAAATATACTTTTCTCCTTTTAATTATGTACACTCCAATTTGTATGGAAAACTTGGGAAAAGTAAATGTATTATTTTAGCCACAGAAGTGAAATATTGATGTGAATTTCTCAGTACTAATTGTCATCACCCTATTTAAAATTCCCTTTGCACTAATTATGAAAAACTGACCACATTGCCAGTCTTCTAATGAATAAAACCCAGATGAGCTAGTTTCCCTGATAGCTCAGTTGGTAAAGAATCTGCCTGAAATGCAGGAGATCCTGGTTGGACTCCCCAGTTTGATTCCTGGGTCAGGAAGATCCCCTGGAGAAAGGGTAGGCTACCCACTCCAGTATTCTTGGGCATCCCCTGTGGCTTAGCTGATAAAGAATCTGCCCGCAGTGCAGGAGACCTGAGTTCACTCCCTGGGTTGGAAAGATCTGCTGGAGAAGGGAAAGGCTACCCACTCCAGTAATCTGGCCCAGAGAATTCCATGGACTGCATAGTCCATGAAGTCAAAAATAGTCCGACATGACTAAGTCACTTTCACTTTCACAGATGAGCATATATATATACATACACACACACACATATATATGAAGCAACATATTTCATCTCATTTCTTCTCATAATTTTTGGTTGGAACTAGTCACTCTATTCTTGCTAATTGTCAGAGGGCAACCAGCAGAGTCTTACCATGAATTTAAGGAGGGAAAAAATATAGGTTAGCACTGGTAGCCTTTAGTGAAGTGAAGTGAAGTCGCTCAGTTGTGTCCAACTCTTTGGGATCCCATGGACTGTAGCCTACCAGGCTCCTCTGTCCATGGAATTCTCCAGGCAAGAATACTGGAGTGGGCTGCCATTCCCTTCTCCAGGGGATCTTCCTGACCCAGGGATTGGACCCAGGGATAGAACCCAGGTCTCCTGCATTGCAGGCAGACACTTTACCATCTGAGCTACCAGGGAAGCCATACCCCTTTACCTGAATTCTTTTTCCAAAGCATTTTCATTCTTCTGATGATATCGGAAAATACCATTGAGGAACCGATGTGTCTTTGAGATGTTTGTAAATAAAGAGAATCTGTCCATGACAGAATCAATTAGTGAGAAACAGGAGACCAGAAGGAAGTCATTTGAGAAAGCACGCAATAGAATTCCCTTCAGAGTACATAGTCCAACACCTTCAAATTGCCTAATCCTTTACCCTGAGGGACTTTCTCCACAATGTAGGTAGCATTTTCTGTTACAAATAATACCCTCCCAAGTGTATTAACACAGTGAAGCTTTTTAAAAAATTCATCCAAAATTCATCCACTGCAGACCTTATTGATCAGGAGGTGGCTTTCCCCCATATATAATTTTTAGACCCTGGGTTCCTTACTGTTTTATGCTCCATCATCCCCCTAAAATCTTCAAGTCTTTTACATCCAGAATAAAAAGAGAGAAATTAAAGATCAGGCTTACTGTTTAAGAATCTTGCCCAGTAATGACACACATTATTTCTACCAAATGGTTGAGAATTAGCCACCTGTTGTTCAGTCACTTAGTCGTGTCTGACTCTTTGAGACCCCATGGACTGCAGCACGCCAGGCTTCCCTGTCCTGCACCCAGAGCTTGCTTAAACTCATGTCCGTTGAGTCAGTGAGGCCGTCCAACTATCTCTTCCTCTGTTGTCATCTCCTCCTGCCTTCAATCTTTCCCAGCATCAGGGTCTTTTCTAATGAGTCGGCTCTCTGCATCAGATGNGACTCATAGCGAGCTGCTGGGGAGGCACAGACGTGGGCCTGGTACAGTTTTATTCACTTAGCCCAGTTCCATTCAATTGCTCTCCCTCTTGCTTCTCCAACCAGTCCCTGTGCCTCCCACCTTTAAATTCAGGTTTTCCAAGTTGTGGGCCCCTCCTCACCTAGCTTCATGCTTATCTCCCCCAAGAGGTGGGGGGAGATGCACACTTCTCAAGCAATTCTCTCCGGGTAACACACTAGCAGCCTTTCTCATCTCTCTTTGTCTCCTTTTCTCCATATACGAGTAATGTGCTAAGGGGTTAAAAACTAGTTTCTTGTTTTTCTTAATTGGGTTCCCCCAGAAGCATTAGGAGATGTGAGTGCAAGAAGATTAATTAGGGATGTGATCCCAAGAATCTAAGAGGCAGGAAGAGAGACAGGGAGGAGTGGTAAGCCAGAATAGGCTGTGTTTTCAATGTAGTTATCACTATGGGAAAGAATTCTGAGTCAGGGTACGATACAGACCTCCAAGTTGCCCCACCTGGGGGTGAGGGAGCTGGGGCAGGCCTGCAGCACTCCATCTGTGTATAAATACACCTTTTATACAATCAATCTATTGTTATTGAAGGTACTCTATGTGAGCTGTGCCTAATTCCCTGATACTTTCAAGGTGCTATGTGTACTTTCAGGCAGAGCAGGCACCAGAAGCCAGAGAAAACCATCAGACAAGGAAGGCAGGTGCTGGAAAGAGTCCAGAACACAGCAACAGCTTCTGGCTGTCATGCTTGTCTTATGTAGATAGTGTGGCAACTCCATCAGACTTACAAACAACAGGAAATGTTGGTTTTAGCATTCTGCTACAGATGTTATACACTCAAATGGCATTCTCTTAGCCTCATCCTCTTTCAGAAATATCTTTTCCTTCTAGCCAGTCTGTATTATTTTTTACCAGTTACACATAGTTTCCTTCCCTGTCTTCAGAAATCTTTGAAAACTAAAGTTAAGATTCATTGTCTCCTCCCTTTCTTCTCCCTGTCTTCTCTCTTATATCCATTCTTCATGCCAATATCTTCTCCTCTGATATATGTCTCACATACACTACAGGGTCTGGCCAGTAGTAGAGGTTCAACAAGTCTTTCTGGAATAAAAGAATTAATAACTGAGCTTCGTTATTTTTTTGCAACCAAGCATCAGGGTATTTTCCATGACAACACCAGATACAAAATATCTTTGTGCTTCCTCTTCTCAGCTCCCTGGAGAGGCACAACCTCTCATTACCTGAAAGTTTGTGTTAGTTTTAACCAGAGGTTTATCATGGAAGCAATTCAACCTGACACTTCCCATTTGTCATAGTCATTCTATTTCTTACAACTTTAAAACTGCTGTTTTTTTTTTTTTTTTCCTGCAGGTCTATCCTATCACTTTCCATTTTGAAAGCACCAGTTACCAAGCATCTTATGCATTGTACTCTAGGAATAATACACTCTCTATATTATCTATCTATAATATAATATATACTATATAATAATATGCTGATTATACTCTAGGAATAAAGAACTGCATTTCTCTCTACTTCACCCTCTTCCTCTTTCCTTCTCTCTTTCAGAAATAGACATAGACACATAGCAGTTGACTCATGAATTTTCATACTGTTCTCTCTGCCAGGAATTTCATTCCTCTAGTCATTGTCTATACACCTCAATTGTTTTTTAGCGTACTTTCTATTGAGGTGAAACACCCACATGGAAAAAGCAAATAAGCCATCGAGTATAGCTGGGTGAATTTCCCAAGGAATTTCGCCTTCCTCAGACGCACCTTCAGCCTCTCTCTGCTGAGGGCTCCTGGCCTTTCCTGTAGACCGCTGACAACCTCACTAAAAGTCAGTCTCCTCCATGGTCCTCAACCAGGCATGGAAGATCCCAAACATCACCTACTTGTGAAAGGCAATAAGGCTACACTGCTCAGCTTTCCGGCCATATTTTTAGTTCTGTTTTCAGGTTTGGAATATTACCTGCTTACTTTCTAGCTCCATCCTCAGTCTTCCTGTCTATTGTCTGATCCTTCATTATGTAAGTTCCCTTGTTTTCTGTAATTTCTTTGAATGTGCAGCATGTGTGGTAATTCACTTGGAGGGTCCTCTGTTTCAGAGAAAGTCTCCCAGGGGCATCTTCAGACCTTTGCATATAACATTCATTTCACCATTTCGGAGAGTAAGTACCACGATCTCTCAGTCTGCTTCACCATCTAGGCCCACCTATTTATTCTGAGCCTAGAACAGAGCTTGACTCATTGCTTGTACTCGAATATTTGCTCAATGAATATGGAATAAAGCTTTGCCTGCTTTCCACATAGAGACCATTGGCTTCTCCCTGATCTTTGGATGGGAGCAACTCTCTTCCAACATTCAATTAGTGAAAAACATTCAGATAGCTTTTTAGGGTAGGAGTGTGCAAGGGGTGATTAGGTGAATACATGGAGAAATGCGAGTGACAGAAAAGAAAATCCAGGAGTGTGAAAATCACCATTCTGTTTTGGAATAGTTTTCTAGTCATTTTCTAGTTTCTGTCCTAAGTACCTTCTATCAGCTGTAAATACCTACACCCTTCCCAACACAGACACATACACAGCTACCCACACACCCAGTTAGCATCATGCTTTAATTCAACACTGATGAATCCTTATGATGCTGTTGGCTACTTCTCATGAATCCTCACTGCCTTAGCTCTAGGCCAGTTCTCCAGAGTAAGCATGCAGTCCACAAAAAGGAACGACAATAAAGGTAATGTGTTTAAAGCATATTTTCTTTAGCCCGCTGCCCCGACTGCTGCACCAAGCCAAAGAACACAATTAAAGAGGCTAACTTCTTCTCCTTTTCTGACCTCCACCATGTTCTATTTATTTGTCATTCCCCCCAAATCCTCCCATTTATTTTCAGAATATAGCACCCTGCTTTACTAGTTTAACATTAGTTAAAACCTGAGTGTTTCTGTATTTACTCATGACATCTTCCCTTGAATTTATTTGCATGTTACATTTAGCTAATATTCTTTATTGTCTGTGGCCATGGGCTTCAGCAATCATCAGTGGGTCTAGCTGGGGTCTTGTAATTTTCAAACCTCTCCTCTCTACTCTCATGCCAACAGGTTTCAGGAGGGAAAATGGAAAAAAGCCATTATTTCATCATCTTTTCCTGAAAGTCTTAGTTAATACTTTAAAATATCTTTTTAATTGCTAAGATGCTCTGATTTGAATACTCTTACATCACAGCTGAATTCTATTTCCCTTGTGGAAAATAGGAAGAGCTCATCAGTAAATAAAAGCATTTCACAAGCTATGTTCAAAGGAAGTTTTGAAGTGAACACTGTCTGATCCTCAGCCACATTCTTAGGACAGCTCTTTAACCAGTGATCCAGAAGGGGCTGAGTAGTAACTTCTGAGCTTTACAATTCTGTGAAGTTACCTCTTATCTTTGATTAATACTTTTCTCTGTCCATATTTATATCCTCAGAGGGTGCAATTAGTCATTCAGAAACTACAAATCAGATTGTTAGGAAGAGAAGCTGAGTCAGCCATCCATCACAGACCTGTTCTAGAATCTAGAAGAGGAAGCAGAAAATCAGAGTGCTGGATTTTGGGAATGCCATTTCTCAAGCTCCTTCTTGGAGCCAACTTGTCCATAGATGGTTCTATGCCCTGAGAAAATCCTTCATCTGATTAAAACCTGATATATAAATGGGCCCAATATGGCACACACATATACCAACCCTCTGCCATAGAAGTAGCCAATGGTCACAGTTCTGTGTGGGCATACTTCCTCTGCCCCCTCTGCCTCCTCTCCTATATCACAGCTGGATGTTCACTGCTACCCCTGCAAGGACTCCCACAGGGACCTTCTGAAGAAAAAGGTTCTAGTGCACAAGTTGTTCCCCAAACTGGGTTCTATAGAGTGCTGAGGTCACATGAAGATGTTGCCTGGAACTTGAGAGGCACTCAGGGGAAAACTGTGTGAGCCTCCAGGTCACATCAGGTCAGAGAATATAACTTTGCCTTATCTGTCCTATATATGGAATTCTTTACATCATTCTGATTTAAAAACAAAAGATCACCTGATAAAGAGAAGTTGGTAAAGATTAAGCTTCTGCAACCCAGATGATGTGGTATTGCATCAACTATCCACAACACAAAACTCTTAATGGGGGGGATCTCTATTAAATATACTGTGGCTAATAATGGTTAGGATTTTCAAATAGAGCAATTTCATTTTATCTTCTTTCTGTCCTTTCCATCAATGAACTAATCAAACCAATGGCTTTTTCTCCTCCCCCTGAGGATTTCGATTGGCTGCCAGTGTTCTAAAGCCTCTGCTGCTGCTGCTAAGTCGCTTCAGTCGTGTTCGACTCTGTGCGACCCCACAGATGGCAGCCCACCAGGCTCCGCTGTCCCTGGGATTCTCCAGGCAAGAACACTGGAGTGGGTTGCCATTTCCTTCGCCAATGCATGGAAGCAAAAAGTGAAAGTGAAGTCGCTCAGTCGTGTCCGACTCTTCACGACCCCACGGACTGCAGCCTACCCGGCTCCTCCGTCCATGGGATTTTCCAGGCAAGAGTACTGGAGTGGGTTGCCATTGCCTTCTCCGTCTGAAGCCTCTAAAAGGCAGATAATTGGATGAAAGGGGACTAGGAATGGAAGGGGGTATTTTCCAGCTGCAGTCATAACAGATGGATGCCTCCCCACCCACTCATTACTCACTAAGGACATTGGTAGTAGTTGGTCAAAGTCAAAATTAAAATCAGCTTTGTTCTGGATATAGCATAACGCTCAAAGTTGGCTGTAATAGTCAACGGTTCTGAGAATTTTCAGGCTGGTGGGGAAGACATCTTTGACCAAAGTGTCTCAAACTCATCACAAAGACAAGAACCTAAACACCTAAAATCTGACCTTACTCTCTTGCTTTTATTGATTCTGTAGAATATGTGGTATTTTTGCTACCTTCACACCCACTCTGCACTCAAGATTATTGAACTTCAGTAGATATTCTCCTCTAAATATAAATAGCAGCAGCATTTACAGGCTGTAGATAAAGCATTACAGTGTTCCCTGAAAATATGCTCAAAGGCTACAGTTAAATAATAATTAAGTGGCCTAAAATAGTTTCACAGTGCTTAAAAAAAAAAAAGAACTAGACTGTTTATTATTAGCCAGAATATGAGAAACCTTGCTTTAACTGGGGATGGAGAGGTGTGTGTGTGTATGTGTTCATCATGGCTCTTAAACTGAATATGGTGTGCACTGAATTGTAAAACAAACAAAAAACCACACTATACTCTTCATGTCAACCAAATGCCAGGAGACTAAAGGTCTCTGGTGATCCATTTGAACAGGTGGGCATGGTTTTTTTCTGCCAAGGGGATGGACCTGCGGGCAACAAATGCTGATCCCCACCCCCTCCTAGTTCCAACTAGTGAAACTGTGTTTGTTGGCTTCTGACTTCAGCTCAGAACTGAGTGTGGGTGTTTTGGGGGCTGAGCTGGTGAGCTGGCTGAGTGAAAAGGTTGATTCACATAGACACACACCCACACATATCCACATACATAGAGGCATCCGGGGATAAATCAGGTGTCACCTCATAGGACCTTGGTTCTGTTTCTGTTTCCATATTTTTAGGCAGAGAAGATGGGAATAAGAGAGAAGAGAAGCAAGTTTTCCTATAATCTGCTTGCAAATAGAGTAGCACATCCTTAACCACAGTGAAAGGGTATCCATAAATAAAGCTTTCATGAGTGGTTTGTGGCTTCCTTAAGTATACGTACACAAAAATAGAATACATAGTTTTGTTTTTTTTAAGTTTTGTGTGCATACAAAAATATTTTAAAATTCTAGTCTATTTATATTTTCATCTAAAAATGTAATATCCCTCTGTCTTTCAAATTCCACCTAGTGTTGTTTCTTGGTATTTGAGATATCATACAGAATTAATTGAGAGGCCTGATTGGGAATCTGTGGTTAATCAAAACTCTTGACAATTAGTCTTCTTTCAAAGATTATTTGATGAGGAAAGCAAGATGCATTGATACCAAGTGGAGACTGAGTTTTAACGTAATGAAAAATGATCATTCTTAACTTTTTGATGTAATTGACAAGTTGGTGCTGCTATGTCAACCCAAATTTAATGACACCCAAGGAGGTATTAAGACATTAGTTTTATCCTCCAGTATTTCCATCTGGCCCAACTGGAATCTTCTATGATCTAGCATTGCAGAAATGAAGAAGTGGACATTTTAGGGGTGAGCAGAACTGGGTGTGACATTGTTTATTCCAAATATAGGCTGTTTCACCATGGGTAAGACCAATAGCCAATCCAAACTTCAGTTCCTCCTCTGTAAAATGGGAGTCATAATGTACTGTCTGTATGATCTATCCATTGATGTAATGAGTTATTAAATTCTCCCACAATCATTGTACTATTGTCAATTTCTTCCTCAATGTCTGTTAATACTTGCTTTACATATTTAAATGCTCTTATGCTAACAAATATATGTTATTTTTCTATTGATCCCTTTATCATTGTATAATGCCTTTCTTTGCTTTCATTGTAGACTTTGTTTTAAAATCTTGTCTAATATGAGTATTACCACCTCAGCTTCTTTGTCATTTCAATTTGCATGAAGTATCTTTTTCCACTCTCTCACTTTTAGTCTCTGTGTGTATTTACATCCAAACTGAGTCTCTTGTAAGCAGCATATAAATGTCTTGTTTGGTTTTTAATCAACATCTTTTGACTGGAATCCATTGACGCTTAAAGTGATTATTGATAGATATGTGCTTGTTGCCATTTTGTTACTTATTTTATGATTGTTTTCATCATTCTTCTCTGTTTTCTTCTTTAAGTTTATTCCCTCTGGTTTAATGATGTTCTTTAGTGGTATATTTGTATTCCTTTACTTCTAGTTTTTCGGTATGTATGGTAAGTTTTTGAATTGCGGTTATGATGAGGTTCATATATACTGACCTATATCTTCCTGTTTTAAACTGATAGTCATTTAAATTCAAACATATTCCAAAAGATCTACATTTTTTTTAACCCTCCTCTCTCATATTTTCTGTTTTTGGTGTCATATTTTACATCTTCATGTTTATTATCTCTTAACTGTTTGTTGTAGCTATAATTGACTTGAGAAGTTTTGTCTTTTAATCCTTGTACTAGCTTATTTAAGTGGTTGGTCCATAGCCTTTACTATATATTTGCCTTTACTAGATACTTGCATGGTAGTTGAGTTGCTCAGTTGTGCCAGACTCTTGTGACCTCAAAGACTGTAGCCCGCCAGACTCCCTCTTCCCAGGAAAGAGTACTGGAGTAGGTTGCCATTTCCTTCTCCAGGGGATATTCCTGACCAAGGAATCGAACCTGGGTCTCCTGCATTGGCAGGAAGATTCTTTACTGACAGCTACAGTTTGCCTTTACTAGTGGGGCTTTTCCTTTCTTATAAATTCTTACTTCTTGCAGCCTTTTCTTTTCCATTAAAAGAAGACCTTTTTAAATCCTTTTTGTATGGTTGGTTTAGTATTGATGAACTTATTTTTAGGTTTTGCTTCTCTGAGAACTTTATCTCCTCTCCAATTCTGAACAATAATTTTGCTGGGTAGTGTGTCCTAGGTTGAAAGTGCCCCCCTTTCAACACTTTAAATATATTATGCCACTCCTTTCTAGTTTGCAAAATGTCTGTGGAACACTCAGCTGATAGCTCTATGGGGCTTCTCTTTCTACATGACCCTTTTGTTTTCTCTTTTGCCTTTAAAATTCTCTTTCAACTTTGCCATTTTAATTATGATCTGTCTTGGTATGAGTCTATTAGGGTTCATCTTGTTTGGAGCCCTCTATGCTTCCTCTATATCTGTTTTCTTTGGCTTTGAGAAGTTTTCAACCGTAGTGTCATCAAATACATTTTTGACCTTTTCTATTTCTCTTCTCCTCTGGAATTCTTATAATGCAAATGTGAGTACGTCTGATATTGTCCCAGAGGTCCCTTAAACTATCATTTTGTTTAACATTATCTTTCTGATGAAATTAGGTGAAACACAGCTACCTATACCAGCCTTGAGGAATCACTTCGTGTGGGGGCACCCCTATATAGTCTGCGTGGCTTTGATGGGAGAGCTGGAATTGAAATGACCATGAGTCACGTCTTCATCTGGAGTGTGATGGCAGCTGTCACCTTCATGGGGGGTGGGGGTAGAGATGAAGGGGCTGGAGCAAAAGCTAAGGAGAACCTGGACTTCTCCTATTCTCAGCGGCCATCACTGCCCTAAGGTTGGGGTGGGGGGTGTCCCAGGGTGCTTGAACAGATGAAGCCTTGAGGATTGAGCCAAGCTGGTTCAGTTCCATCTATGTGTGTGCCCTCTCCATCTCCAACAGGAGCACCTTTACCCGAGGGAAGCAGCACTGAAGCTTCTGGTGGCATGAAGTGGGCACTGGTGCAGCCAGGGTGAATGCTGGGACTGTCCTGGCACACTAGCCAGAGTTCCAAGGCTACCGAT
The DNA here is from genome assembly GCA_006410875.1 of Neotragus pygmaeus. Taxonomy (NCBI): domain Eukaryota; kingdom Metazoa; phylum Chordata; class Mammalia; order Artiodactyla; family Bovidae; genus Neotragus; species Neotragus pygmaeus. The sequence continues at coordinate 1,910,147 of SJYV01023421.1, read as the reverse complement.
TCACTGCCTCCTTGCACACCAGCAGTGGCCACCCTTGCCCTGTTCAGATGCAAGGCTGGGTCTAAGCAGGTGCCATGCCCTCCCCCCACCCCGCTCAAGTGTGCACTTTCTTCAGCGGTGGCAGCCTGTGCCCTAGTGGGGAGCTCTTGCAGAAGCAATAAGGGCCTGAGCGGCACCGGCTGTGAGCTGGGGCGTGTGCTGGGCACTGGAAGGAAACTGGCTAGAGCCCTGGGCTCTTCTCAATCTTCTTCCACCTTGTTCCTGGGAGTAAGTAGGCAAGTGTGTGAGCTCTTCACAAGCAGAGTCTCTGTTTATTACAGCCCCCTGGTAAGTCCCACTAGTTTTCACACCAGCTACACGGGCTAATTTTTCCATTGTTGGAACCTAGGACTGTGCTATCTAATAAATGACTCAAGGTCCTCACTCCCCAGGGAGGATCCATTCCATGGGAGATCCCCATGGGATGAGCCCATGACATCCCCCTGACCTCCTGGGACACGGGTTCCAAACTGATCACTTCTCTTCCCTTCCCAGGCTACTTTGTGTGGACATTTCCTTTACAGTCTTGGTTGTAGGAGAGTCTTCCTGCTAGCGTCCAGATTGTTTTCAGTGAGGATAGCTCCACCTGCACATGTATGTCGGCTGTGTTCTTGGGGCAAGTGGAACTCAGTATCCTCCTACTTCATCATGCTGATCCCTCATCAATTAGCCATGTTGTAATACTTTTTATCCTAATTATTTTTAATTTATATTTTCTTATCTTCACTATCAGCTAATAACATTAAGATGACCTGGTTAGCTCTGCCTTGAATAGAAGTTCCTTTGATGGTATGGAATCTCTGAGCGCTCAGCTCTCTAAGCATAGTCAGAGCCTCTCTGCCTCTCCCACCTGACCAATAGGAAAGTGCTATTATTAAACTACCCAGAGTCCAGACCAGCAGAACTCTTCTTGGGCAATGTCTTCTTTCCTTAGAAGAGAGGATTGGTATCTGAGCTTAGGAGGAAAAGTTGGAAGAGAGGCTATCAAATAGCCTTAGAAAGGAGCATCTCCTAGTGTGTGCATCCTGAATCTTACTAGATGTTTGACATCGAGTAAATTACTTACCATCTTTGTAACATACTGTTTTCATTTTCTAAGTGGAGATAATAAGGTCTACTTCACAGAATTGTTGGAGGTTTAAGTGTGAAAAATCTATCAAATTTAATGCAATGACTAGCGTTTTAGCAGCATTCCATAGATAGGTGCTATCGATCGTTCTTTATCTAAACTATTTATGCTTTATTCCTCATATATCCTAATGGTCTTTTGACTTTGATTGTAAAAATATTTGCCCCTATGTTTTCCTTTTTCCCTTTCTTTTGTCCTTACACTTCCCTATTTTTATTTATTTTTTCCTCATGATTTTTTTTTAATGTTTATTTTTACTTTATTTTAGTTTACAATACTGTATTGGTTTGGGCATACATTGACATGAATCCACCACGGGTGTACATGAGCTCCCAAACATGAACCCCCCTCCCACCTCCCACCCGACATCATCCTTCCAGATCATCCCCGTGCACCAGCCCCAAGCATCCTGCATCCTGCATCGAACATAGACCGGCGCCTCATTTCTTAAAAGATAGTATACATGCTTCAATGCATTTTCCCAAGTCTTCCCACCCTCTCCCTCTCCCTCAGAGGCCAAAAGTCTGCTTACACATCTGTGTCTCTTGCTGTCTTGCATACAGGGTCATCATTACCATCTTTCTAAATTCCATATATATGTGTTAGTGTACTGTATTGGTGTTTTTCTTCCTGGCTTACTTCACTCTGTATAGTCAGCTCCAATTTCATCCACCTCATTAGAACTGATTCAAATGTATTCTTTTTAACAGCTAATA
>SJYV01023421.1:1879739-1905790 GCA_006410875.1 Neotragus pygmaeus | reverse complement strand
TGTGGATTTATCTCTGGGCTTTCTATTTTGTTCCATTGACCTATATTTCTGTCTTTGTGCCAGTACCATACTGTCTTGATGACTGTGGCTTTGTAGTAGAGCTTGAAGTCAGGCAGGTTGATTCCTCCAGTTCCATTCTTCTTTCTCAAGATTGCTTTGGGTATTCGAGGTTTTTTGTATTTCCATACAAATCTTGATATTATTTGTTCTAGTTCTGTGAAAAATACCGCTGGTAGCTTGATAGGGATTGCATTGAATCTGTAGATTGCTTTGGGTAGTATACCCATTTTCACTATATTGATTCTTCTGATCCATGAGCATGGTATATTTCTCCATCTATTAGTGTCCTCTTTGATTTCTTTCGTCAGTGTTTTATAGTTTTCTGTATATAGGTCTTTAGTTTCTTTAGGTAGATATATTCCTAAATATTTTATTCTTTTCATTGCAATGGTGAATGGAATTGATTCAGAAAAGAGCTAAGAATTTAGAAAGTCAGAAAGGATTGCAAAAGAGCCATATCTATCTCAACCATACACAAACATACACACACACAAACACACACATAATCAAGACAGCCTTGTTATTGGGATTGTGTCAGTTCAAACCTTAGTTCATTTCTCAGCTTAACCACTTCTTGTTTGTATAACAATTGGCTATTGTTTAATCTTATGCAAAATGCAATTGGGTTCATAACTCCAATTCTGTAGTTACAGCTCAATGAGATAATTGCTACTAACCTTGAGTTTCCCAATCTAGAAAACAGGGGTACTAATGATACCAATTTAACAGAGTTAATACGACAACAAGCTGGAAATTGACTGTCATGCATGAGATCAATAAATAATGGTTGGTATGACCCAGTAATCCCACTCCTGGTTATATATCTAGAAAAGATGATAACTCCATTTTCAAAAGATACACACAACCAGCTGTGTGTATCACAGCAGTATTTATAATAGCCAGCACATAGAAATGACTCAAGTGTCCATCAATAGACAATTGGCTTAAGGAAATGTGATGTGTGTGTGTGGAATATTTGTTGTTGTTGTTTAGTTGCTAAATTGTGTTTGGGCATGCATGCTCAGTTGTGTCAGACTCTTTGAAACCTCATGGACTATAGTCTGCCAGGCTCCTCTGTCCATGGGAGTATCCTGGCAAGAATACTAGAGTGAGTTGTCATTTCCTCCTCCAGGGGATCTTTCCAACCCAGGGTTTGAACCCAGGTCTTCTGCAGCTCCTGCATTGGCAGACTCTTTACCACTGACCCACCTGGGAAGCCAATAAGTTGTATCTACTCAGACATTAAAAAGATTGAAATCTTGCTGTTTGCAGCCACATAAATAGACCTAGAGATATCATGCTAAGTGAAGTAAGTCAGAGAAAGACAAATATATGATATCATTTGCATATGGGATCTAAAAAATAATACAAATGAAGCTATATACAAAATGGAAACAGACTCACTGACGTAGTAAACAAACTTAAGGGTTACCAAAAGGGAAAGGGAGTGGGGAGAGATAAATAAGTACAGGATTGCTGCTGCTACGTCACTTCAGTCGTGTCCAACTCTGTGTGACCCCATAGATGGCAGCCCACCAGGCTCCCCTCGTCCTTGGGATTCTCCAGGCAAGAACACTGGAGGGGGTTGCCATTGCCTTCTCCAATGCATAAAAGTGAAAAGTGAAAATAAAGTCGCTCAGTCGTGTCCGACTCTTCGCGACCCCGTGGTCTGCAGCCTACCAGGCTCCTCCATCCATGGGATTTTCCAGGCAAGAGTACTGGAGTGGGGTGCCATTGCCTTCTCCAAAGTACAGGATTAATAGATACAAACCACTATACATAAAGTAGATAAGAAACAAGGATTTATTATATAGCATAGGAAACTATATTCAATATTTTGTAATGGTCTATAATGGAAAAATCTGAAAAAATAATATTTATATGCATGTATGTATATATGGGTATATATGAATATTTATTTATATATATAACTGTATCACTGTGCTCTACACTTGACACTAATACAATATTGTAAATCAACTATACTTAAATATGAAGAAAATTAAATAAGACATAAAAATAAATGATGGCTGCTATTAGTGTTTGAAACAAATATAGTAATTCTCATTTTATAAAACATTAATTAGGCTCAAGTGAGCTAATACGTAAGAGGCTTTGCACAGTGCAGAACTCTGAAACTTCTAATTTCTACTTTCTCTTTTTTTTCCCCTCTGTGCTCAGTGAATAAATCTACTTAAATGGGTTGATGGGAACACTTGTAGATAACACATGCAATTTGCTGAAATAGCAGACTAGGATATTTCTCTTCACCAGTGTCTAGCAGACAAAATTTCACTTCAAAATAGACTTAACTGACTCACTGAGGGGACAGTGAAATCCCCTTGACCTCAATTCAGCCAACATCACTCCCACCACTGGTGGAGGTCAGAACCTAACTGGTTCCCCATTACTTTTGATTTTGATGCATGTTCAGTCAGTTGAGTCATTCAGTCATGTCTGACTCTTGGTGACTCCATGAATCGCAGCACGCAAGGCCTCCCTGTCCATCACCAGCTCCCAGAGTTCACCCAAACTCAAGTCCATTGAGTTGGTGATGCCATCCAGCCATCTCATCCTCTGTCGTCCCCTTCTCCTCCTGCCTCCAATGCCTCCCAGCATCAGAGTCTTTTCCAATGAGTCAACTCTTCTCATGAGGTGGCCAAAGTATTGGAGTTTCACCTTCACCATCAGTCCTTCCAATGAACACCCAGGACTGATCTCCTTTAGGATGGACTGGTTGGATCTCCTTGCAGTCCAAGGGACTCTCAAGAGTCTTCTCCACACCACGGTTCAAAAGCATCAATTCTTTAGCACTCAGCTTTCTTTAGTGTCTAACTCTCACATCCATACCTGACTACTGGAAAAACCATAGCCTTGACTAGACAGACTTTTGTTGGTAAAGTAATGTCTCTGCTTTTGAATATGCTATCTAGGTTGGTCCTAACTTTCTTTCCAAGCAATAAATGTTGTTTTATTTCATGGCTGCAATCACCATCTGCAGTGATTGTGGAGCCCTCCAAAATAAAATCTGATACTGTTTTCACTGTTTCCGTATCTATTTCCCATGAAGTGATGGGACCAGATGCCATGATCTTAGTTTTCTGAATGTTGAGCTTTAAGCCAACTTTTTCACTCTCCTCTTTCACTTTCATCAAGAGGCTCCTTAGTTCCTCTTCACTTTCTGCCATAAGGGTGGTGTCATCTGCATATCTGAGGTTATTGATATTTCTCCCGGCAANTCTTCGTTTTCTGAATGTTGAGCTTTCAGCCAACTTTTTCACTCTCCTCTTTCACTTGCATCAAGAGGTTTTTTAGTTCCTCTTCACTTTCTGCCATAAGGGTGGTGTCATCTGCATATCTGAGGTTATTGATATTTCTCCCGGCAATCTTGATTCCAGCTTGTGCTTCTTCCAGCCCAGCATTTCTCATGATGTACTCTGCATATAAGTTAAATAAGCAGGGTGACAATATACAGCCTTGATGTACCCCTTTTCCTATTTGAAACCAGTTTGTTGTTCCATGTCCAGTTCTAACTGCTGCTTCCTGACCTGCATACAGGTTTCTCAAGAGGCAGGTCAGGTGGTCTGGTATTCCCATCTCTTTCAGAATTTTCCACAGTTTCTTGAGATTAATATTATCCAAATGTTGGTATCTCCTAAATTATACCTCTTTTCTGACTCCAGATTTGTATATCGAGTTGTGTATCTTAACATATCCCAAACTGAGATACTTACATGGTATTCCTCCCTCAATCCATTCTCCTTTTCAGTCTTATACATCTCAGTAAATAATTCCATTCTTCAGGATGCTCAGGTCAAAACTTTTGGAATTATCCTCTCTCCCACACTCAGTACATTAGTAAATATTGTCAGATCTACCATCACTATTTATGCAGATCTGATCACTTCCCACCACTTCCCCTGTTACCACCTGTGTTCTATCATATCTCACCTGGGTGACTCCCATTGCCTCCGAACTGGCCTTGTCCTCTAACATCCACCCAATGATAGCGGCCATAGCATCCTGCTAAAACGTCATCCCCTCCTCTGTTCAGAACATCCAGGCTCCCATATCTCACTCAGAGGACAATATCCTTACCATGACCTACAATTTCCTACGAAATCTCACCTACTTCTTCTCTGACTTCTCTCTTACAGACACCTGGTCATCTCCAACCCACTAGACAGTTCCTGCCTTAGAGCCTTTTCACTCTCTTTTCTACAGCCTTGAATTTTTTTGTCCAGATACTGACTTGGCTTATTTTCCTACCTCCTTCAAGTCTGTCTTGAAGTTCAGTTCCTTGGTAAGGCCTTCCTTTTGATCATTCCTAAATTAATTTTACCCCCACCTCTAATGATACTTACCTACCCACTTCTCTGCTTCACTCTATCCTGCAGTACTTAATTATCTAATATTATGTTCAGATCTGTGGGCTTTCCAAGTGGCACCAGTGGTAAAGAAACTGCCTGCCAATTCAGGAGATGTAAGAGACACAGATCCAATTCCTGGATCAGGAAGATTCCCTGTAGGAGGGTTTGGCAAACCTAGTCTAGTATTCTTGCCTAGAGAATTCCATGGATAGAACATCCTGGCAGGCTATGGTCCTTAGGGTCACAAAGAGTCAGATACAGCTGAAGACACTTAGCATGCACTCATGCACAGATGTATATCCATGTCAATCTCTCTTCTCTCTTCCTCACTAGAGTGTTTTACCAGAGCAGGGATTTTTGTCTTTTTGACTGTATCCCTAATGGAAAGGACAGTGCCTGGCACCTAAATGTATAATTAATGCTTGTGGGCAAGTGACGTTTTCTGCCTTCCTGCTCATGTCCTAGTCAATTTCCTTCTCTTCAAGTCTAGTCCTCTGTTCTGACCCTGCCTGTCTTGCCCAGAACCTTGCTCTCCCAAGAATCTCTCCTATCCTATGATCCTGTGACCCTGACTCTGCCCAAGTTTTCCCTGTCTTAGTATAAACAAGCAAGGACATAAAAATCTCTTTCTCCCCATTACCCTTTTAAGCAATCATTCTCTTTCCTTTCTGTTCAGTCACTGTAAAACCACCCAATAGATTTTTTTTAAGGAAGAAAGAAATCTATAGTCCGTACCCCTACTTCCTGCTCAATTATTGTTCTCTTACCATCTGGCTCCTGACATCATCATAGTGCTAAAATTGCTCTCTGAGGGTCACCATGATGTGCCAAACCCAGTTGCCTTTTGCATGGTTCCTAACTTTGTTTCACCCTGGAGAACTGGATGTTCGGTTATCCTGAGTGTTCTGAACATATGAAAAAATAAATTTTGAAAATAATTCATTCTAGTTCACTTTCATTTGTAAGTCAAAGTATACCACTGAAATCCTTGAAGAGATCATCCTTCCTTGGCTTACGTGAAGCATCTTTGTTCTCCTCTCAGCTCTCTGACCTTCTCTTCTTATATCTTCTGGATCCCTCTCGTTTTCTTTCTCCTAAATACAGGTGTTGCCCAAGCATCTGTTCTTGGCCTTTGTCATTTCTTTGTATCCTCTTTCTTGATAATCAGATATTCAAAGATTCTATTTCAAATCCTCCTAAATCAGTTTAATGAAAATAACTGACCCATGATATCTGATTATCCTTGATTTCTAATAAAATTCCTCATCCTCAACCTCCACACCTAATCACGCTGGTCTACCTTCAGTAAGAATTCTATTAAATGAGTTTAGCGAGAACTCTCTACTGGTGTTGTAGTTTCTTAGTAATTTTCCAGCCAGTGAACCCCCTCCCTTTGCTTCTTGGCTAAAGCCCCACCTATTCTTGCTAGAAATTGGACCCAGTTCTATGGTGAGGTTTCTTTTCCTGTACTGTCAGTCAGTTCAGTCGCTCAGTCGTGTCCAACTCTTTGCGACCCCATGGACTGCAGCACTCCAGGCCTCCCTGTCCATCGCCAACTCCCGGAGTTTACTGAAACTCATGTCCATTGAGTCGGTGATGCCATCAAGTCATCTCATCCTCTGTCATCCCCTTCTCCTCCCACCTTCAATCTTTCCCAGCATCAGGGTCTTTTCAAATGAGTCAGTTCTTTATATCAGGTGGCCAAAGTATTGGAGTTTCAGCTTCAACGTCAGTCCTTCCAATGAATATTCAGGCCTGGTTTCTTTCAGGATTGACCAGTTGGATCTCCTTGCAGTCCAAGGGACTCTCCAGAGTCTTCTCCAACACAACAGTTCAAAAGCATCAATTCTTTGGCTCGCAGCTTTCTTTATATTCCAACTCTCGTATCCATACATGACTACTGGAAAAACTGTAGCTTTGACTAGACAGACCTTTGTTGGCAAAGTAATGTCTCTGCTTTTTAANTTCTTTGGCTCGCAGCTTTCTTTATATTCCAACTCTCGTATCCATACATGACTACTGGAAAAATTGTAGCTTTGACTAGACAGACCTTTGTTGGCAAAGTAATGTCTCTGCTTTTTAACATGCTGTCTAGGTTGGTCATAACTTTTTTTCCAAGGAGCAAGTGTCTTTTAATTTCATGGCTGCAGTCACCATCGGCAGTGATTTTGGAGCCCCCCAAAAAAGTCTGACACTGTTTCTATTGCTTCCCCATCTATTTGCCATGAAAGGATGGGACCAGATGCCATGATCTTAGTTTTCTGAATGTTGAGTTTTAAGCCAACTTTTTTACTCTCCTGCTTCACTTTCATCAAGGGTTCTTAGTTCTTCTTTGCTTTCTGCCATAAGGGTGATGTCATCTGCATATCTGAATATTGTATATCCTGTTGTTACAGTTCGCTAATAAAATCTGCTCTTACTGCTTTAAACTACTGTCAGACATTGGTTCTCCTTAATAGTTTCCATCTTTTGTGAAGAGCATCCATGCTGCTTATAATCATCCAAGTTTATTGTTCAGTCACTAAGTCGTGTCTGACTTTTTTCAACCTCTTGGAAGCACACCAGGCTTCCCTGTCCTTCACTGTTTCCTGGAATTAGCCCAAACTCATGTTCATTGAGAGAAGGTAATGGCACCCCACTCCAGTACTCTTGCCTGGAAAATCCCATGGATGGAGGAGCCTGGTGGGCTACAGTCCATGGGGTCGCTAACAGTCAGACCCGACTGAGCGACTTCACTGTCACTTTTCACCTTCATGCATTGGAGAAGGAAATGGTAACCCACTCCAGTGTTCTTGCCTGGAGAATCCTAGGGATGGGGGAGCCTGGTGGGCTGCTGTCTATGGGGTCGCACAGAGTCGGACACGACTGAAGTGACTTAGCAGCAGCAGCAGCAGGTTCATTGAGTCAGTTGTGCTATCTAATCATCTCATCCTCTGTTGCCCCTTTCTCCTCTTGCCCTCAATCTTTCCAAGAATCAGGGTCATTTCCAATACTAGTGTATGAAGTTCTAAATGATAAATATCTAAGTGGAATGAACTGCAATTCACTTTCATTTTGGAAACAAAAATATGCCTCACAAGTCCATTAGGAGACTGTCACAAAATGATTTGAATATCTTAAGTCTGGGGGCCAGTGGTTTGTGTGATAAGAATACAAAGCCTCTGAACTGAACATGTATTCATCAAAACTTCTGAGCTATTCAATGCCATCCCCTATTAAAAAGAATATCTGAGGATTCTGAGTAGAGTTTGGCTATTACCGAATTTGACTTCATGAGGTGAGAGAACAAGAAGGAAAGGCTAGAAGTTGAGTGAAGAAATGCACTAAATTTATCCATGGGACTTGCATGATGAACTTTACAGCAGGAAGAAAATGAATGGTCTCAATATAGAGGCTCTGTAGCTCCTTTTACGTCTGGTGCTAGAAAAGCTGCTGTCTCCACATTTTCTACTCCTTTTCTTCAGCATAATGTGAGGTAGAGGGTCAGGGGACACACTTGTGGCCTCTAATGGCCAGATAATGGACCACAATAAAAGTTATGTGTCCCCAGCTGAAGGTGAAGACATATAATGGTTGACAAGATCCATTATCTAACTATTAGAACCTAGAGCAAAAGGAGACAATTATTAAATCAAAGGAAAAAATCCATTTCACTTATTCAAGAAAAAAATTTTTTTCTTACATGTTGCACATTTTTCTGCAAATACCCTTCTTATCTCCAAATAATAATACCAATAGTAACCGCAGCTAATGTTTATTGAGCATTTACAGTATGCTTATTGACTTGGTAAAGAGCATAATCTGTGGAATCAGAGTCCCCAGTTTCAAACTCTTGCTTTCAGAATTACTTGGAAGAAGTTAACCCTTCCATGTCTCAGTTTCCTGATATGTAAAATGATGATAACATTAGAACGTGTGCCTTATGATCACCAAATATGACATATACTACATGTCCAATAAATGCTAAGTATTATATTATTAATGTTGCTGACATGTTATCACTGTTGACATGAATATATAGGAGTTATATTGTTTAGATCTCTTAATTAGTTATATTTTATAAATAAATATCAAGGATAAAGTGAGATATTTCATCTAAAAATTTGTAAATAGATTTTAAAAGTTTCATTGGCCTTGTAAAATAAACTGAAAAATGTTTATGTGCATTTTGATGGGTGAGAAGATTCACAGCTTCAACATGTTTTCAGAAAATCTCTTGACCCTCAAAATTTTAAGAATCTGTAGTAAACTAAATTTCATTTATCATTTCACCTACCAATTGACATAGGGTGATTATAAAACAAATGTATTTTTTTAAGTTATATCTTCTCTTTTGAATTATCTTTTTAAAAATTATAGGAAATCAAATGACGAAAAGCAACAACCAATATATATTCTGTGTGCTGAGGGTCAAAATAGGCACATACAGGCCACAAAACAGTTATCTATTTTCTGTCTTGTTCTTGAGACACCATTCAGTTACAAAGGTGGAAAACTAAGGTTTTAATGTCTTGGTAATTGTTCCTAGCAATCAATAAATACATCTTTAGCTATTTTATTTGGCCTTTGGGGACCCCTGAAATTTGAGTTGAGATTTCCATGAACATAATAGGATCATGATATCAATATTCCCTTTTTAATGCACTGGGAAAAGGATCTACTCCCACTTGCTTTGTCCCCTCTTTGGATATAGCTGTGCAAGGTCAGTCCCTGTTCAACTCATATGGGAATGTTGGAGACACTAAACCACTTATGGTAGATTTGTGACCCAGGAAAAATTTTAAATTATTGTCATTAAAATTTTAAAATGTATATTTCATTTTCTTTGAGAAAAATTAAATATATATATATGTATATATATATATAGCAGTGGCTAAGAGCATATACTTTAAGATGGACTCAAAGGGTTCAAATTCCTCTTACAAGCTATGCCATGCAAATCACTAACTGTGCAACCATGGACAAATTAATTTGCCTATCTCTGTATCAGTTTTCTTATCTGTAAAATGGGAAAGTACACAGTTTTCGCCTCATAAGATTGTTGTGTGTGGACTTAGCTTGTGTAGGGCGCTGGTAACGGTCCCTAGACTGTAAGGGCTACTGTGCTTGTGCACAGTTGCTAAGTTGTGTCTGGCTCTTTGCCGCCCCATAGACTCTAGTGTGTTGGATTACCCTGTAACCTGTACCCTGTACAGGAATCCTAGGCAAGAATAGTGGAGTGGGTTGCCATTTCCTTCTCCAGGAGATCGTCTTGATCTAGGGAAGATCAAGGTTTTTGTCTCCTGCACTGGCAGGCAGATTCCTTACCACTGAGCCACCAGGGAGGCCCATCAGGACTATAAATATCATTAGTATGTAATCTGCTTCTCAAGGATCAGGAAGAAAATAGGGGTGCTAATCCAGTTTTAACCTGTTGAATCACCTTTAAATTTAGACAAACCATTAACTGTCTGAGATTCCTCCTCCCCCCTCTTTTTTTAAACATATAGGAGGAGAAAATGGAGTCCACAGTGGTGTGTGAAATCAAGAATATAATAGTGCTTTGCAAGTCATTGGGCCTTGGACATATGTCAAGTTCAAATGTATTTCAAATTCATCTGCAAAATTTGTTGTGTTTTGAAAGCATTTTATATCAATTAAAAGTAAACTAGAGAAGCAAAATGCTTAATACAGAACCTAGAAGAATTTTTAAACTTTATTTACACATACTTATGTATGGCATAAGGAGAATGCAGCAAAGTTTTCTGAGAGACTTTGTAGTTACTTTCTCATAATTCAAGTTTTCTCAGTTTTGTGGGTGTGTGGGGTTTATTTTGTTTGTTTGTTTGTTTGGCTTTTCAGTGATCCGGAATTCTGGTTCAAGGAAAGAACTGACCCCATTACTGACTCCCTCACATTTAGACAAGCTGAGGGGAGGTTATAGAATATTAATGGAGTTTTTTTGCTTCATAGCAATTTTTTTCAAAGTTCTGGGCTCTTTTTGCTGGTTTTAAACATTTTTTGGCCAAATTTTTACTGTTTTAATTTTGAAACAACTTTTTAATAGTTAAGATAATTCTTACATTGGTTTGATATACCTTATATTTTATTCTCGGAGAAGGTAATGGCACCCCACTCCAGTTCTCTTGCCTGGAAAATCCCATGGACAGAGTAGCCTGGTAGGCTGCGGCCATGGGGTCGCAAAGAGTCGGACACGACTGAACGACTTCCCTTTTNGATATACCTTATATTTTATTCTCGGAGAAGGTAATGGCACCCCACTCCAGTTCTCTTGCCTGGAAAATCCCATGGACAGAGTAGCCTGGTAGGCTGCGGCCATGGGGTCGCAGAGTCGGACACGACTGAGCGACTTCCCTTTCGCTTTTCACTTTCATGCATTGGAGAAGGAACTGGCAACCCACTCCAGTGTTCTTGCCTGGAGAATCCCAGGGACGGGGGAGCTTGGTGGGCTGCCATCTATGGGGTCACACAGAGTCAGACACGACTAAAGTGACTTAGCAGCATATTTTATTCTTGCTTGCCAGGAATTGAAGATTTACAAAATTAATGTGTATGTGCATGTGTTTGCTTAAGCCTTTTTGGTCATTTGTCATAATGAGCTGGAAATGCTCTCCTCCTAATTTCACTACATGCATGCACAGTAAGTCGCTTCAGTCAGGTCTGACTCTGCGAACCTCTGGACCCTGGCCCACCAGGCTCTCCTGTACATGGGATTCTCCAGGAAAAAATACTGGATTGGTTGCTGTGCCCTCCTCCAGGGGAACTTCTCAACTCGGGGATCAAACCCACTTCTCTTGCATCTCATTCACTGGCCAGTATATTCTTTACCTCTACTGTCACCCGGGAAGTCCCAACCTCACCTCATAACCTTACTCTATTCAGGATCTCTAGGGTCACACACACACAAAAAAATCCTTCCTGTTTACACCCCCCCTTTGGTTGTAGGTAAAGGAATCTAGAAGCTGCCTTTTGTTTTCATACCTCTACCTATTATCACTTACAAGTGTAACAAACCACTGTAATACTTAGTAGCTTAAAATAAGCCTATGACTTTTCACTATTCTATGGCTTGACTGGGTGAGTCCTCTGTAGGTGTCACCTGGGTGTATGCACATGGTTACCATCAGCTGATCCGTCAGTGGGGGCTGATCTCAGGTGAGATGCTGGCTAGTTGGGCCTCTCTCTCCATGGGACCTTTCACCCTTGGATTCTCAACAAGGTAGTCCCTGGGAAAGGTCCTAAGAAAGCAAAATGTAAACTACAAAAACCTTAATTCCTGGACTTACATGATGTCATTTCCACTTCATTCTACTGGTCCAAGTGTATCCCAAAGACAGTCTGCCCTGATGTAAGAGTTGGTAAAATAAATTCTACCTCTTTATGGGAGAAACTTCAAGAAATTTATGAAAAGTGAAACATTTTTCATCTACCAGAACGTCTAGGGGTTTCGCTTTTGTTTTTAGCCAAGTGTTTCTATGTTAGAGCGTTGACAGAAACTTTTGTCAGTGAACTTTGATCAGTGGCACTAGAGAAGGGCAGTAAGAGAACTAAAGAAGGTCCANCACAATATTTCATCTACCAGAACGTCTAGGGGTTTCGCTTTTGTTTTTAGCCAAGTGTTTCTATGTTAGAGTGTTGACAGAAACTTTTGTCAGTGAACTTTGATCAGTGGCACTAGAGAAGGGCAGTAAGAGAACTAAGGAAGGTCCAAATCACAGACAATACCCCATTCATTCTTACGTAGGGTTATTCCATAGATCAATTAGGCAGCTATTCTAATATGTACTGGTACTGTGCTAAGATAGAGAATCATAAGATTGTTGATCCTCATCCTGAATTGAATCATACCTTTTGAGAAAATAAGCCTGTCATGTCTTCTGGAGCTTGTAGAAAATCAATATCAACAGTGATGAATAATATTAAATACCAACTGTGTGCAAAAATACTGCTATGTCTGAGGATTCTCAAATAGTGTAAGGCATGATTTTTGCTTTCAAGCTTACAATTTAGCTCAACAAAATAGCCATAGCCTCAGAAAAGTAACAAGTTTCAATTAACACATATGTATTGACTGTCTCCTAAATACCTAGGTTCTACATTAGGCATTACAAATACAAAAATGAGTTTGACTGGAACTCTGGCCACAAGATTTAGAGTGTAGAAAAAAGGGGAAGCAGAATGTAAATGAGTAAAAAATTAATATAAGCAAGTAAAACATTAATAAGTGAGAAAAATTAATAAGTGCTCTGGTAAAGCACTAAACAAGACATACAGGATGTGTATATTTTCCTGAAGATTGAAGATCAGGACTTCTGAAGGAGAAAAGAGATTAAAGCTTTTGAGAAATAGACCAATGGTCCTTAGGTTGACCAGTAAGGGCCATAAGGTCTAGGAGAATGAAGTGGAAAAAAAAGAAAAGGATGGTGATCATGGTAAACCCTAGACCTTCAATCCCTTCAGTGTGACTGAAAATCAGGATTGTGAGGAAGGCAGCAAGGACAAAAGGAAAAAAAGATGTGATAAACAATGGCCAAGGACTCAATTGTGGAAGAACTTAAATGTTTTTCCACAAAGTCTGGATTTTCTCCTGTAGGTAACCGGAATCTGTTGAAGAATTGTAATCCTGAACAGAATTCTTAAGAAATCCTATTAAGGAGGACAAGATCAATTCAGTATTTTACCAGGACTGCTCTGGCCTCCAAAAGAAAGATAAACCAGCTAAGGTAGAGTAGAGACAGAAAAAGTAGCTGGATTATTGCACTGATCTAAACATGCTGTTATAAGGATGAACGTAGCGGCGGAAAGAATAGTGAAAAAGAGGCTGTGCGTACCTTCAGCACATGTGTTGGGCATCTACTAGGTACTGAGGGGTATGCCAAGTGCCGGGAATATTGTGACAGAGAACTGACCTTGAAACTATACCAAAATGCCACTCAGAGACAGATGTGAAACATCTTCAAGAGATTTGAGTAAAAAGACCTAATTCATAACTGGATGTAGCAGTGACCAGAAGGGAAGATCCCAGAAATCCCAGGATGTGGTACTTTGACAAATAACTATTGAACAATTTAAATAGTAAGTACTAGCAAATCAAGAAAGAAGTACATTCTTTTATAGGTAACCAAAAACTAAAGCTGAGAAATGAAGATCCAAAGGAGAGTTTCAGAAGCATCAGCTTCAGTTGTATTTGCGTATTGTCCTCAATTTTCAAAGATGCCACTTTGAACAAGAGTGTAGATCTGCATGGTACACGTGTGGCATTAGGTCTGAGGATTATTCCACATTTTTCATCTTGTCTGTCCTTTGCAAAGTCAGCCTTATCTTCCTATGTGTGGTTTAATTGAACTTGACCCTGAGATTTGATGATTCTAATTCCCTGTGGCTCAATAATTGGGCCCCATGTGTGGTATGGGCAGGTTGCACTGGGCCTCCCCCAGCTGCTGCTTATGTGAATGGATTAAATTAGAATGCCCAAGTACACTGCTTGCTCCTGATTTGATCCTGACTATAAAGATACACTTTCAGCTAACTTCTATGTTTGAAGCCAACAATAGGAAAACAATCAATAATGGTAGCTCTTTCCCTCTCTGTTTACATGTTTATATCATCAACTAAAAACTATTACACCCTTAGGAGGACCCATTATTATAGTCTGGATATCTATTTCATCTATTTTTAGCCTAAATAACTAATTCCTGGAACAATGATAAACCCATTACATATGATTAATACTCAATGTTTGACATTAATCTGACTCTTAGCTTTTCATTAAGTCAATCAAGGAACCTTTATAGAGTTCATATCCTGTACTCAGCAGTACAGGACTTGAGTAAACAGCTTTGAGGAGGATAAGACATCATCATACCCCACCATCAAAAGAAGAAATAGAGCGAAATGAATACTTGCTACGTATCATTCATTCCCTCATTCATTCATTGAATACCTGTTCTATTTCAACTTTAGGAATACAAAAATAAGTAATATGACCCTCTGCAGGTTTACAGTTGGGCAGTCATCGAAGCAATTATGAGTGCTATGTTTGTTACTTCACCTCGATTAGCTTCTTAAAATCTCCCAGGAGCTCTTCATATAGGTGTTATCACCCCGACCACAGAGGAGGAGCTAGAGGCTTAGAAGATTTGTGAAAGGCCACACAGGAATCGAGGACTGAGTTAGCATTAGGTATGTATAAGCTCAAAGCTTTCAGGCTTTCCTTAAAACTTGGGATCTTAGCATAATGGGTTAACTTGTAAGAAAATCTCACCTCCACCAATATTAATGATAATTAAAACATGACGACTTTCTCTTAATATTGCCCCTCCTTTCTTGACCACCTCTCACACTTCCTTTATAGCTAAACTCCTTGAGAAGACGGCTTATATCATCAAATTATTTACCTCTCATGTGTTTCAGCCATACTAGTGTCCTGATGTTTGAAGTACTCCCACAGCAGACACATACACAACCATATCAGCCTTGAGCCAATACAAAAACTCTCTTACTTATAAAAGTGATTTAGCAGTTGTCAGTGAAATACACTCTTTCTAGTTCTTATTTGATATAACAGTAAGTATGGTAAAGAGATTGCGTTTCAGTGTTGGACTTCTCTGAGTTTAAATCTCAGCAGAGCTTGGATCTGTTGCTATCTCTAACCTATGCCAGTTACTTAGGCTTTAGTTTATTCATGTATAAAGCAGGAATGATATTATTTAACCTGAGCATTATTATAAACTAATAATCTGTTTTTATTATGACAGCAAAACATACTTTTGAAGCACTCAATAAACATAATTATTTATCATCATCTGCTGATTTGGTAAAGGTGGTAATCTCTTCTTTAAATTTTTCCTCCCTAGGGTTGATCCAGGAGATTTCTTTCTACACATTTGCTCCTTTGCTGTTCCCCTCCTTCTTTGCTTGTACTTGAAGTTCTAAAGTATCCCAGAGTTCTGTTCCAGGCTCAGTTCTCCTCTTATCCTAAATATTTACCAGGAGACAGGCCTATTCTTCCTGTGGTGAATGTTACCTCCAGTTTGTGAATCTCTTTTCCTCTGGGGCCCACATATCTAAATGCCTGCTGGCATCTCCAAGACAACATACTCTGAGCAACTCAAACTCAGAAGGCCCCAAACTGAATTTAAAATCACTCCTCTTCCAAAGTAGAGTTACCATATGATCCAGCAATCCCACTCCTGGGCATATATCTGAGAAAACTGTAATTCAAAAAGATACATGCACCCCAGCATTCACAGCAGCACTATTTACAATAGCCACAACGGAAGCAACCTAAATTTCCATTGACAAATGAATGAATAAAGATGTGGTAAATACATACACACACACACCACACAACACAGAATGGAGTATTACTCAACTATTAAAAAAGAATGCAATAACACAATTTGCAGCAACATTGATGGACCTAGAGACTACCATATTAAGTGAAGTGTCAAAGTATCACATGATATCACTTATATGTAGAATCTAAAATATGATGCAGATGAATTCATTTAAAAATCAGACTCACAGACACAGAAAACAAATTTGTGGATACCAAAGTGGAAAAGGGCAGGAGGGATATATTAGGAGTTTGGGATTAGCAGATACAAACTACAATATATAAAATAAATAACAAGGACTTACTGTATAGCACAGGGAAGTATAGTCAATATCTCTCAATAACTTATAATAGAAAAGGATTTTTTAAAAAATAAGTAATTCCTTTCTTTCCTCCTCAGAATTATTCTCTCCTGTATTCCTTACCATCACTAAGAGGCTTCATCCCTTATCTGGTTACTGAAACCAGAAATCTGGGTATCATCTTAGATAACCAGCCCCGAGTCCAGCTGATAATCATGTACTATTGTTATTTCTCTTAACATCTGTCTTCTGTTCTTCAAGGTTCATACTGGTATTGCCCTGATTCAGATCCACATTGCTTTTCCCATCTCCTAAATTTTCAACTGGTTTTCCCGTTTCCAGGGAAACAATTCTTCATACAATTCATTCTACTTTATAATGCCAGAAAAACCTTTCTGAATTTTCCATGGTATACTTTTTTTTTGTTTGAAATATATATGTTACTACACCAAAGTGAGGGACACATGGCAAAGCAAAACAGGGATATGAAAGAAGAGCCATATAAATTCAGACAGAATTAGCCAATATAATGCCCAAATGTGCACCAAGAGTTACAATTTCCTGCCTCCCACCCATGTTCATGCCTTTCATAATCCCTGGGACTCTGAAGTTCATGGATTTGAGTTTGAGCAATCTCCGGGAGTTAGTAATGGACAGGGAGGCCTGGCGTGCTGCAGTCTGCAGGGTCACAAAGAGTCAGACACTATTGAGCGTGGGAACTGAAGTGAACTCCTATAATTTTACCATGTTTTATGATACAATTGATTTTAAGAAAAAGAGATTATTTAGATCTGACCTAATCACCAGAGCCCTTAAAAATCAGAGAGTTTTCATAAACACAGAGAAAACTCTATCTTCCACAACAATAACAACAACAAAACAATAAAATCATGTTTCATTTACTCAAAAGAAAAGTAGAGAGCTTTCTCTGACTGATTGCAGAAGACGAAGTGAGAGATTCAAAGCATAGGAATGAGTTCATGTGTTATTGCTGGCTTAAAGATGGAGGAGGCCATGTCAAGGAATGCAGGCAACCCCTAGGATCTCAGAACAGCTGCAAACTGATAGCCAGGAAAGATGCTGGGACCTTAGTCCTACAAAGAAACTGAATTCTGCCAACAACAGGAATGAACTTGTAAGTAGATTTTTTTTCCCCAGAGGCTCCACAAAAGGCCTTAGCTCTGCCAACATGTTGAGTTTTGCCTTGTGAACCTGAGCAGAGAATCCAGTCAGGCCATGCCCAGAGTTCCAACCTACAGAAATATGAGCCGATAAATGGTTGTTTTTAAGCCAGGAAGTCTATGGAAATCTGTTATGAACAATAGAAAATGAACATACCAACTCATAATTGACACTGATCAATGGATATGGAGAGTAACTGAAAGAATGCAGGGATGGTTGCTGGATAGATAGACGGATGTCGAGTGAGTGAATGGATCATTCAGTCTCAAAACCTTGTTTTGGGAACCTCATCCGTTATTGAATATACAATTGGCCCTTGATAAATCTTTGCTGGCTTATCATTATTTTTCATTTTTTGGCCACACCGCGCCACCTGGGGCATCTTAGTCCTTGAGCAGCGGTGGAGCTGTGCCCTCGGCAGTGAAAGCATGGAGTTCTAACCACTGAACAGTCATGGAATTCCAATATTTGTTGATTTAATGGTGAAGTGAAAAAGTATGATAGACAACAGAGAGCAGAGTAAAATTCTATGCCTTGAATGCTAGCATTCTATAAATGAAGTGGGAGTGTGGCGTGAGAGGGGCAGAGAGTGATGGGAGATGAAGTTGGAAAAATGGATAGGGCCTGGAACTCTGAGGGCGTTCTGTCTGATCCTAAGAAACATTAATGCTTTACTTATACAGGCGCAAATCTTTTTTTTTCCCCAGCTTTACTAAAACAGACCAAGAAAATTGTAAGATATTTAAAGTGTACAATGTGATGATTTGATATACATATACATTGGGAAATGATTCCCTCATCAAGTTAATTAACACATCCATCCCCCCTTTATTTACTTTTTCTTCCCTTTTGTTTTTGTGGTGATTAAGTAAACAATATATGGAAAATGTTTAAAAACATATATGACACATAAGTGAAAGTGAAGTGAAGTCACTCAGTTGTGTCCAACTCTTTGCGACCCCGTGGACTGTAGCCTATCAGTCTCCTCCCTCCATGGGATTTTCCAGGCAAGAGTACTGGAGTGGGTTGCCATTTCCTTCTCCAGGGAATCTTCCTGACCCAGGGATCAAACCTGGGTCTCCTGCATTCCAGGCAGACACTTTAACCTCTGAGCCACCAGGGAAGCCCTATGATGCATAGTAAGCATTCAAAACTTAAAAGGAGTAAAAATAAAACATAAATTCTGTCATTTATAAAAGGGTTTCCTAGATGACACAGTGATCAAGAATGTAGGAGATACATGTTTGATTCCTGGGTCAGGAAGATCCCCTGGAGAAGGAAATTACAACACACTCCAGTATTCATGCCTGGAAAATCCCATGGAGAAGCCTCACGGGTTACAGTCTATGAGCCTGCAAAGAGTTGGACACAACTGAGCACACACACACACATCTTTTATAAAAGTTCGCAATAATCTTGTGTCACAATGTACTATTATTATCATTATTGTTGTTACTGCTGTTGCACTCCCACTATTATGTAACTGGAGCTAACATTTATTGAACATTTACTATATGTCTGATCTGATGAGAAGTGTTTATGCCTTATTTTACTTCATAACTTAACCAAGATCATCCAGCCAAGAGAGAAATCCAATCGCTTTGATTTCAAAATTTATGCTATGTATGAGTTAGACTGTATCAAAACAGGAATACATGGAATACAGTAAGGTTATATACATTAGAAACAAACTTATGCCACAATAAAAACAACTCTTTTTTAATACTTTTAAAAATATGTAATATATATTTATATTTGTTTAATATGTATGATGCTTAATGACAATTCCCAAATCTAGCGGTCATTCAAGTGAATTTCTACTTTATAATTAGAAAGCATAAAATTTCTCATACATAAAAATATTCAAAATTCACAAGTATTAGATTTTTTAAAAATCAGGAGACCAAATATACTACTCACTCTCATATTACAAGCCATGATGAAGGAAAAAGATTCTATTAATATAAGCTGTAAAAATGAGGAATACGCTAAAATCTAAACTCTAGTTTACCAATGTGCTTACTTGTCCTACCATAGAGGTTAATCAGAGGACGTTCTTTAGCTATGATTCTTGTATCATTTGCTGACCCTTTATCCAGTGATGACTCTGATGACTCTATGTTTTATGCCTTCCTGTAGATACCACCAGGTTGGGCACTAAATCAATACAGAAATTAAACTGGCAATCCAGAACACATTGATTTATGAGGTTGCATTTCTCCTTTACATTTCATAACATTTTTGAACATTCATAAATTAAGCATAAAATCAATTTAAATTAAGAGTTAAGGGGCAGTAACCCTCAGGTAGATGTTCAGTGGTTTATTAGTTTTATGAAATTTATAAGAAATACTAAACTTTATACTGGTGTTATTATTTAATGTTTCTTACACACTAACAATTCCTGTTTACCCAAGACCCAATTATCCAGTTTTTGAATTATATAGGCCTCCCAGTTCTACAATTAAATCTTTGACTATTTATTTCATTCTAAATGTTGGCTCTTCAAGTGAAAAAATATTAAACACAAAACCACTTTGTTGTATGTTGGAAGCTCTATTAAAACTTAGGAGCAACCTCCTTACTGGGCAACTCATTTGCAATTATCCAGGCTTTAAAAATCATATCCTTAGACAACAACACTGAAAAATGAGAGAATGTTATGATACAGTCATGAGAAATACTCTGCACAGCAGGTCTATCATCAACTTATTTTCATTGTTATTTATTCATTTATTCAATACTCATTTATTATATTTCTGTTATGCACATGGCATTATGAACAAAGTAGAGAAGAGAAAAATTTAGACATGGGTGGGCCTGTCTCCACAGAGCCCACATTCTAGCAAGGGAAACAGAGATTTAACTCTAACATTAAACAGGAATATTCCATGGTGCTTATGGCATGGTAATCACTATTCTAAGTATTCTCTGTATCTTGCTTCATGTCATGCTTTTACCAACTTTAAGAGGTGAATACAGTCATTATTCCCATTTTACAGATGCTGGTACTGAGGCCAAAGAGGTTAAATAACTTGTCTAAATCCAACACCCAGGATGTGATGTGCCAGGACGTGGACCCAGGCGGCCTGGTGTCAACATGCAGGTGCTAAGTTTCTAGGTTATCCTGTCTCTCCAGTGGGAAGCAGGTAATGAATGAGATGAACTTGCTGTATATGAGACGGCCATGACAGGGCACACGTGGTGTCCAGGAGATGAAGCGAGATTTTCTCAAGGAAATTACAATTGGGATAAGATCTAAAAGTTGAATGGACACGAACTAGGCATTGATGTGAGCAGAAAGGGATCTGCTGATTCAAGGACCCGACTGTGCAAAGGGGTTGAAAATGGGAAGAGCAAGGGAAATGAAAGGAGCAGAGGGAAGTTCAGAATGGCCGAAGTGTGGGCAGTAAGGGGTGTGGATCAGGATTGCAGGAGGAAAGCCCTAGAAAATCTCTTTGGGTCTGGTACCTCTGGATTTATTATCTAAATATTTAGACTCTCTTTATATCAGTGGATTTCAACCTTGAGTACAATTAGAATCACCTGCTGCTTAGTCATTATGTCATGTCCGACTCTTTGCAACCCCACAGACTGTAGCTCACCAGGCTCCTCTGTCCTGTCCTCTGTCCTTGCCNATTTTTGAACATTCATAAATTAAGCATAAAATCAATTTAAATTAAGAGTTAAGGGGCAGTAACCCTCAGGTAGATGTTCAGTGGTTTATTAGTTTTATGAAATTTATAAGAAATACTAAACTTTATACTGGTGTTATTATTTAATGTTTCTTACACACTAACAATTCCTGTTTACCCAAGACCCAATTATCCAGTTTTTGAATTATATAGGCCTCCCAGTTCTACAATTAAATCTTTGACTATTTATTTCATTCTAAATGTTGGCTCTTCAAGTGAAAAAATATTAAACACAAAACCACTTTGTTGTATGTTGGAAGCTCTATTAAAACTTAGGAGCAACCTCCTTACTGGGCAACTCATTTGCAATTATCCAGGCTTTAAAAATCATATCCTTAGACAACAACACTGAAAAATGAGAGAATGTTATGATACAGTCATGAGAAATACTCTGCACAGCAGGTCTATCATCAACTTATTTTCATTGTTATTTATTCATTTATTCAATACTCATTTATTATATTTCTGTTATGCACATGGCATTATGAACAAAGTAGAGAAGAGAAAAATTTAGACATGGGTGGGCCTGTCTCCACAGAGCCCACATTCTAGCAAGGGAAACAGAGATTTAACTCTAACATTAAACAGGAATATTCCATGGTGCTTATGGCATGGTAATCACTATTCTAAGTATTCTCTGTATCTTGCTTCATGTCATGCTTTTACCAACTTTAAGAGGTGAATACAGTCATTATTCCCATTTTACAGATGCTGGTACTGAGGCCAAAGAGGTTAAATAACTTGTCTAAATCCAACACCCAGGATGTGATGTGCCAGGACGTGGACCCAGGCGGCCTGGTGTCAACATGCAGGTGCTAAGTTTCTAGGTTATCCTGTCTCTCCAGTGGGAAGCAGGTAATGAATGAGATGAACTTGCTGTATATGAGACGGCCATGACAGGGCACACGTGGTGTCCAGGAGATGAAGCGAGATTTTCTCAAGGAAATTACAATTGGGATAAGATCTAAAAGTTGAATGGACACGAACTAGGCATTGATGTGAGCAGAAAGGGATCTGCTGATTCAAGGACCCGACTGTGCAAAGGGGTTGAAAATGGGAAGAGCAAGGGAAATGAAAGGAGCAGAGGGAAGTTCAGAATGGCCGAAGTGTGGGCAGTAAGGGGTGTGGATCAGGATTGCAGGAGGAAAGCCCTAGAAAATCTCTTTGGGTCTGGTACCTCTGGATTTATTATCTAAATATTTAGACTCTCTTTATATCAGTGGATTTCAACCTTGAGTACAATTAGAATCACCTGCTGCTTAGTCATTATGTCATGTCCGACTCTTTGCAACCCCACAGACTGTAGCTCACCAGGCTCCTCTGTCCTGTCCTCTGTCCTTGCCTGGGATTTCCCAGGCAAGAATACTGGAGTGGGTTGCCATTTTCTTCTCCAGGGGATCTTCCTGACCCAGGGATCGAACCTGTGTGTCTTGAGTCTCCTGAACTACTAGGCAGATTCTTTACCACCAGTGCCACCTGTGAAGCCCACTAGACTCACCTGGGGAGCTTTTATCACACATCATCACAGATCAATTACATCAGAACCTCTAGAGGAGTGACCCGGGTATCAAGAGCTCCTCCCAAGGTTCTTCCATTGTACAATCAAGGTTGAGAAGCACTGTTAGATGATTGTCAGACCATTGACTGAATCAGTAGAAGCCTCTAGAACCAAATAGATAAACAATATTGTCAGGATGATCAAGTTTGGGTTTGAATTTTGAGTATTTTATTTGCTAAGGTGAACTAGAGAAATATCTGATGGGGACCAATATGAGCTGCAAAAACCTCAAGCAAAGAAAGTGTTTGCAGTTTAACTCTGGGGCACCTGGATGCAGAGTACACATTCTCTAGCTGTGCTGACCTCACGCAAAAGTGTTCTCACACCCAGATAAGAGGAATGAAGACAAGCCAGGGTCCTGAGACCAAGCTTCATCCCCATTTTCTCCCTCCTCACTCTCCCCACCTCCTCCAAAGCCTCCTCCTCTTCTCCCTCCTCCTTCTCCCCATTCTTCTCTTTCTTCTTTTTATCCTTCTTCCTGGTTTTTCTCCCACTATCCTCTCTGCCACCTGATAAATCAATAGTAGAATATTCTTAAGATAAGGGAGGATTGCCTCTGTTTTGTGTGGCTGTTTTAAAAAAATTAATTAGAGAAGGGAAAGATGGATGTTGACATATCAGTATGGAGACTTTGTGTAGACAAATGAGAGATGACAGTAGTTTGGTAGCTTGGAGGAAGCCTAGCTGCAGTGAAAGATGCAGAAGTTGAAAGAGAGTGAAGTTTGGCAACATGCATTAAAGATGCTAAAACAAAAGAAAGGAAAACAGATAAATGGTGGAAGAGATAAACACAGAGACGTAAGAAAGATACACTCTTGTCAACTATACCCATTATTTCTATTTTGACTCCAAAAGTTATTATTATCTTATCTTTGTACGATTGGTGACTCATGAAATGACGGCATAAACACAGAATGTACACCTAATTATGTATAGAAAATTGACCGGAAAAAAAAAAACTTCCACCTGTTGATAGTGATTAACTCTGGGTGAGTGCTAAGTTTCACTGGGTGATTCTATGAAGAAAAATGTCAAGAACTTCTTGAGTTCCATTGCATGTAAATCCTGATTCCTTTACTTGCATTTTCCATTTAATCCTCAATTTTCAGGTTATGGAAATGTTTCTCAGAGCTGGTAGGTTAAACATAATATTGACTACCTGATCTATTTTTAAAAAAATACTAAAATTAATATATTTTGAAATCCCCAAATCAAACACCAGCTTAATTGAGACATAAAAGTAATAATAATGATAAGAGTTGCTAGACATTGACTGTGTGCTGAGTACTATGTTAGGTGTTCTACACTATCAACTCATTAGATTCTTGCCACAAGTCATTGAGATGAATACTCCAAATATCTCTATTTTACAAGTGAAAAAAGTATCTCTTAGGTTAACTATGTTTTCCTTAGTCATATATCTATCTGGCCCCAGAGACTGAAACTAAGGAGATCAACACAAGATTTAGTGGTCTAGAATTAGTTTCATTCTCCATCATGGAGACTCCATGGAGGCCAGACTTTTTAAAAAATGGAAATACACGCAGCATTATAGTCTCTAAAATGGTCAATATCCAATTTTACAGAGGAGCTTAAAATCTAGTATTACCCTAGTGTGACTTCCACTTACTTCAGTGGCTCAGTCGTGTCTGACTCTCCACGACCCCATGGACTGCAGCACGCCAGACCTCCCTGTCCATCACCAACTCCCTCAGCTTGTTCAAACTCAGGTCCATCGAGTTGGTGATGCCATCCAACATTTCATCCTCTGTCATTCCCTTCTCTTCCTGCCTTCAATCTTTCCCAGCGTCAGTGTCTTTTCTAATAAGTCAGTTCTTCACATCAAGTGACCGCAGTATTGGAGCTTCAGCTTCAACATCAGTCCTTCTAATGAATATTCAGGATTGATTTCCTTTAGGACTAACTGGTTGGATTTCCCTACAATCCGAGGAACTCTCAAGAGTCTTCTCCAACACCACAGTTCAAAAGCATCAATTCTTCAATACTCAGCTTTCTTCATGGTCCAACTCTCACATCCATAATGACTACTGGAAAAACCATGGCTTTAATTAGACAGAACTTTGTCAGCAAAGTAATGTCTCTGCTTTTTAATATGCTGTCTAGGTTGGTCATAGCTTTCTTCCAAGGAGCAAGCATCTTTTTATTTCATAGCTGCAGTCAGCATCTACAGTGATTTTGGATCTCAAGAAAATAAAGTCTGTCACTATTTCCATTGTTTCCCCAACTATTTGTCATGAGTGATGGGACCAGAGGCCATGATCATAGTTTTTGAATGTTGAATTTTAAGCCAGCTTTTTCACTCTCCTCTTTCATTTGCATCAAGAGGCTCTTTAGTTCCTCTTCACTTTCTGCCATAAGGGTGGTGTCATCTGCATGTCTGAGGTTATTGATATTTCTCCCAGTGATCTTGATTCCAGCTTGTGCTTCATCCACCATGCATTTTGCATGAAGTACTATGCATATAAGTTAAATAAGCAGGGTGACAACATACAGCCTTGACGTACTCCTTTTCTAATTTTGAACCAGTTGGTTGTTCCACATCCAGTTCGGACTGTTGCTTCTTGACCTGCATACACATTTCTCAGGAGGAAGCAAAAGTGGTCTGGTATTCCCTCTCTAGAAGAATTTTCCAGAGTTTGTTGTGATCCACACAGTGAAAGACTTTAACTTAATTAATGAAGCAGAAGGAGGTTTTTCTGTAACTCTTCTGCTTTGTCTATGATCCAGTGGATGTTTGGTTCCTGATCTCTGGGTTCCTCTGCCTTTTCTAAATCCAGCTTGAACATCTGGAAGTTCATGGTTTATGTACTGTTGAAACCTGGCTTGGAGGATTTTGAGTATTATTTTGCTAGTGTGTGCGATAAGTGCAGGTTTGTGGTAGTCTGAACATTCTTTGGCATTGCCTTTCTTTGGGATTGGAATGAAAGTTAACCTTTTCCAGTCTTCTGGCCACTGCTGAGTTTTCCAAATTTGCTGGCATATTGAGTGCAGCACTTTCACAGCATCATCTTTTAGGACTTGAAATAGCTCAGCTGGAATTCCATCACCTCCACTAGTTTTGTTTGTAGTGTTGCTTCTTAAGGCCCAACTTGACTTAACACTCCAAGATGTCTGGCTCTAGGTGAGTGATCACACCATGTGGTTATCTCAGTCATTAAGCTCTTTTTTGTATAGTTCTTCTGTGTATTCCTGCCATCTCTTAATATCTTCTGCTTCTGTTAGGTCCATACCGTTTTTATCCTTTTTTGTGCCTGTCTTTGCATGAAATGTTCCCTTGGTATCTCTAATTTTCTTGACGAGGTCTCTAGTCTTTCCCATTCTATTGTTTTCCTCTATTTCTTTGCATTGATCACTTAGGAAGGCTTTCTTATCTCTTCTTGCTATTCTTTGGAACTCTGCATTCAAATGGATATATTTTTCCTTTTCTCCTTTGCCTTTTGCTTCTCTTCTTTTCTCAGTTATTTGTAAGTTTTCCTCAGACAACTATTTTGCCTTTTTGCATTTCTTTTTTTTGGGGGGGGTGAG
>SJYV01023421.1:1798928-1879609 GCA_006410875.1 Neotragus pygmaeus | reverse complement strand
TTTTTTTTTTTTTGGGGGGGGGGGGGGGGGGGATGGTTTTAATCATTGCCTCCTGTACAATGTAACAAACGTCTGTTCATAGTTCTTCAGGCACTCTGTCTCTCAGATCTAATCCCTTAAATCTGTTTGTCACTTCCACTGTATAATCATAAGGAATTTGATTTAGGTCATACCTGTATGGTCTAGTTGTTTTCCCTGCTTTTTTCAGTTTAAGTCTGAATTTTGCAATAAGGAGTTCATGATCTGAGCCACAGTCAGCTCTCTGTCTTGTTTTTGCAGATTGTATAGAGCTTTTCCATCATTGGCTGCAAAGACTATAATCAATCTGATTTTGGTATTGACTATCTGGTGATGTCCATGTACAGAGTCATCTCTTGCGTTGTTGGAAGAGAGTGCTTGCTATGACCAGCAGTGTTCTCTCGGGAAAACTCTGTTAGACTTTGCCCTGCTTCATTTCGTACTCCAAGACCAAATTTGCCTGTTACTCCAGGTATCTCTTGACTTCCTACTTTTGCATTCCAGTCTTCTATGATGAAAAGGAAGGTCTATATAACTAGGTTCCAAACATTTTATCAACTGCAGTCAAAGAAGAAAAGGCCAATATATAAATTTGATTGTGGACATATGTGGCATAATTTCACTGAAAGTTGATTATAGCCATTTTAAGGCAAACGTTTTTATTACCCACCCCCTAACTCTACCAGACTCCCATGCATAACAATTGAATGTCAAGGGACTAAAACTAAATTCCAAGTGGAACAAAGAATCACATGTTGAAAGGGAGGAAAAGTTATCTATATATAGATAACTAACCTTAAATGGGGCTTCCCAAGTGGTGGTAGTGGGAAAGATTCTGCTTGCTAAGGCAGAATACCCGGGAGATGAGAGTTCAGCCCCTGGAACAGGAAGATCCCCTGGAGGAGGGAATGGCTACCTACTCCAGTATTCTTGTCTGAAAAATCCCATGGACAGAGGAGCCTTGAGGGTTACAGTTCATGGGTCACAAGCAGCTGGACATGACTGAGCACTCGTGCACAGAACCTTAAATATTCAAAGATTAAAGTAATGGAACTCAAATGCACACTTGGGCTTCTAATATTTTTGAGACCAGTTTACGTGATCTTTGATAAATTCTCAGTACCTAAAAAGAATGTGCCTTTCTGAAGTGTAATTTAAATGTGCAAAGGAATGCATATATATTTCTCAAGTTTTAAAGTTGGATGATGTGATATTTGGAAGTCAGAATTGTTCCTGAGCATGTCAAATGTATTAAAATGTGTTTGCTTTACTTAGGATTAGGCAAATGTAGAGAAGAAAATGTTCTTTCAACTGAGTTTTCAAACAGATGGATTTTAGTTAGGAAATTTAATACATTTTGAAATACATCAGAAACACTTAAGGAAGATACTTCATAAAACTCCATGGACATCACCTTGCTAGAACCTTGTGCTAATGACAGAGTAAGGTGAAAAATAAAAAAAGTTCAGGCAACAGTTTTCTTTTTTTATGGAAAGCCATTTTATTTTAAATATAGCAGTGTGTAGGAATCAATCCCAAACTCCCAATCTATCCTTACCCTCGCCTTCCCCCTTGGTAATCATAAGCTTATCTCTAAGTATGTGAGTCTCTGTTTTGTAAATAAGTTCATTTGTATCATTTTTTTTCAGATTTCACATATAAGCGATATGATATGATATTTGTCTTTGTTGGACTTATTTCACTTAGTATTATAATCTCTAGCTCCCTCCATGTTGTTGCAAATGGCAGTATTTCAGTCTTTATAATGACTAAGTAATATTCTATTGTATATATGTACAACATCTTCTTTATCTATTCATCTGCTGAAGGACGTTTAGGTTGCTTCCATGTCTTGGCTATTGCAAACAGTGCTGCAGTGAACATTGGGATGCATGTATCCTTTCGAATCATATTTTTCTCCAGATATATGCCCAAGAGTGAGATTGCTGGATCATATGGTAGTCCTATTTTTAGTTTTTTTAAGGAACTCTATACTGTTCTCCATAGTGTCTGTACCAGTTTCCCTCCAACAGCATAGAAGAGTTCCCTTCTCTCCACAAACCCTCCAGCATTGCATAGCTTTCGATGATGGCCATTCTGACCAGTGTTAGCTAATACCTCATTGTAGTTTTGATTTGCATTTCTTTAATAACTAGTGACATTGAGCATTTTTTCATGTGACTCTTGGCCATCTGTACATCTTCTTTGGAAAAATGTCTCTTTCAGTCTTCTGTGCATTTTTTGGATTGGATTGTTTTTTGATATTGAATTGCATAAGCTGTTGGTAAATTTTGGATACTAATGCCTTATTGGTCACAACATTTACAAATATTTTCTCCCATCTGTGGGTTGTCTTTTCTTTTGTTTATGGTTTCCTTTGCTATGCAAAAGCTTTTGAGTTTAATTAGCTCTCATTTGTTTATTTTTATTTCTATTATTCTGGGAGACAGATTGAAAATGATATTGCTGCTATTTTTGTCAAAGTGTGTTCTGGCTATGTTTTCCTCTAAGACCTTTATAGGATCCAGTCTTACATTTAGGTCTTTAATCCATTTTGAGTTTATTTTTGTGTATGGTGTTAAAGAATGTTCCATTTTATGTTATTACATGTAGCTGTCCAAGACAACATTTTCTTTTCCACAAGCCAATACAAACAAGCCAGTGTCTGAACAAGCACATCATTCATCTCATAATTGCCCTTTGTATATAAAAGCTTCTTGTCTCCAAGACTATTTTGTTGTTTATTTAAAATGGAGACCATGTGCATCATTCTCTTTTATTTTACCTAGAAATCCTAGTAAGGGGAGTTATTCTATCATCATTTAAGCAAAAACCAACTGACCAATCAAATAAAAAATTCCAGTTGAACTTATAGCAACTAACTGGTGGTTTATGTCTGAATGTGTTGGTAATTTTTTGGCCCTAGAAATTTGGAGAGATGAGGAAAAAGAGCTAGAGACTACCTAATCCAGTCTCCTCGTCTGCACTAGGAAAGTGAGGCCAAAGGAAACTAAGCGGCCCGCCTTGGTGGATAGAATCCCAAGATTTCTCACCACCCTGATGTACACATCTTACTTAATTTCTGGGCCTGTGAACAGGATGGGCTTTATTTGCATAATTAGGCTAGATGATGTAACTTAATTGGCCTTAAAATAAAGAAATTATTTGAGTGAATGTCACCTGATCACATAAACCCTTTAAATGCAGAGTTTTCTTTCATTGATTGCAAAAGAAAAAAGTCAAGATTTGAAGGAGAAGAAGGGTCCAGCGAACTACTGCTGGTGTAAGAGGGAGGGACCCATGTGATAAAGGATGTGGGCAGCCTCTAGCAGCTGAGAGCAGCCCTGACTAACAGCCAGCAAGGAAACAGGAGCCTCAGTGTTACAGCTAATACAGGAAACGTATGCTGCCTACAACCAGGGAGCTTGGGAGAGAACCCCAGGCCCCAGAGAACTGTAGCCCTGACTGACACCTGGTTTTCAGTCCAGGGAGATCTTGAGCAGAATCCAGTTACTCCATGCCCAAACTTCTGCCCTACAACATTGAGTGCTAATACATGGATGCTGTTTTAAATATGGGGTTTTATAGTACTTTGCTGACCAGCTTCAGCTAATTAATACATTTGTCCAAGACCTTTTGTTAATGGGCAACATCCCAAGGCTTCCTGTCAGGACAGAGTCTTTTACTTCCCGTTAGAGGCAGAGATGATCACTAAAGACAGTGATTTAAGAATGAATTTGATCTACCAGCATCAAGGTATCTAAGAAAGATATTAATTAATGCCCCTTGGATTAGAAATAGTCAATCAGTCAAATTACTATTTCTCAAGCAATGAGACAATGTGAAAATTAAAACTTATAGCTGGTCAAATATTCTGAATAAAATAAAATTTCAGAGTGAATGGAGGCTCTCCTTCATCAAATTACAGACTAGAAATGAAAAAGGAAGCTATTCCAACATCCCAGCTTTTCAAGTCTGGTGGTATTAGCTAGAATCTAAGAAAGGACATTTGGTGACAAAAATATAAACTTTGAACATAATCTTTTAAAAGCATCCTCACCCTATTAAGACTTAGGTAAGATTTTTGTCAAGTGCAAAATTTCCCATTCCATTCTATGAAATTAGTCTGAGGAAAAATTTTCTTATCGCAAATTCAAAATAAATCCAAGGTCATTGGCCATTCATCCAGTTAGAGATCTCTCACTTTCTCTTCTTCCTAAAACCAAATTAGAAATTACTTGCCTAAAGGAGTAAGGGACTCACCAAGTATTTGCATGTTTCTCAGTGTATATGAGGCCCGGAGTCATGTATGTCTTGATTTCCAGCACCGGTCAGTAACAATTTCCATATATCTGACAGTGTGAAAAATCATGTAATTTCTACCACACACACTCTCACCATTGTGACTTGCTGATGAGGGAAATAGTAGTGGCTTTGACTTTCCTGTGGCATGCCATCTCTATTGGACTTTGTAAACTGCAGCAGTTGAAATCTTTAACCAGCCATTACTAATAAGCATATGTTAATTGTAGCAGAGATCATAAGCAGGTCAATTAGAAGGCAAAGACTGGAACCGAAGGAGACATTCAGCTGGAGGGAAAAATCCAGGGCAGGTGTCGGCCAGCGTGGTCTGCCCTGGCGGGAGCTCTAAGCATCTTGGGTAGGAGCTCATTTAACGTTTTGATTTGCTGAATTTGCATTTCAAATTTTCATTGCTAATAGACAATATAGTCAGTCTTTGTTAATGAGGATTCTGATTACATGTGCCATTATAATTGGGAATTAGCAGACCAGCCTTGTTTTGGAGATTAAACCCAAAGCAAATTGGATTAAATATGGTGTGACTAAAACCTCTCTCTCTCCCTTTTTTGTTTTTTTGTCTTGAGTCAAAGGTGAGAAAAAAATCCATTTGTTCCAGGCATATGGCTCATAACTTTATTATCATTTTTAGAACTTTGATTTTTATTAACTTTAAAAGACTACCTTTGGCAGAGCTGATCTATAGTTTTTAAAACATATGCTTATGAAATTTCCCTCCATAAATGAAACAAACATGTGAGTAGCTTATTAGATATTCAGAATTGATTATAAAATGAATTATAGAATACATACACATACAGTAGTCAGTCTGTTTTATTTTTATGCAATAAGTTATATCTAAAAGCAATGGAGGAGTAATTTAACAAAGAGAGCTTGAGATAAAATTACACAGCTAATCTCTTCACATTTAGAATCATTGTATTGTAGTCTAACAAGCCTGTGAAATTTGCTCCATTAGATTTTGGCATCTTATGTTTGGTGAAACGATGAAATAAGAAATTTTACATTAATGTTATTAATTCACTAGAAGACATTTATTATGACAATTACAAAGCAATTTTTATATTTTATTTTTTAGCTACCATAACCCTTAAGTGGTGTATAGGTTAGGGTTATGTGGTCTTTCTTTAGTCTCTGGGGTCATTTAATATTGTAATCCAGTTACACTCCAACATTTTCATTGTTAAGCTTAAGATCAATTCTTCAAAAACTGCCACTAATCCCAAATCATTGGGAAATCATGCTTATTAATTCCCATGAGATTCAGTTAGATGTTTGTTTGGCTATAGGCCACCTTAATTACACAACAAAAGAAGATCTTTACACGATGAAGAGAAAATCAAATATTTTCTGAGTGAATATTGGCCTTTGAAGCCACACAAATGAGGGTAGACCCAGATATAACAATGAGGTATACTTTTTCAGCCACAAAATGTTTATCTGTGGGAAAATGAAGGAAGGGGAATATTTTATATTGGAATATGACTTTTCATCAATTGTACTGGGTTCACAGAGGGAAGTAATCTTGGTGGCAAGTAGCTGTGCAAATAAAAGGTAAAGTACCATCAGCATGCCCTTATCCATCTGAAGTCCTCTTACAATGGGAATAAGAGGAAGTGGTAGTTTTTTAGGATTGTGAATCCAGTTACAAGAGGATCAGGAATCATTTCTTTAGTGAGGCCTGATAATTGGAGTAAAAATGAAGCTTGGGGACCACAGCAGATAGAGGTGGGCCAGTAAACTTTTACAAACCAAGTGCTTACACATCCAGTGATGCTAAGATGATTTCTGCAGACCCACCTCTATCGCCCTCCCTCTCTCCCAACCACATACACAGCCCCCTCCATAATAATTATTGCCAATTTCTACCATAGTCAATCACTGTTAATGATGAGAGTGTTGCATCCTTGGGGTTTACATTGGCAGATCAAAAAAGAAATAAAGAATTTACAATGAAGGATTAAATCTGGAGGCTTTGGGGTTACCTCATTTGAAACATCTTTAGGATTGGCCTTTGATTGGCTCCTAGCATGTAAGCTCTAAGCCCATGGAATTTCCTCCCTGATAGAGTGTCTTTGTATGCCTGAGAGCTTGGGCTGTGCTGGACGGTTTATTTTAACACCCATCACATTTATAGTGGCTTATGGTGAATGCCTGTTTGTGTATGCCTGAAACTTTGGACCATGCTATATTAGTTTGACCTCTGGGGGTGCTGGAGATGGAGCAATTAAAGTTAGTTAAGTGGGCTCTTAATGTGATTGATTCCTAATAAAACCCCTGAACATCAAAACTTGGATAAGTTTCCTTGTTAGTCTCTCAATCATGTCTGAATCTTTGCAACCCCATGCACTGTAGCCTACCAGGCTTCCTGTCCATGGAATTCTCCAGGCAAGAATACTGGAGTAGATAGACATTCCATTATCCAGGGATCTTCCCAACCCAGGGATCGATCCCAGGTCTCTTGCATTGACAGATGGATTCTTTACCATCTGAGCCACCAGGGGGAAGCCCTTAGTTTGGCAAACACCTGGGATGTGCTGTCACATATCAGTGCTGGGAACTTAAATACTGTCCATGTGATTCCACAGGGAGAGGAAAACTGGATACTGGCGCCTGGTTTCTCCCAGACATTTGTGTGCCTTTTTCCCTTCACTGATTTTAGTCTGTACTGTTTGCTGTAATAAACAATAAATATGAGTAGAGGAGCTTTTCTGAGTTCAGTTGAGTCCCAGTAAGTTACTGGATCTAATGGTAGTATTGGAGATTCCCAGTACAACAAAGGAATGACCAGTCTTACCATTTTTGATGGTCACAAAGTGTCCCATTGTATAGACATACAGTAATTTACTTTACCAACTCATTATTGGTATTTATTTTCCAGTTTTGTTTTTTTGATAATATAAATAACTCCATATGCACAACTTTTTCCAACTTATTGAAGTTATTATTTTTACCATATGTGACTGGTGATAGAAGCAAGTTCCAATGANGGAGGGTTGGGCTGGAGTTACACACCTGGGAGTCATCAGCTCTGTGTAATATTTAAAACCAATGAATCCAATAGGATCATCTAGGAGAGTATACAGATGGAGAGGAGTGAAGTCCCAGAGATGAGCCCAAAGAGTCTTCACCAGCACAGTAGACTGTGTAATACCCAATGTTTGTGTAGACATGAGGAAATTAAAACCCTCCCACACTCTTGACAGGAGTTAAATCAGTACAACCTTTCTGGAAACCTTGACAAGGTATAAAATGCTTACACTTTAATCTTACAAGTCTATAGAAGTTTTAGTTCAGTTCAGTTCAGTTGCTCAGTCGTGTCCAACTCTTTGCTGCCCCATGAACCACAGCATGCCAGGCCTCCCTGTCCATCACCAACTCCTGGACTTCAACAAAACTCGTCCATTGAGTCAGTGATGCCATCCAACCATCTCATCCTCTGTCATCCCCTTCTCTTCCTGCCCTCAATCTTTCCCAGCAACAGGGTCTTTTCCAATGAGTCAGCTCTTCGCATCAGGTGGCCAAAATATTGATGTTTCAGCTTCAACATCGATCCTTCCAATGAACACCCAGGGCTGATCTCCTTTAGGATGGACTAGTTGGATCTCCTTGCAGTCCAAGGGACTCTCAAGAGTCTTCTCCAACACCACAGTTCAAAAGCATCAGTTCTTCAGCACTCATGTTTCTTTATAGTCCAACTCACATCCATACATGACTACTTGGAAAACCATAGGCTTGACTAGACAGACCTTTGTTGACAAAGTAAGGTCTCTGCTTTTTAATATGCTGTCTAGGTTGGTCATAACTTTCCTTCGAAGGAATAAGTGTCTTTTAATTTTATGACTGCAATCACCATCTGCAGTGATTTTGGAGCCCCAAAAAATAAAGTCAGCCACTGTTTCGCCATCTATTTGCCATGAAGTGATAGGACCAGATGCCATGATCATAGTTTTCTGAATGTTGAGCTTTAGGCCAACTTTTTCACTCTCCTCTTTCACCGTCATCAAGAGGCTCTTTAGTTCCTCTCTGCTTTCTGCCATAAGGGTGGTGTCATCTGCATATCTGAGGTTATTGATATTTCTCCTGGCAATCTTGATTCCAGCTTGTGCTTTTTCCCAGCCCAGCGTTTCTCATGATGTAGTCTGCATATAAATTAAATAAACAGGGTGACAATATACAGCCTTTAAGCACTCCTTTTCCTATTTGGGACCAGTCTGTTGTTCCATGTCCAGTTCTAACTGTTGCTTCCTGACCTGCATACAGCTTTCTCTAGAGGCAGTTCAAGTGGTCTGGTATTTCCATCTCTTTCAGAATTTTCCACAGTTTATTGTGATACACACAGTCAAATGCTTTTGGCATAGTCAATAAAACAGAAATAGATGTTTTTCTGGAACTCTCTTGCTTTTTCTATGACCCAACAGATTTTTGCAATTTGATCTCTGGTTCCTCTGCCCTTTCTAAAACCAGCTTGAACATCTGGAAGTTCACGGTTCACGTATTGCTGAAGCCTGGCTTGGAGAATTTTGAGCATTACTTTACTAGCATGTGAGATGAGTGCAAGTGTGCGGTAGTTTGAGTATTCTTTGACATTGCCTTTTTTGGGGATTGGAATGAAAACTTACACTTTCCAGTCCTATGGCCACTGCTGAATTTTCCAAATTTGCTGGCATATTGAGTGCAGCACTTTCACAGCATCATCTTTTAGGAGTTGAAATAGCCCAACTGGAACTCTATCTCCTCCACTAGCTTTGTTGGTAGTGATGCTTCCTAAGGCCCACTTGACTTCACATTCCAGGATGTCTGGCTCTAGTTGAGTGATCACACCATCATGATTATCTGGGTCATGAAGATCTTTTTTGTACAGTTCTTCTATGTATTCTTGCCAACTCTTCTTAATATCTTCTGCTTCTGTTAGGTCCCTACCATTTCTGTCCTTTATTGAGCCTATCTTTGCATGAAATATTCCCTTGGTATCTCTAATTTTCTCAAAGAGATCTCTGGTCTTTCCCATTCTATTGTTTTCCTCTACATCTTTGCATTCCAGGCATAGGAACCTGGAATGTAGGTCCATGAATCAAGGAAAATTGGAAGTGGTCAAACAGGGGATGGCAAGAGTGAACATCGACATTATAGGAATCAGCGAACTAAGATGGACTGGAATGGGTGAATTTAACTCAGATGATCATTATATCTACTACTATGGGCAGGAATCCCTTAGAAGAAATGGAGTAGTCATCATAGTCAACAAAAGAGTCTGAAATGCAGTACTTGGATGCAATCTCAAAAACGACAGAATGATCTCCGTTCGTTTCCAAGGCAAACCATTCAATATCACAGTAATCCAAGTCTATGCCCCAACCAGTAACGCTGAAGAAGCTGAAGTTGAACAGTTCTATGAAGACCTATAAGACCTTTTAGAACTAACACCCAAAAAAGATGTCCTTTTCTTTATAGGGGACTGGAATGCAAAAGTAGGAAGTCAAGAAACACCTGGAGTAACAGGCAAATTTGGCCTTGGAGTACAGAATGAAGCAGGGCAAAAGCTAATAGAGTTTTGCCAAAAGAACACACTGGTCATAGCAAATACCCTCTTCCAACAACACAAGAGAAGACTCTACACATGGACGTCACCAAATGGTCGACATTGAAATTAGACTGATTATATTTTTGCAGCCAAAGATGGAGAAGCTGTATACAGTCAGCAAAAACAAGACTGGGAGCTGACTGTGGCTCAGATCATGAACTCCTTATTGCGAAATTCAGACTTAAGTTGAAGAAAGTGGGGAAAACCACTAGACCATTCATCTATGACCTATTGAAGTTTATCCTATGGAAATAATTATGAATGTATGCAAAGGTTTATGGACATGGATGTCTATTGTAGAATAATTTGTAGTAATAAAAAATGGGAAATCTAAACATCTAATGAGAGATTTTTAAGTTTTTTCTTTCTTTTTGGCCTGAGCTGCACAGCATGCGGGGTCTTAGTTCTCTGTCCAAGGATCAAACCCAAGGCCCCTGAAGTGGAGTGGTGGAGTCCTAACCACTTGGCAACCATGGAATTCCCAAGAGGAATTACTAAATACATTTCAACACAAGTGTTATGCAACTATTTTGTTTTATGATGTAGAAAAATATCAAATGATTGGAAACAATGTTCATGAAACATAAAAGCAGTTTGAAGTGCATATAAATTAAATTACCTTTGGCTGGAAATAACAAAGAATGCTGAATCTTATTTATGCATAAGGAATAAGAATGTAAGGGTATAAGGAAAATGTATTTTCTCTTCTAACAAAAGCCCAGAGGTAAGGATGGATTTAGGATTGATTAATAGTTTCATAACACCTTTGAGGACCCAAATTCTTTCCAGGATGTGGGGCAGGGTGTGAAAAAGGTTAGGAAACAGTGACTTAGACCAGTGGTTCTCAAAGGGTAATACTTAAACCACCAGTTTCAATTGGGAATTAAAAAAAAAAATCGTTGGGTTTCATCCCAGACTTTCTAACTCATAAACTCTGGAGGTAGGGCCCAGTAATCTATGTTTTATTATTATTATTTTTTGTAATCTATGTTTTAACAAACTCTCCAGGTAATTATAATGTTTGAAAATCATTGACTTAGACTATTCAGGATTTACTCTTGAATTGGGTATACCTGAAAAATGTGACTGTGGCACATGACTAGGGAGAGGTTGATGGACAGTCATGGTTAATACTGGGATTGGTTTTCCAGCATATTTTCCTGGACAAAGAAGGCTAGAAGCTAAAACTCCCACCCATCAGAACTTCCACCCCTCAAAATGCTCATATGAACCTATGAAAGAAAGCTGAATCATATGGAAGAGAGGCAGGACTCAGAAAAGACTGACTTGCTGGTGTGAATATGGCACGTGCATATGTACTCAGTTGCTCAGTCATGTCCAAGTCTAAAGTCCTATAGACTGTAGCCCACCAGGCTCCTCTGTCCACGGGATTCTCCAGGCAAGAATACTGGAGTAGGTTGCCATTTCTTCCTCCAGGGGTTTTTCCCACCCCAGGCACCAAAACCTGCCTTTCCTTCATCTCCTGCATTGGCAGGCAGATTCTTTATCACTGGACCACTTGAGAATGGTGCACAGGGGTTAGGATTCTGGAGATGGCAGCAGTTTCCTCATCTGCAATATCCTGACTGTGGCATGGGCAGTATCGTCATTGGCATCCCAGTTCTCAGTGTGGTTTGGGGAGTCATTCTGTGACTCCTTTTTTTTTTTAATTGTGGAAAAAATAATAATCATCTTAACCATTTTTAAGTTCAGCCACGTTGAATATATTTGCATTGTTGTACAACAGATCACTAGGACCTTTTCCTCTTGCAAAACTGAAACTACCCATTAAACATGAATTTCTCCCATCCCCTACCCCTTGGCAACCAACTTTTGACCTTGTTGCTATGCTTTTTACTACTTTAGAAACTTCATGTTAGTGAACTCATATAGTATTTGCCCTTTTGAAGCTGGCTTATTTCACTTAACACAATGTCCTCAGGTTCATTGCTGTTATAGCATGTGACAGGTTTTCCTCCTTTTTTAAGGCTGTGTGATATTCCATTGTATGTGTGTGTGTGGTGGTGTGCTAGCCATTCAGTCGTGTCTGACTCTTTGCAATTCCATGGACTGTAGCCTACCAGGCTCCTCTATCCATGTGATTTCCCAGGCAAGAATACTGCAGTGGGTTACCATTTCCTTCTCCAGGAGATCTTCGTGACCTAGGGATCAAACCCCGGTCTCCTATATTGCAGGAAGATTCTTTCTCTCTGAGTCATAAACACAAACAAACATGATATATCACATTATCTTGTTTGTTTGTGTTTTTTTGACCATGCCATGTGGTATGTGGGCTCTTAGCTCCCTCACCAGGAATTGAACTCATGCCTCTTGCATTGGAAGCACCAAGTGTTAACCACTGGACCACCAGGTAAATCTCATTTTCTTGATCTATTTCTCTGTCAATGACATTAAGATTATTTCCATCCCTTGGCTATTGTAAGTAGTACTGCAATAAACACAGGTATGTAAACATCTCTTTAAGATCCTGCTTTTAATTCTTTTGGACATATACACCCACAAGTGGTATTGCTGGATCATATGGTAATTCTATTTTTAATTTTTCTGAAGAACCTCCATACTATAATGGATTCACCATTCTGACTTTTTCTTAAAGGGACAACTGGTAAATATTTTAAGCTTTGTGGACTATATATTGTCTCTGTCACAACTACTTAACTCTGCATTGTAATGTGAAACCAACTATAGACAATATGTAAACAAAAGAGTGTTACTATGTTTTAATAAAACTCTATTTATAAAAATTGGCAGTAAGTCTGCTGGCCATAGTTTACCCACCTCTAACATAGATCATGGTTCTTCAGCGCTGCCAATGATTCTGTGAACAACATACTTTCTGCTAGAGAAGATTATGTTGTCTGCTGCTAAGAATCCCCCAAAATAAAACATTAATGAGTTGGTGCTCTATTAACAATAAAGAAAAAGGAAATGGCAGTTGAGTGAGCAACCAGTATAATTTCCTATAAAAGATAGTGTGTACAGTTAAAAGAGAGAAATACAAAATGAAAGAAAAAAGTGGAAGGGGATCATGATAACTGACCTCCCAAATGGCCCCCAATGAGCCTTTCCTTCTATTATTCAAACACTTGTGAATGATTTTTGGGTAGGTGAATGGTTTATAGGGTAGTTCCCTCCCACAGTGAACAAAGCTGACCTGTGTAATCAAAGAAGGTTGGAGAAAGAACAATGTGTGACTTATAAGGATGTGAAAACCTTGTATCTTTTATCTTGTTTTCTCTTGGATCCCTTGCTTTAGGGGAAGCTAGCAGTCATTCCATGAGGATATTCAAGCAGCTCTTGGGAGAGGTTCATGTGACAAGAAACTGAGGCCCCCTGCCAAAAGCCTTGTGAGCATGTCATCTTGGAAGAGGATTTTTCAGTCCCAGTTAGACCTTCAGCTGACTGCAGACCCAGCTAATGTCTTAAAACTGCAACCTCCCAAGACCCTAAGCCTGAACCCCAGCTAGGCTGTTCCTGAATTCCTGACCACAGTGGTTATATAATAAATGTTTAGTTTTGTTTTAGGCCTCTACATCTGGGGATAATTTATTGTACAACAATAGGTAACTAACAGGAATACAATAAGATATCAATTATCAGTAGTAATTATCCATGGGATGGTCGGATTACAAGTGACTCAATTTCTTTGTTGTACTTGAAGTTCTGAAGTTTCTGCAATAAACAAATACTAGAATCTTCATATTACCTTTCTCTCTAGTCAATTCTTTCCACCTGCTTTTCCACAGTACTCAAGTTAGTCTCCTGTACTATGCCGTGAGTCTTTTGGCTGGCCAAGAAACCATGATGTCTCACCTAATAGTCAAATTCTTTCTTCTCTAGGTGATCCACAAGGCTAATACTACATAGTTCATTCACAGAGGTCAAGTGCTACAAAACTAAAGACAGAAACCAGGAGAAATTCCTGAGAGCCTTGTAATAGCCAGTGTCTTCTATCATATTTCCCAGAAGCAGACTTCAGATAAAGGTTTGTTTGCAGGTGATTTATGAAGGAAAGGCTGCCAGGAGAAATTGCTGAGACAGTGGGGAAAGCAGAATGAGGAAAGCAGAAGCTAAGAGAGAAGTGATTTTAGGTAAGGTCTCAGCCTCATCCGGATCCATAGGGGAGTCCTGGAGAAGAAGCTATATCTCAGTAAGGAAGCTGGGTGCTCGTATCCAGTACTTGTCAGTCAAGACATGAGCTCCTGTCCTCTCTGTGCTTTTAGGCAGAACAATTCCAGTACCCCAGTACAGATGTAGGATAGTCCTCCAAATAGATGTAGGCCATTGGAAGTAAAAGCACAGAGAAGCCAGGTGAACGACGAATTGCTGTTGTCAGTGGAACCCAGGGTGGGTTGAGCATTTGGGTGGAGCACTGAGAGCATCTACTAAACACCCCTTATAGGCATTTGAGATGTTTCTTGTGTGGAGGATGGAGAGGTGGACAAAGAGATGGATGGAGAGAAGACTACTTAGAAGGTGATGAAAAGTCTACATGAGAAGTGATTAATTAATGCTATGGCAAAAGGGATAGATATGAAGAACCAGACTGGAAAAACTCAATTAGCTGAGCTTGGAAGAGATACTTAACCTATCTGGTCATCACCTGTGAAATGGGTCAATTTTAATAATAGTGAAAAAATAAAATTAGTGGCAATAATGTTTGTTAAGCACTTTACTACAATCAAGATACTGATTGTTCCAAATACTTCACAATTGTTATTCTTAGTGTAACCCTCACAACCACCCCGTAAAGTACATGGTTCTTGTCCCCATATGACAAAGATACTGAGACTCAGAGAGATTAAGGTCCCATGACTAGCACCTTTCTCAAAATATTGTTGACACAATAAAATGACAGCCATAAACAATAATTATCATCATTTTTTTATTATTGCTGATATTAGGAGTGACAAGATTTAAAAGACAGAAGATTTGGAGAGAAAGGCTAAAGATGAAAATCATCTAAGAGTCCAATTTGGTGGATGGTTGGATGTGGACTTCACAGATGACATGGCATTATTGGAAACATGGGCGTGTGAGCGGAGGGTTGAGAGGCTGGAGACCAGAGGGTGAAAAGGAGTTTGTGTCTGACTCTTGTTAAGGTGTGTATGTTTGTGGAATGCCAGACTAGGAATGCCTGATGATATTTAGAAACATGAGTCAGGAGCTTGGGAGACAGCTTAGGGCTGGAGATAAAGACTTGGCCATCATCTCCATAAATCTACCCAGAGGATATTAGGAGGCCACAGAGCAGTAGGGATACCTCATCCTGGAGAGACAGAAGGGAGAGTCAGCCAAGACCTGACTTGGTCTTGTGGGCCTCAAATTTTTCTGATTTTTGTTTCTGTTAAAAGGAAACTATTTTCCCTGAAGTTTTTTTTTTTTAACAGATTTTATTTATCCATTAAAAAATTTTTTTTGGTCACACCCTCCAGCATATGGGATCTTTGTTCCCCAGTTCCCTGAACAGGGATCAAACCCATACCCTCTGCATTAGAAGATCATATCACTGGGCCCCTGGGGAAGTCCTCCTCTGAGTTTCAATATCTCCCATCAGCCCCCATTTCCATCATCACCAGTCAGTTTCCAATTTCACTGGCTTTTTTTCTCATTCTCACCAACTTTGGATTTCACCATCATTTGCCACCCCTAAGCTTCCTCTAGGCTGTTTGTCAAAATCACCTATTTCTTCTTTGATTCAACAAACGTGATATCAATAATAGCCCTAGCTTGATAATAGCTACTATTTATTGATGCCATAAATATCTGTAGGAGACTTACCGTGGGTAGGGTACTGCACTAAGGCCCAAGTTTTTGCCGTACACAGGGTAGACATGGTCTTTGATCTTTTGGAGTATACAATTAAGATGGAATCAAGGACAAGTCAACAGATACAAGGGGACCACTCCAGATCATGACTTATGATTCAAAGAGAGCAAGATGAGAGTGAGTAGAGATGGTCCATGTTGATACAGCATCCAGGACAGCCTCTCTGAAGAGGCTTCTTGGCCCTGGGACCAAAAAGAGGATTTGTTCAGTCGCTAAGTTGTGTCTGACTCTGTGACTCCATGGACTGCAGCATGCCAGGCTTCCCTGTCCTTCACTATCTCCCAGAGTTTGCTCAAACTCATGTCCATTGAGT
The DNA here is from genome assembly GCA_006410875.1 of Neotragus pygmaeus. Classification (NCBI taxonomy): domain Eukaryota; kingdom Metazoa; phylum Chordata; class Mammalia; order Artiodactyla; family Bovidae; genus Neotragus; species Neotragus pygmaeus. Next base: position 1,863,524 of record SJYV01023421.1, on the reverse strand, counting down.
CAGTGATGCCATCCAACCATCTCATCCTCTGTCGCCCCCTTCTCTTGCTCTCAATATTTCTCAGCATCAGGGTCTTTTCCAGTGAGTTGGCTTTTTGAATCAGGTGGCCGAAGTGTTGGAGCTTCAGCCTCAAATCCTTCATTCATTGGAAGGACTGATGAATCTTGAAATGGATGGTGGTTATATCGATGTATATAAGGGTAGATAGTCATTCAGATGTCAACTTAAGATCTTCACATTTTCTCCATGTAAATTATACCACAGGTAAAAATATTAAAGGTTGTTCCTTGACTTTGGCTGGCAGGCAACTTATTCTTGTTTGGTTAAACACTCCAGCACCCTCTATCCTGCCCCCTTCACCTTGTGCTCTACCTTTAGTTATAGTAATACTAAAAGAAGATGGGTATTCTGCCTTTTGAGCAGGGGTAGTCCTTCCAATGGATATTAAGTCCTTCCAATGAGGAAAATTCTGAAAGATGGGAATACCAGACCATTTGACCTGCCTCTTGAGAAATCTGTATGCAGGTCAGGAAGCAACAGTTAGAACTGGACATGGAACAACAGAAGGTTTCCAAATAGGAAAAGGAGTGTGTCAAGGCTGTATACTGTCACCTTGCTTATTTAACTTCTATGCAGAGTACATCATGAGAAACGTTGGACTGGAAGAAATACAAGCTGGAATCAAGATTGCCAGGAGAAATATCAATAACCTCAAATATGCAGATAACACCACTCTTATGGCAGAAAGTGAAGNGCTGTATATTGTCACCCTGCTTATTTAACTTCTATGCAGAGTACATCATGAGAAACGCTGGACTGGAAGAAACACAAGCTGGAATCAAGATTGCTGGGAGAAATATCAATAACCTCAGATATGCAGATGACACCACCCTTATGGCAGAAAGTGAAGAGGAACTAAAAAGCCTCTTGATGAAAGTGAAAGAGGAGAGTGAAAAAGTTGGCTTAAAGCTCAACATTCAGAAAACGAAGATCATAGCATCCGGTCCCATCACTTCATGGGAAATAGATAGGGAAACAGTGGAAACAGTATCAGACTTTATTTTGGGGGTCTCCAAAATCACTGCAGATGGTGATTGCAGCCATGAAATTAAAAGACGCTTACTCCTTGGTGGAAAGTTATGACCAACCTAGATAGCATATTCAAAAACAGAGACATTACTTTGCCAACAAAGGTCCGTCTAGTCAAGGCTATGGTTTTTCCCGTAGTTGTGTATGGGTGTGAGAGTTGGACTGTGAAGAAGGCTGAGCGCTGAAGAATTGATTCTTTTGAACTGCGGTGTTGGAGAAGACTCTTGAAAGTCCCTTGGACTGCAAGGAGATCCAACCAGTCCATTCTAAAGGAAATCAGTCCTGGGTGTTCCTCGGAGGGACTGATGCTAAAGCTGAAACTCCAATAATTTGGCCATGTCATGCAAAGAGTTGATTCATTGGAAAAGACTCTGATGTTGGGAGGGATTGGGGGCAGGAGGAAAAGGGGACAACAGAGGATGAGATGGCTGGATGGCATCACTGACTCAATGGACGTGAATTTGAATGAACTCCAGGAGTTGGTGATGGACAGGGAGGCCTGGCGTGCTATGATTCATGGGGTTGCAAAGAGGTGGACATGACTGTGACTGAACTGAACTTCAAATGTGAAGGGCAAAAATATGTCTCATTTTTACTTGTATCCCCTTGATTATAATGGGGTCAAATATCTAGTCATGTTTAATGTGTCTTGTATTTCTTTGGAGAATTACCTATTTTACATGTGTTGCCCAATTTTCTATTAGAGTGCACAGTTTTGTTTTTTTTAATTGATCAGTGCTACTCATTTTGAATGACTGAAGCAGATTAGTGAATAAGTTGGAAATTAAAACTTTTCAAACAAATGCCAGTTACATAGTTCCTGGTGCTTAACAAAACCTGACCTAAATACTAGAGAATATTGCCAGTAGGGCTCTTGTCAAGATGATATTAGAGAACAGAAGATTCAGACTCTTATTTGTATATAGTTGTTTCCTTTGGAAGTGACTGAAGCTGTGCATGGTCATTTTAAGCTTTTCCCTTTGCTGAGCAAAACTTTTCTTCTTATTCTAGAGAACTGCCAAATAAAATTCAGCCCAGATTTGGTCATTGCAGGTTTAAGAATAGTTGAGTTTAACTGTCAAGTGGCAAATAAAGGAAAAGGTTATACAACTGTCATATATAACTTGGTCAAAACAAAATGACAAGTTGCTTACACCAGTGTCTTACACTCAACCATGAAACACGGGTTCTTCCTCTGCTAAGCTAAGTCACTTCAGTCGTGTCTGATTCTCTGCGACCCCATAGATGGCAGCCCACCAGGCTCCCCCATCCCTGGGATTCTCCAGGCAAGAACACTGGAGTGGGTTGCCATTTCCTTCTCCAGTTCTTCCTCATCCCCAATTAAAAAGCAGTTTCAACTTACTCAAACGTATTACTGTCAAGTTTACTGGGAGAAGCCTACTTAACGCTAGACACACATACCACATGTGTATAACATGCTGTCCATTCAATTTACCTTTTATAGTATTTTTCCATAGCAATTGGCTAGTCATCAGAAACAATGAAGAAAAGAAACAAGTCTTCTAGTAGTTAGTTGAATACATGAGGAGGCACAAAAATCTTTAAGAACTCTGTTCTCAGTCACTCAGTTGCTTTGCAACCCCAAGGCCTTTAGCCCTCCAGGCTCCTCTGTCCCTGGGATTATCCTGGAAAGAATATTGGAATGGGTTGCCATTTCCCCCTCAAGGGGATCTTTCCCACCCAGGGATCGAACCTGTGTCTCAAGTGTCCCCTGCATTGGCAGGCGGATTTTTTACCACTAAGCCACCTGGGAAGCCCTTAAGAAGCCTAGGTTACCATCAATGCCAGAGAAACAGAATAATAAACGAAATGGTTTTCACCATTCTTTGAAAGTTTTTTTTTTTTTTTTTTCTCTTCTTTAAATTAGTAACATAGTACTCTTGGAATCAACTTAGCCTCATACTACTCCTGAAACTGGAAGATTATTTCATACGGTAGAACACACTATTGCTAATACTATTATTGTTGTTATTGCTATTACTGAGCTTCCCAGGTAGCTCTATGGTAAAGAATCTGCCTGCCAATGCAGGAGATGCAGGTTTGATCCCCCGGTCGGGAAGATCTCCTGGTATTCTTGCCTGGGAAATCCCACAGACAGAGGAACCTGGTGGTCCACAGTCCATGGTGTCACAAAAGAGTTGGATACGACTTAGTGACTAAACAACAACAACCTTGTTATTACCATTATGATTATTGCTAGGAGGTTATTTTTGTATTTAAAGTACTTTTACATGTATTTTCTCATTGCTGAATGGTCAATGAAACTAAGCTATTATGTCCCTTCTGGAAGTATTTAGAGGCACTTTGGTGGAGAAAATATATTGTAAATATATTTACAAGAAAATTTATATCACAAGAAAATAATCAGTAAATATATTGACATGTTATTGTGGTAATTCACAGTTTATAAAGAGCCTTCACCTACATGATTTTGCTTCATTCTTATGAAACCTTTCTGATAAGCTCTATACACTCCATTTTTAGGGAGAAGTAGATGGTGGCTTGGAGAAGTTTGTTGTCCTACACAGAGTTGTGGCTGATACAATAAGTAATAGAGTTGGTGCTCTTGATACATTCATTCATTCACTCAGGAGTACTTTTGAGGTCCCCTGCTAAGTGGTGATAACCATATGAAATGTTAAAAAAAAGTGACTAGTTGTTTTTAAGAAATTTATAGCTCAGCAGATACATTGAGCATGAAATCATGTAACTATAATGTATTATCTTTGTTGGTAGCAGAGAGATGAAACTGCTGTGGTAGCAAGGAAGGAGGTACCATTCTAAGGGAGCACAGAATGGTGGCGTATGGGGGTAGGATGGAGTCCAGTAGTAGGATTACAATGCTCAGTGTGTTTCTGATGACCCCCAAAGGGGTCACAGGTATCTCAGAACAAGTTCAGTTAGGAAACCATTATCTTCTGGCACCATCTTGAAATCTAGGGAAAAAGGTGTTTTTACTCAAAGAAAAAAGTTTTGCCTAAATACTGAACTTAAAATATATTCTCATACTGTGAGAAAAACATGTTTAAACTTTTTAATTATTATTTTAAATACGTTTTTTCCTTCCTGATCACATAACAAGACACACTAAACAAAATTTAAGATTTACATAAAATTTTAAAAGGAAATTAAAAGCATATAATCCAACCTAAATTTTACTTTCCATGTGTATTATCTCACAAATAAGACTATTCTATATATATAATTTGTATCTTGTTTTTGATATTGACATTGTAAGTTAGAAGTTTTTGTAATATTTACTCCATAATTTAACTATTGCCATATTACTGAACATTTTTTTGTTTATGGATTTTACATTTATAAGTGATGCTATTTCTAATTTCTATTAATTTTCTCATTATTTCGTCTTACTTATATAGAATATTATTTTCATAAAATAGGTAACAATAAACAGAATTATGTCAAAGAATAACCAATTGGTAAAATTTTGACAGATGCAATCAACTTTGTCCTTCTGAAAGATTTTCAATTCATGCTCCCACCAGCAGAGGATGTTATCATTAAATAACTGTTAATAGGATAGGTAAAAACTGAAACCATGAGATATTTTATTTTCCTTTACTAATTTGTATTCTTATTTTGTGAATTTTGTCTTTTTCCATTGACTCATTAGAACCTAAGCATTTTTAATCAATGTGAATATTATTACATATTAGGAATATTAACTCCTTGTAGTATTTGCTATCAGTATGTTTCTCAGTTTATTTTCTTTGATTATAGTATATAATGTTTTTAAAGTAGAGACTTTAAATAAGAGTTGAGCCCATATATCCTTATCATTGTTTTTTTCCACTTGTTTTTTAAATTTAAGGTAGAAAGTCATAAAAGATCTACAAGTTAACAGACCTAAATAGCTCTAAATGTCTCCCAGTATCAATACAACATGGGCTATGGTGGGGGCTGCTATGGAAATATATGGCTTCTAAACATGAGAAAACAGTAGTTAGCAGTTGAAATTATATGCTGTGGATTGGAGCACATATGTCTTCAAAAGGGAATAGATATTTTAAATATTTTTAGGTTTCCTCCATTTCTTTTAGAAGAGACAAGAAATATTCTGGAGTATTTTTGATCCCCCAAATGACTCACTGGGTAAAGAATCTGCCTGCAATGCAGGAGATACAGGCTATGCAAATTTGATCCCTGGATTGGAAAGATACCCTGGAGAAGCAAATGGCAACCCAGTCCAGTACTCCTGTGTGAAAAATCCCATGGACAGAGAAGCCTGACGGTCTGCAGTCCACAGGATTGCAAAGAGTTTGGTACCACTGAGCGTGCACACATACGCACACACAAATAATGTTAGCATCTCCATAAACTCATTCTAATTAATACTACTTTTAGATTGACTAGGGTCATCTTATGAATTCAAATCATTGAGCATACATACTGTGAGTTTAATGGTCTCTGCTAATAACATGGAATGAGTCAACTTAAACAGTATCGAAGGACCCCACTTAATAAAAGCTTGTTTTTCCTGACTAGGGACAACCTGAGTTGCCTGTGTTACAAATAATCCACCCACTTTATCTCACCCCTTTGGTTTGTGGAGAAAAGTTATGACAGAAAATAGCTTGTTGGCTTGTCAGTGTCTCTCCTTTCTCTGGATGCCACTTGGAGTGACATGTTGGCAGTTTTTCAGTGATCAATCCTAAGTATGCCAAAGCAGAAATGAAGCCAGACTTTCAACTGACTTCAATTGACCTGTGTGATACTACATGCCATGAGAGGCTTTCCTAAGCCAAACAACAAATGTAGGACACTAATTGATAGAACTGTGGTGAGTAGGATCTAAACTTCAAACTTTGACAATTTTCCTCTTGTACCCTGTTCCATAGGAAAATGGAGCACAATTGACTGAGTACACAGAATACTTTCTGTGAGTTGGGTTAGTAATAATTCAGACAATGAAAGGGTATTTCTGCTTAAATAATTGATATCAATCTAGAGAGAGCTCAATTTTGTTGAACATTTTTCTGTCTGACTTAGGGAAGATATAGGAGGCTTACTCAACAAATTCATAGTGGCTCATGTATTTCATGACAGCTTCAGAATCTAAAAAGACCTCAATAGGCTGCAGCAGTGGTCTAAACTCTAGCATGGTAAAATTTCACATGAATGAATATAAGAGTCTGCAGTGAGGATTCCTAACACGGCAACTATTGATGTGGGATACAGGAAACATCATGGCAGCTGAAGATGCAACAGGGTCTTGGCCATCACCCCCTTACCTTATTTAAGGACACCATCTCAATTTGAGATAACAATGCCATTTAACTCCTTTGACATTTTATCAAAGTTGGTCTCCACTTATCAGAGTCAAACATTACTACAAAGACAACAGTTTCACTTTTGTCTTTTAAGATTACGTTTAGACTAATGCTATCAAATCTAGACACTCCAGGAATCGAACCCGGGTCTCCTGCATTGTAGACAGATGCTTTACCATTTGAGCCACCAGGGAAGTCCATAATAATACCCTCTAGGCTCATCCATTTTATTGCAAATGACAGGATTTCATTCTTTATAGATATAGTACAACTTCTTTATCTCCTATACTTGATCTTAGCCAAGACAGACTTCCCTGGTGGCTCAAACAGTAAAGCGTCTGTCTACAATGCGGGAGACCTGGGTTGGAGACCTGGGTTCGATCCCTGGGTCGGGAAGATCCCCTGGAGAAGGGAATGGCAATCCACTCCAGGACTATCGCCTGGAAAATCCCATGGACAGAGGAGCCCAGTAGGCTACAGCCCATGGGGTCGCAAAGAGTCGGACACGACTGAACGACTTCGCTTCACTTTATCTACTGTTCTGTTGATGGATACTTAAGTTGCTTTCATATCTTCTTGGCTATTGAAATAATGATGCTGTGAACAATCAGGTGCATGTATCTTTTTAAATCTGTTTTCTTTTTCTTCAGATATATATACCCAGAACTGAAATTGCTGGATTATACGGTAGCTCTATTTTTAGCTTTCTGAGGGACCTCTATGCTATTTTTAATAGTGGCTGCACTGAGTATGTGGATTTATTTTACTAAATATGTACTACAGTAGTATGCTGTGCTGTGCTTAGTCGTTCAGTCATGCTTGACTCTCTGCGACCCCATTGGACTGTAACCCACCAGGCTCTCCTGTCCATGGAATTCTCCAGGCGAGAATACTGGAGTGGGTTGCCATGCCCTTCTCCAGGGGATCTTCCCAACCCAGGGATTGAACCCAGGTCTTCTACATTGCAGGCAGATTCTTTTACCATCTGAACCACCAGGGAAGCCCAAGAATACTGGAGTGGGTAGTATATCCCTTCTCCAGGGGATCTTCCCAACCCAGGAATGGAGCTGGGGTCTCCTGCACTACAGTACCATGAGATCCAAATTGGTGGAATCTGTGGATGCAAACCAAGGATACAGAAGGCTAACTGTAGTTATATGTGACTTTTTGACTGCACAGAGAGTGGGTTCCCTAACCCTCATGTTGGTCAAGGGTCAGCTGTACAACCAATGATGCAGTAAATAACCTTATGCCATGAACCTTTGTATTGCTGGAGGTGTAACTATAGGACAAATTCCTATAAATGTCATTCCTAGGCCCAAAAGTAGGTGCATATGTAGACTTATTTAATATCATCAGATTCCCTTTCAGATATGTTATATCAGTTTGCATTCTTACCAACAATGAAGGCAAGAACCTGTTTTCTCACAGCCTTTCCAACAGAATGTACTGTCCTACTTTAATTTTTTTTTTAATCTAATGGGTGAGAAATAGCTCAGTGTTAGTTTGCACTTATCTAATTAGGCATGAGTTTGAATATCTTTCCACATTTTAAAAGCCAGTTTATAACCTTTTTGTGAATTGTCTGCTTATGTCTTTCCATTTTTCTGTTGGATTTTTGGTCCTTTTCCCCTTAATTTTTAAGAGTTCTTCATATATTAGGGATATCAACCTTTCATGATATATGTTGCAAATATTTTCTTCAAGTGTTAGTTGACTTTGCCATTGGTGTTTTTGCCATGGGAGAAATACAGTGAGCAAAGTTATCAATCTCTTCTTTTTTGGCTTCTAGATTTAGATTCACAGTTGAAAAACACCTTCCTGCATCTAGATTAAAGAGGAATTCAGCTCTGAATTACCTGGTATTTACATGGCTTCACTTTTGATAGATTTGGATTTTATTCTTCTGTATCATATAAAAAGTAGATCTGAAAGTGGAAGTCACTCAGTCTTATCTGACTTTTTGTGACCCCATGGACTATACAGTCCATGGAATTCTCCAGGCCAGAATACTGGAGTGAGTAGCCTTTCCCTTACCCAGGGGATCTTCCCAAGCGAGGGATCAAACCCAGGTCTCCCACATTGCAGGCAGATTCTTTACCAACTGAGCCATCAGAGAAGCCCCAAAATAGATCTAGTTTCATTTATTTCTAAATAACTACTCTGTGTCATTATTTAAAAGTTTATCTTTTCCCAAGTCATTTGAGCTACTACCTTTATTTTATACTAAGTTTACCTACATATTTAGGTCTGCTTCTAGGCTTTCTTTTCTATCCCCTTGGTCTATTTGTCTTTTCATGTACTGGTACAATAATGCTTTAATTGCAGAGACCTTATGGTATGCTTTAATGTCTGACAGTTTTTCTTTTAGTACTTTTATGAGCATTCTTCCATGTCTACTATTCCATATAAACTTTAGCATCAACTTGTATAACTTCAGTTTATAACACTCCATTATAGAAAGTTAATCAATGAAAACTATTGTGAGACAAAGTTTAGCTCAAACTCTTTAAAAAGTCAGATCTGTCCAAAGGCAGAATGTTTGGCATTCCTATCAACTGAGACATCCAAGCATTGATAGACTTGGAATACTGCTTCTCAAATTTTAATGTGCATAACAATCACCTGAGGATCTTGTTTAATTTAATCACCATGGCAGAAGTGGGAGAATTTACTAATCACTAGAACTTATGGGCACAGTCTATCCAAAGCCTCACAATTAATACTGGGAGCAAAGTCAATATCACAAGAACCTAAGAAATATAAATATGCATATTGTTAAGCCTTGCTTTGTGGAATTGTTTTTAATTCAATGAGATAATAGGGTTACACGAATTTTCTTGTGAATAACTTCTCCCTTTATTTGAAGCTGATCAGACCTTAAATCCCATAGAGAAAGCAAAGGACTTGAAGAAGACCATTTGACCTCATAGATGGTGATAAAGCACTTGAGCTTGAGAATCAGAGAATTGGTTTTAGATTCGATTTTGCCACTTGCTGGGCAAACCTGAAAAATTTTCTTAACCTATCCCAACTCCAGTGTTCTCATCTATCAAATGAAGATAAGTATAGAATCTGTCTTCTAATGCTATTGTGAGGGTTAAATGAGAGAATGTCTGGAAAGTACTTAGCAGAGTCTTGCATAAGTGATTGTTTTTATTACAAAAAGTTCATGTTCATTTGGGGATAGACCAGTTGAACAGAGTGTTCCTCTTTGAGTTGCTCCTCATGCCTACTTGACAAGGCCCTATTATCTATGAAGGATTAAGTTCTATTACCCTCCCAGGAAGTCCTGATTGACCATCCTTGGGCTCTATCAAAATCACTGGAGCTGGTGGTTTACTCTAGAGATTCTCAGACACAGATATCTGATACAGCAGACCTTTGAAAGGCAAAAGCTTGGAGTTTAGTGCATTTAGATCTTTATCATTCGTAGTTTACCTTATGGCATGCGGAGTAGGTGACTTTTCTCTAGACTTTTATTAACCAGATTATTGATAAGGAAGAAAATCTTTTCATTTTAGAAATTTCAGCCACTAGTTAATCCAAAATATCGATGAGTTAGTTAAGAATATGAACTAGTAGTTCTTACTTTTAAAGGGTTTGCATATTATAGCTTTATATTATGTCATTAAATCGTTCTATTCCTACTCTCTATTCTAATAAGTAGTTTTAGATGATGCATAATGACCTCAGAGAAAATACATAAAATATACCTTTCTCATAAAACATCTAGCTTCTTACGAAAGGAACATGGAGTTTAACACACACACAAACCAAAAGAGACAATTGAGTTCCACATGATAATCATTTAGGTTTATATGCCCAGCAACAGATAATAGGGATATAGTAAAGGCTCAATGATGATTTATTAAAAGAATGAATAGGAGAATTACTTACTTATGTGGATATATATAAGAAAACTTGCACAGATGTGAGTATATAGCCATCTGCTATACATTTTCTATGAAGATCTCTTTAATTATCAGAGCTACATATTATTTTGAAATCACTCAATAAAGTTCCCCTTTTTTACATAAATACCATTGCTGTTTTAAGCAGATAGGGGCTAATAAATGATTCTACGAGATATTTTGTCATCCTGAAGGGGTAGCAGATGTACACAGGGAATCAGTTACTTAATTCCCCTAATCACCCATTTCTCCCCTCCCTCTTCATTCTGAGCTTGGAAACTTCAGCGTTCCCCAGTGTGCTAATAGCTGACCCTGGAAACTGGCAGAAACCAAAACCTTCTCTTGAAAGCAGCAGGCTCCATATGGTTGTTTCAAGCATGTGGGGTGACCCTGCCAAGTCCCCTGCAAAGGGATTTCACAGAGCAGAGAGACAAACGTGTCCCTTTAAATGCTAGTCATTGAGCCAGACAGAAGAAACCGCCTTCCTCATGAAAGGCAGTTAAAGTACTTCCCAGCCTCTGATCTGCAACCTATAGGAAATTTTGTACAATGGCGGCTCAATGCCAAGCATTAAAAATAAATGTAATTGTCAGATGATTAGCTCTTAAAGTCTTCCCTCACAAAACGATAGAGCTGTCAGTTATGATCGAACATACATATGCATATTTGAAAACAGGGAGACCAAGAGTAACTTCCAGTGGATGAAACCAGCCCTATTCTCCGTGTGTGTGAGGGTAACAGAGGCTATGACATAGCATAGGAAGTCAATGGCGGAGTTGTTATTATTTATACATGAGTAAAGATTACAAATGCAGGCCCCAGCTCAGATCTCTCACCCCCTGGATCTGTGAAACCTGTCACTCAGTCTCCCGTGGTGTGTCTTCCTGTCTTGGAGCCATTGGACCACCTGCTGCCAAGACTCTCATCTACTGCATCGCCCGAAGGCCTCGATGATAACAGCATTGATTCCAATGTACATCTAATTACTTCTCATAATCTATTCATTTCACAATAGTGTAGTGAAACATCTGTCACATCATAAACTCTTTAGTAGCCTTATCAAACCACCAAAACACACTCGGCTGCCAGTTGGCAGCTTCCTCGGTTTCCCGTTTATTAATATGATGCAAACATTTTTAGTCCTTTTTGCAGCTTTAGATGAATTTCCCCAATGACCAGTGAAGCAGAACTGGGCAAACTGCAGTTTAAATGTCTGTATATTGCCTACTGAGGGACACATCCGGATGTCACACAAAAATCAGTTAAAATAGCATTGTTTCCTTGGAGGGATCATCTCTAAATAAAGTTCTCTCATTCGTAACACTGAAAGATACAGCTCCTTCGTTGGCTTCAATGTCTCTGATTAGTTTACCAAAATAACCTGCAGAGATATTACTGCCTTTGAATAGGATATTGGACAGGAAAGCCTTTTTTTTTAACCTTTGTATGTTTAATTTACCATTGGGGAAATTATGCTTTTTCCTTTTCTTTTTAATTTTCTCTCTTCATCCTTTCTCTTCCTACTCATTCCCTTTTCTTTCTACCTTTTTTGTAGAAAATCTAGTAGAGACCTCTCACGTCATGGCTGATTAACAAATGCTTCCACTACTTGGTGAGAAAATCCATAAAATGTTCTAGGCACTCTAGAGCTATAACATATTTCACAAAAGACCAGGCACTGGTTGTTGTGAACTTGCTTGTGCTCATTCTTCGAGCCCCAGGTGAACACCTGCTTAAGCAGCTCTCCCAGGGAAAATTACTCAGTCCTCTCTTCATACGCTCATAACAGCTTGACATCTCTACTCATGCACTTAACATAATGATTGAGAATCACTGGTGTGCATATCTGCCTTTTTCTAGATGATAAATCCCTTGAGGGTAAAGACTATGCCTTTTTCATGTTTGTATCCCTGGCAACTCGCTGGGTGTCTGACACCCCAGACAATGTCAAATAGGCACATGTAGAACATTTTCTACTTCCCTTAAGAGAACTGAAAAACAGCAGAGGTTCAAGAGCCACTTTCCATTTATTATGAACAGTATCAGTATAATTCTTTATATTCAACTCAATAATAGTAATAGCTGATGCCTCCATGTGCCAGGCGCAGTCCTAAGTACTCCAAATATGTCAGCTCATTTAATCCTCATGACAACTCTGTGAGGGAGAAACTATTTTGACCCACATTTTGGTGGCTCAGAGGTTAAAGCATCTGCCTACAATGCGGGATACCCGGGTTCGATCCCTGGGTCGGGAAGATTCCCTGGAGAAGGAAATGGTAACCCACTCCAGTTTTCTTGCCCGGAGAATCTCATGGACAGAGAAGCCTGGTAGGCTACAGTCCAGGGGGTCTCAAAGAGTCAGACACAACTGAGCAACTTCACCTTCACTTTAGAGCCAAAGAATTGAGATACAGAGTCTGAATGTTTTGCCCAAGGTCACACAGCTGTCGATAGTGGGGTTCTGCTGTCTGGCTCTGGTAAAAGGCTATCTGCTTTGAACTCATACACTTTATCCCCTCTGCAGTAGCTAAAACTGTTCTCTTGTTAATATGGTTGGTTCTTGGTTTAAACTACTTGATCAGTTATTCTTTCTTGAGTAATTCTAGAAGATCCACAGAGAGAGAGAGAGCTTATTCCCAAGCTGTCTGTGTGGGTGTCTGTGTGGCGCTCTTTATTCATATGATGTATGCAAGTAAATTCAGCACTGCTTTTTTTTTGCTTTTTTGGCTGCACATCATGGCACGTGGAGTCTTAGTTCCTTGACCAGGAATGGAATCCATGCTCCCTTCACTGGAAACTCAGAGTCTTAACCACTGGATCACTTAACCACTGGTCCCAGCATTGACTTGATAATATAATAAGAGGGTCTATTTTTCATATCTGTAGAGTAAATGCAAGCTTTCTTCCATATGTCCAATACAAATTTGGGGAAATCATTTCTGATATAACTGTCAATTCGTATTAACATATTTTAAAGAAAAAAATTTCTTCTAAGAAGTCATAAATGTTAGAATGTTTTGTAGATATTATTCTTGGAATCTACCAGAATATAAATTCATTTCCTATAAGGCATTAGATAATCACAGAATAGCTACTCTGACCATTATTATCCTGGGTTGGCTTTAGTGCTATTAACACAGAGATGTAAAGCTCTTTATCATATTACAGATTCCCTAAGAAAAACACGTCCCTGAGTCTCCAAGGGTCAAAGCTACAGGGAAATCAACTGTTTCTCTCTCTTTATTGTCACTCCGTATAATGTATAGCTAATCGCCGCATTATTGTTTAGTTGCTAAGTCATGTCCGACTCTTTGCAACCCCATGGACTGTAGCCCACTAGCTGCTCTTTCCATGAGATTTTCCAGGCAAAAATACTGGAGTGGGTTGCCATTTCTTTCTCCAGAGGATCTTCCTGACCCGGGGACCAAACCTATGTCTCTTGCATTGGCAGGTGTGTTCTTTCCCTCTCAGCCACCAAAGCTTCCCTTACAGCTGCATGTATCAACATTAAAAAAAAAAAGAAAATCATATACTGAGCAGGCCAAGTTTCCATTTTAGCTGATCCTATCATAATGAACTATAACCTGGTGTATTCCAAAAATCATAAATCCTGAAGGACCAGGTTTTGGTATGGTAGCAAAACTGAATGAAAACTTGACCATCGTGGTATATTGGAAGAGTACAAAGCCACAGTAAATGCCACCAAACTGGACTTAGTATCCAATTATAGTGCATGACAGAGTTCAGCTTATATTTTCAAGAGGAATAGATGAAAGAATTCACCTAACCACAGAAGAAAGGCGGTAAAGGTCAATGATTAAGAGTTGGAATCTGGCCTCAGATAGCCTTTGGTCCAAAACTTGGCTCTTCCTTGTACTGGTGAATGGGGACTTTTGGTGAGTCATCTCCATAAATCCCAGTTTCTTTGTCTCTCTAATGAGCATGATAATAGTACCCATCCCAAAGGACTAATAGGAAGAAAACATACATGAAGCACTGAGCATAGCAGTACTTTCTGTAGATGAAGGTCAGCTAGTGCTATCATCACAGATGCAGAGCCTATTCACTCCCATGTCAAAAAAGAAAATGCAAAAGAGGGTCACTGTGTTCAAAGTCAATACTATAATTTATCCTGTTTCTTTATAGTAAAACTAAATCTTGTGATTTTTTTTTTATTTTACTGTGCCCTTTAAAATTATCTTTAACCAAAAGGCTCTACTTTTTAAAATGTTGACTTCAAAAGAAAGATATCTCTGTGAAATGTCTACAACATTATAGGATTTGGTTCAACTGGTTACATGTTGACTAATTTTTAACAATAAGTTCCTGAAAGTTGAGGACATAAAATAATGAGTCACAGATGTTGCCCTAAAGGAATAACTGGTCCAGTTAAGGACAAGGAATTTCTCCTCATGAAATATCTAGAAAGCAACACAATGTGGCTGCATAATAAGGTGTATATAGGCAGGATGCCAAAGATTATTGATGAGGAGAGTGTGGGCAGTGTAGGCCCAGAAAAGGGAGGGGCAGCCATGTGCTGCATCATCAGAGAAGGCCCCTTGGAGCAAGAAAGAGGGAGCCCAGCTTCAGAGGAAGGGGAAGATGCAGATAAAGAGCCCTGTAGTGGGAAGTCATTTGGAGAGAACAGGAGACCTTCTGACTCCTGCCGCTTATCAGTTGGTGTAGTTGGCTTATTCAAATTAAAGTTTTCCAGGACACATGCTGCTGTCCATTCTTCCCTATCAAGTCTTGCCAATGTTTCATGTACAAATTCAAGGTGGATTTGTGTTGATGAGTGAGAGAAAGTCACACACAGAGGATCTACTAAAGCCAGTTCTCCTCAATCTGCAGTTATCCTCTGGCCCATACAGTTGGTTGCTTATGTGTGTGTGTGCCAAGTCATTTCAGTCATGTAGAACTCTGTGCGACCCTATGGACTGTAACCTGCCAGGCTCCTCTGTCCATGGGATTCTCCAGGCACGACTACTGGAGTGGGTTGTCATGCCCACCTCCAGGGGCTCTTCCAGACCCAGGGATTAAACCCAGGTCTCCTGAATTGCAGGCAGATTCTTTACCATCTGAGCCACCAGGAAAGCCTTTGGTTGCTTAAGTCTCCAAAAACAATCCAGAGAAAAACCCCCTCTTGAAGGCTCAGCCTTACCATGATGCCTCTCTGAGGCACAGAACTTGGGGAAGACGCTTGTCTCCTCTCAAATAGCCCTTGAGAGAATGGATACATGTACATGTAAGGCTGAGTCGCTTCACTGTTCACCTGAAACTATCACAACATTGGTAATCGTGTGAAAGTGAAGTTGCTGAAACTCCAGTACTTTGGCCACCTCATGAGAAGAGTTGACTCATTGGAAAGACTTTGATGCTGGGAGGGATTGGGGGCAGGAGGAGAAGGGGATGACCAAGGATGAGCTGGCTGGATGGCATCACTGGCTCGATGGATGGGAGTCTGAGTGAACTCCAGGAGTTGGTGAGGGACAGGGAGGTCTGGCGTGCTGCGATTCATGGGGTTGCAAAGAGTTGGACACGACTGAGCGACTGAACTGAAGTCGCTCAGTTGTGTCTGACTCTTTGCGACCCCATGCTCAATACAAAATAAAAAGTTAAAAAAAATTTTAAATGGTCCTTGATTTATAGACATTTAGAGAAGAACATATAGAATAATACCATTCTCCTAGTTTTTCAAAATAAGATTTTATTTGGAAAAATGGAATATTTTAAGGTCCAAGCTCTCATACACTTTTGGTATCTGCAAGCATATCTGTATACTTGACATGACTCACTACAGTCTTAAACAGCCCCCATTTCTGTACCTTAGCATGGTCCTGTTTTTGAAGCACATGTTAACTGTACGAAGACACAGAAATTGATTAACTGATTTACATGTTAAACGCATGAAAAATTAAGGGACTCTTTTTTTTTCCTCTCTTTTTAAAAATTAATTAATTATTATTATTATTATTATTTTTTACTTTATTTTACTTTACAATACTCTATTGGCTTTGCCATACATCGACATGAATCCACCACAGTTTTCTGAGATAGTTAACTGGGACTGCTTATCTACCTGTCTGCTGAAGAAGCATCCTTTTGCTAGCTCAGTTTGTGGGAAGGTTATTGAGACAGAAAGACCAGTATCATGGCCCTTCAATGTGGCATCAAATTTTTTTTGACATTTTGGGCTCATGGCTGATCACAAGGCTGCATCTCCATTGCATGCCTCAGCATTAAAACCATAAGCAGGCACTTCTCTTCATTCTTTTCTGTTCCTATTTCTCTTTCTGTCTCCCTGCTGCCACCTCACCCTTGCAGACAGTTTCTGAGAGGCACCGTCCAGTCATTAGCCTGCTTTGTCTGGTAGGGGAGACCAAATTCTGAGAAATGGCATTCCTGGTGGTAGTCTTCCTTAAGCTAGAATTAGAAGGTGGAAGAAGATTTCAGGGGTCCCTAGTTTCTGAGAGGCACTCTCCAGTCATTAGCCTGCTTTGTCTGGTAGGGGAGACCAAATACTGAGAAATGGCATTGCTGGTGGGAGTCTTCCTTAAGCTGGAATTAGAAGGTGGAGGAAGATTCCAGGGGTCCCCCCAGTCACAAGCCTTTCCCATCTCCTTCCTGGAATAGAAGCAGCTGAGGATATAAATCTACATCAGACAGAGTTATGACTCAGATGGGCTTGGACCAAAAAGCCACAAATTTGAGAAACCCAGGTCCTGGCAGAAAAACATCCAGAAGGGTAACCAAGTTAATACCAAAAAGAGGAAGGAACAAGAGTTTCAGGAAAGGAAGAACTATTGAGACAGTGAGAAGAAAGGGAAGTTGAACTGGCCAGGATGGGAAGATATGGATCTAGATGAGCTTTGATCATCTTCACTGTATGTCTTCTTTACAGCCTCACCACAGATGAGCAGGGAGCATCCCAGTCCCCTCTTTCCTCTCCTCCTGGTACCCGTATTTCTGGACTACACCTTGACTCTGCCCCACTCTCCAAGACGTTCCTTGCATCATTCCTGCCATAGCCACTTCTTGGCTGTCTAACCTACTTCTTCCCATTTTACCACCTGAAGATTCTCGGACACTTTGAGGCAGAACTGGTGACAGAGAAGGCTTGTGAGGTCCTCCTCAAAGGAAAAGTCGACCTCAGCAATGTGGGCAGAAGCCAAGTAGAGAGCCATGCTCCTTGGAGAGATACAATCTTCCTCCATGACGCATAAGTCATTTATTCTCAATCCAAGGGCCAAAGTGCTACCCTCTCTGTATCTTTCCTGTGTCATCAAAAACAGCCACCGTTACTGCTCAAGTGCTTATCCATAATAGGGGAAATTGCAGAGAAGTTGCAGCCCAAAAAGACAGAGGAGGGTCTGAGTTGAGGCTTCTAGGAGTGGTTAAATGATCTGATGAGGAGGCAAGAGAGACACGTGAGGTTCAAGTAGGGGCTTACCACTTAAAACAGGACAGTGAGGTGTGAACTGAGGAAAATGAACTGAAGTGAGAAGTTGAGGGCATACAGAACGTGAGGAAGGGAAGAGGGATACTGGCTAACACAAAATTTACTTAGACTCGTTCACGCTCAAAGTATTATGATGACGCAAAGTTTAGTAATAGAGTTCTCCTGTCTCCAAAGATTCACAGTCTATGAGGTTGAAAGAGATGTGCACAGAAGCTGTAATCTAGGGCAGAGTGCAGAAGTATCATAAGAGCAACACCTACAAAGAGGACTCAGAAAACAGAGATGGACGATGAATTCCAACATCCAGGCAGATCTCCCTGGGAGCATTTGACCTGGACCATGAACAGATAGGGCTATAATAAATGATAATACAACTGGAATTGTGAGGGAAAGACTTCCCAGGTAGAGAATGGAGTGCGCACAATGCAATGGCAGGACTGGGGAAAGACATGCCCCTTGTCTCTCATTCATCCATTCATGCAGGGAACATGCAGTAGCTGCCTGCTTTGTGTCAGAGTCTGCAACAGGCACAGGAGAAATAAAATGAATCCAGCTTGGTGTCTGTGCCACTTCTTTCTAACATCACTAAAATCAAAGTGCGTGGAGGGGATTAGAGCCCAATTCCAAAAGGCTACAAACGCCAAGCAAGACACCTGAGTTTTGTTCTCTTTTCTGTAACTGTGCCCCACTCCCTGATGTGAGGAGAGCATTATCAGATGTGTTTTGAGACAGCAACTCTGGCAAAAACACAACGTGAAAGAGCTCTTGGAAATTTCTGGTGGGGTGGTAGTTTAGGGAGCAAGAGAAAGCCTCAGTTCAGTTCAGTCGCTCAGTCATGTCCGATTCTTCATGGCCCCATGAATCGCAGCACGCCAGGCCTCCCTGTACATCACCATCTCCCGGAGTTCACTCAGACTCACGTTCACTGAGTCCGTGATGCCATCCAGCCATCTCATCCTCTGTCGTCCCCTTCTCCTCCTGCCCCCCAATCCCTGCCAGCATCAGAGTCTTTTCCAATGAGTCAACTCTTTGCATGAGGTGGCCAAAGTACTGGAGTTTCAGCTTTAGCATCATTCCTTCCAAAGAAATCCCAGGGCTGATCTCCTTCAGAATGGATCGGTTGGATCTCCTTGCAGTCCAAGGGACTCTCAAGAGTCTTCTCCAACACCACAGTTCAAAAACATCAATTCTTCGGCGCTCAGCCTTCTTCACATAGCTCTATTAAATTTCCAGAATCCAAATGGCCAGCAGCTAGTGTGGACAGATGAATCTTTATTGAAAGTCAGGATATTTCAGCCCAAGTCTTCATCTTATCACGCACACAGGCAACTGACTTGTCCCTCCCCATATCACACCATTGTACTTGTGATCTCAGTGTCCAATGGTAAGCCCCTTGGAGATGAAGCAATATCTAGGTTGGTATACCATCAAATCTCTGATAAGTTTGGTTTTCATGATGGCTAAGCCGTGAGTGGTGAGCTAGAGGAGCTCTAACCAGCCAGTGATTTTTCTAGGTCTTGACCATGAGAAGGATTGATTAAGGGGCTCTCAGGGATCTCAGGGGGATCCAGCACTACATCATTCAGGAGCACATCAGCTCCTAAACTGGTCTTCTGAGAATCCCTCTGGTACATTCTTCTCCTCTCTAAAGCTCTGGCCAGAACTGCTGATTAAATATGTGTAGCCTTCAACTCCTGCTATTTCATTCTAATTCTGTACCCAGCAAAGATGGGAACATCTTCATTTTTCTTTACAATCTATCATACTGTTATAATAATCACATATCGTCCTTTAATACCATCATTAAGGAGTCGCCTCAGTCTTCACTTCTCCAGAGATAATAATTCCAGAATTTATTGCTGTTCTTCATCAGGACTATTTAAAAATCTTAGCACTAGCTTTTTAAAAAATTTCTTCCAAAAATCTTGACTTTTGCTGCCTATTTATACTCTCTTTGAAACACATACGTTACCCTTAGGTGGCTCTCTTGATTAGAGTTGGGAAATGACTTTAATCTTGAGTCAGCCACAAATCGGTGAAAGGAGAAAGCAAGTTATTTAAACTCATTGTGTTGCAATTTTTCTAGCAATAAAGTAAGAAGAAAAATTCCTGCTTCATAAGGGGGCTGTGAGATTACATACAGTGAGTATAAAAGTATTTCTGTTATCAAACTGAATTTGAGTCTGCATGCCCACCCACAGTAAAGTTTATCTACTGATACCAGGTGTGGTGAACAAAAGTGTAGTATTTATTGCATGGTGCCCAGGAAGCCAGCTCAAAAAGCCCAAACTCCACCATAGCTTTCAGAGCAGGGCTTTTAAAGACAGAGTGAGTGAGAGGGTTAAAGGGTAAGTGATCAGTTTATGGATATTCTTCTGACTGGTTGGTGGTAAGGTAATAGGGAGTCACCATCAACATTTTGGTTCCAACTGGTCTGGGGTCTATGAGCTTGGGGGCAGCATACACTAACTTCTTCCACCTGATGGGGGTGTCAGTATCTGGAAAACAGCTCTAAGGACATGGCTCAGAATATTATTGTTTAATGGCTAAAGTGTTATTGTTTTGTCTTCTTTGACTGTTTCCCTTTCTTTCTGCGCTTTTTCACTTCTCTGACTAAATTTATTCTTTGGAACTTAGAGAAGGTCTAGAAGGCTAACGTTTTTCTACCAACAGAAGCAGGCGGAGAACTTGGAAAAGAGAGTCTATCCAGAAAGGCTCCATAGGGTCCCACTTGGTTACAATTCCAAAAGCAGACTATGCTAAATAAATGCATTGCATTTAAAGAAATAACAATAGTAGTAGCCATATTAATAAATGATAGTACTTCACTATACTTCAGGAAAAGGATTTCAGGCATTCTTTATTCTTCCTTCCAGGAGCAATCACTCCAACTTTCTCCCCACCAGCCAGATTCTGCCAAGAATAAAGAGGAAGTTCTTTAGCCCTTTATGCCTTCAGCAAAATAGTTACCTTGCACCTACTATGTACCAAGCATTGTTCGAAATACTGAAGAGGGACTTCCCTGGTGGTCAAGTGGTTAAGAATCCAATGCAGGGAACATGGGTTTGATCCCTGGTCAGGGAACTAAGATCCCACATACTTCAGGGCAACTAAGCCTGCGTGAGACAACTAGAAAGAAACCCTCATGATTCAACTAAGACCCAATGCAGCCAAATAAATAAATAACTGAAAATAAATATTGGAGATATTGCAGCTTTTATAGTTATTAGAAAAAGATTGGATAATGATGTTATTTATCATAATCATGATTACTTTTATCATAAGATTATTTTATGTTACAAAGTAAAAAGATATTAACTTTGAGCTTGATCAAATATATCTCTTTTATTTGAAAACTATTGCAAAGGAAGTCTTTATTTTGCCCTTGCATATTTTAGAAGAAATAATTTTCATTTTATCCATAAACTTGAATAAATACACTTCGTTGAATTCTTATCTTTGCTACACTTCTTTTGAATTTAATGGAAAAGAAAGGAGGGGGCAAGAGGGGGAAAAGAACACAAAAATTTATTGAACAGCAAAATAATTCTTACTGCTTTTACACCAGATCCTTATACATACCTTTCACATCTTGTTTTAGAATGTGCTGGATCTTCCAACTATCTCGGCCACCATGAAGGTCTACCATAGATCAAGGAGAGTGTGTGGTCTGTTCTTGTTCTGTAACTTTAAAAACTCTTTGATGTGATTTTCTCATTGAATCCAGTAGAGGGAGGATTCTGCCAAATAAGACTGACACCAGATATACCTTCCTCAGTGGACTTGAGGGCCACAGTCTCCCAGAGAGGCTGGGTCACAAGTAAAGTACAAGTATTGACATTTTCCATCTTTCCCTGCTGAGATGTTCTACTGATCTCCACCACCCCCCAATTCCCTCTAAGTTCTTTCGACTCCTGGGTTTAGCAGGTCTTCCACTCCATTCTACTAGAGTTTCATTCTCTTATTGTTGATTCTAGAATAGAATGGGTTCCAAATTTTGATTATGTTGAACCATACCAAAAGGGTTTCATTTCTGCAGTACCCAAAGGACTTAATTAGAAGCTACTTTCACCTCTAATGGGCTTCCCTGTTGGCTCAGTGGTAAAGAATCCACCTGCCAGTGCAGGAGATGCAGGTTCAATCCCTGATTTGGGAAGATCCCCTGGGGAAGGAAATGGCAACTCATTCCTGTATTCTTGCCTTGGAAATCCCATGGCCAGAGGAGCCTGGCAGGCTACAGTCCATGGAGTCACAAAAGAATTAGACATGATTTAGAAACCAAACTTTCACTTCTAATGCTATCTCATGGTATGAGATCTAGTGACAGTTCTGTGGGAGGCCCTTCAATAAACTTTTTTTCCTATGAAATAAAGGAAAAATTGTCATTTATTGAGCAGAGTGTAGATTATTGCTTTAATATTTTATGAGTCCTAAAGTAAGGGAAATTCAGGTAGTAGATTTCAGACATTTTTTGTCCCTTATTCTAGGAGCAGTCACCACTGCTATTTACCACTGACTAGAGTCTGCCAAGAATCTTGAAGATGTTCTTTATTCTTTCATTCTTTCAAAAATTATTAATTACTATGTGATAGATACTGTTTTAAGAACTGGGGATAATGCATTTAATAAATTAGACAGTAAGATTCCTGCCCTTGTGGAACATGCCTACTAGTTTAGGAAAATATAAAAGAAATAGGAATTAAAGAAACAATTTCAGATACTGATAAGTACTGTGAGATATATATATATTTTTTTTCTTTTTAGGTAATAGATTTCAGACATTTTTTGCCCCTTATTCTAAGAGTAATATATAGTACATAGATATAAAATGTTATAACTATATATTATATATATTATAATACATAATATAGATATATTATGATATACAATATATAGATACAACATTATATATAATATAATATATGTCTATCAATGGGAAGTAAAAGGGAGTAACTAGAAAATGCTAATTTCACCAAGGCCTATCTATAGAGGGAATGTTTGATAAGGAACCAGCAAGGCAAAGAACCTGGGAAAGAAATTATATGGGAAAGAATTAAATACATATATACACACACGTATAAATATACATATATGTAATTGTTGTTATTTAGTCGCTTCAGTCATGTCTGACTCTTTGCAACCTCATGCATGTAGCCCACCAGGCTCCTTTGTCCATGGGATTTCCCAGACAAGAACACTGGAGTGGGTTGCCACTTCCTTCTCCAGGGGACCTTCCTGACCCAAGGATCAAACCTGCATCTCTTATATCTCCTGTACTGGCAGGCAGGTTCTTTACCAATGAGTTTACTATGCTTAAAAAGATAAGCCCAGTGAGGTGGCCAGAGAGCATGGCACCAGAGGACTGGTGACTCATCGTGTCACCATTCTCTGGGCACTCACCATGTGGCAGACACTCCACTTGTGCCGAAGATACAAGAATGTGACACACATCTTGCCATCGAGAGTTTCCCAGTCTAGAAAGAGAAACAAAAACACAACCAAATGAGTACGATACAAAAGGACAGTAATTGCATGCACCAGAATGCAATCCAGAAAAGAGCAAGATCCATTATGTCTTATGAAGGGCGGTGGGGGTTGGGTGGAGGAGAAAGAATCAGGAAAGTCTGCACAAGAAGTTGAAACTTGAGAAAGATTTTGAAATATGACCAAGAGGACAAACATGGCAGGACAGTCTGGCTAGAGGGAGACAGCATATGTCATCAATTCATTTGAGAAACACTGAGGCCAGTGTTCCCATGGACTAAAAATAATAATGTTGATACTTTATTATAACAATTTAAAAAATCTATCACTCATTATTTTTTTATTAAACTATAATTGATATACATTATTGTGTATCAAGTGTACAACAAAATGGTTTGGTTATATATTATATATATTCTTTTTATATGTTTTTCTTTCTTTTTTAAAACAGAAATACAATTGACATATAACATTGTATTAGTTTTAGATACATAATATAAAGATTTTATATATATGTATATTTTGAAACAGTTATTAAGATAAGTTTAAAAGCATAGATGTCAATTAAATATAGTTATAATTCTTTTTCTTTTGATGTGAACTTTAAGATCTAGCCTCTTGGCAACTTCCAAATATATCATACAGTATTATTAACTATAGTCATCATGCTGTTTACTACATCCTCAGGACTAATTTATGTTATAACTGGTAGTTTGTAGCTTTCACCTTGAAATTTGATTTCCATCAAGAAATCATTTGATTTCGATGCATATTGAAATACTGTCAAATGTTGTCAACAGAATACTCATTGTACTAGATTTTCTGAGATGTCTCTCGTAGGAAAATAAATTCTCAGTCACTTTGGTAAATACTAGAATTAACAAAATTAATACAGTATCATTTGGAGTCCCTAATATGCTAACAAACTGTGTGGCTAGCTAACAGTAAGGAATTTTTGCAGTGTTTCCAAACATATTTGATCTTAGAATTCTTTTTTCCACTTATCTTCTAGAAATAATGTTCTGAAAAATAAACTTTTAAAAAACAATAATAAATGAGTTGCTCATTCATGTTTGAAATTAATTTAACTTCTAGTCATTTTGAGCTGTAATGTGGTTATCTAAAAAAAATAGATCTAGTAGTATCTTCCTTTAACCATCATTTACTCTGTGACTGAACAGATATGTCAAAGAAAGAGAACAGAATAGAACTTCCCTCCCAGAAGGGAAGACTGGCCTTGTGTATCAGTTTACTGAGACTGTCTTAACAAAGTACCACAGACAGTATGATTTAAACATCAGAAGACCAAGATCAAGGTGTTGACAAGTTAGTTCCTACTGAGGCCTCCCTCCTTGACTTATAGATGGCCACCTTCCCCTGTATCCTCATACGGCCTTCCCTCTGTGCCTGTCTATCTGTGTCCCAATCTCTTTTGCTTATAAGGATATCAGTCACATAGGACACATCCCAGAAACTTCATTTTATCTAAATTACCTCTTTAAATATCTTATCTTTAAATGCAGTCACATTCTGAAGTATAATGGGTTAGGACTTCAAATATGAATTTGTGGAAGGTGGTTGTATGTTAGTCACTCAGTCATCTCCAACTCTTTGTGGCCCCATGGACTATAGGCTGCCAGGCTCCTCTGTCCATGGAATTTTCTGGGCAAGGATACTGGGTGGGTTGCCATTTCTTTCTCCAGAGGATCTTTCCAATCCAGGGATTGAACCCAGGTACCCTGCATTGCATGGGAATAATTTACTGACTGAGCTACTAGAGAAGCCCGGGATGAGAATAGGGATGGGGATGAGGGGCAGAATACAGTTCAGTCCACAACATTCTGGTCCACAGAACTCCAAACTCAAGATCTTCAATAACTCAAAGCTAATCAATGCTAATCAAACATGAGAGGGATCAGAAAATAAAAAGAAACCTATATCCATTACATGCAACCAATAATAACCATGGTCCATTTTGCACCATCTCCTATCCTAGACACACAGAGACAAAAGTAGATAAGACAGACACATTTTCTGCCCTCACAAAGCTTACAGTCTAGTGAATGGCTATATAATTGACATTACCCATGGAAACTGTTCATGGAAAGTCAAACATCTATGTAAAATCAGAAAAGAGTTAAGTTGGTAGTTGGTGAATGTGTAATGCTGTTACATTATTGTCACTAAGAACATAAATTAGCCAAACTATGCACTTTCTCCATTGAGGATTCTAGAAATATGACATATTAATATCATCTTTCTGGATTTCATCCCCACACTTCACTGTTAATCTATTATTCTACAGCAAGCCTACACATCAGACTTGAATATACTTTCTAATCACCTTGATACAGCTTAGATATTTCTCAAATCTCACAGGTTAGTATGCATCTTTTAGGGCAAGATTCTCACAAATATCCATTCAATACATTTTTGTTGGCTTTCTACAACTTTAGTTTTTAGAAGGCAGCCATTTTCTAGAATCTCAAATTATGGATGTGTTTTATTGGAGTCTCCTGAATACTATCTATAATATTTATTTACCAAAAAAGATAACTCACGTATTAAATGGTGCTAGAAAATAGTGATAAATGTCAAATGTGACTAGTACCATTGATCAATTGGGTGTTTATTTTACTTTATTTCTTGTATTATCAACTGAGTATTCAGAAATCACCTAGCATTTAGTTCTTATGAAAATAGAGGAAAAAAATGTACCAGACTGATTATTTTAGCAATAACAAATGTACTTCAGCCGTGCTTTATGTTTCTTCTATCAAAGTCCACCTCTCTTTGGAACCCTTCACATGATTTTTACCTTTACTGCATGTGTCCAGCATTAGCCTAAAGTAGGATGACAAACATTCTGGCTTTCCTAGGATTGACAGGTTCCATAAAGTAGTGAACTTTCATTGTTAAAACCAAGAAAGGCCTGGGCAAACTCAAAAGAGCCTACAAAGGTCACCCTACAAAGGCACAAATAAATTCACTGAATTCAAATCCCAAGGACCTTTAAGGAATTCTGTCCAAAGTGTCCTCCAGTTCCCACATGGTCTTCATTCCATTTTCTCTTTTCAGTCTTCATGACATCGCCTGACTATAATTTCTCTCTTAGCTTTTCCTGTAGTGTATCCCTTCCTGTCACGTAACATCCTAATGATCCCCTGGCTCCCCTTCACAAGACAAGATCGTCAGTGGAACCTTATTCATATTACCTTATTCATATACCTTATTCATATTACAAGCATCAGTACCTTCCCAGTTTTTGACACTTGGTAATTTAATAAGAGCTTGCCTAAATAAATGGATGAATAAGAAGAGCATTTTCCAAAATCTCTAAGCTTAGTGAAATCATAAAAAACTGAAGAGTAAAAAGAATCTTATAGACAATCTGGCCCAGCTACTCACTATGATTTGAAATCAGTAGACTTGGAGCCCCAAGACTTTTGTCTCCACCCTTCTCAGCAAGGAATTCTGTTACTTTGAGTCCATTTGCTCATTTGTGTAGCAGAGGTTATAATAATTTCTCCTCAAGGTGTTGAATTACTAAATAAAATTTTATTTGTAAGAAGTTTGTAAGCTCGAAAATAGTATAATTATTTCTATTATTACTGCAATTACTATGACTCAGTGAAGAAGAAAATATGTTACTGTGAAGCCTCTATAAAACCTCCAAGTGACCTGCAAGCATCTTCTGCTAGAACTTAAACTGTCTGTTTAAGTTCTCCTGTTAGATTTTACATTTAACACCCTTAGTGTCTGGACTCCCTTTAAAGCCCCTAACCTAATGGCCCATCAGAAAAAAAAGGCAGTACGGTGAAATCTTTTTTTTACAACACTTACTCACAGGACTCCAGTCTTTGAAGCAATCCCTATTAGCTCCTACGAATTTTTCCTGTTCCCTAAACTCCTTCTCACGTAACAATTTCATATTTTACTACCACCTCTTTCACTCTTCTTTAAATAGTAACTAGTTTGTTTGGGTCTCTCAGGCCCAGATTTGAGCACATTAGTCCAGATGTGATCTGAGGAGTAATATCACCTCCTAGATTCTAGACTCCATATATCTGTTAATTGAACCTGGATTACCCTCACACAAGGTGTGATAGTCTTATCACACCACTGGCTACCTTGAGCCTCAATCAAAGAAAATAGCATCATTGTTTCTATTTATTTATTTTTTTCTTTGTTGCTGTTGCTGCTGTTATTTTGACACTTTCTGGCAACCAAAGGTAGATGCTCTTGAATTGCCTGCTCCCCTTTTGAGCAATTATGGAACCAATGAATGAAAAAAGGTTACAACAAATAAAACAGTAATTCTTTGGCTTCTCCCAGGCCAAGAGTAGAGACTGAATACATATGTGTTCTCTGCATTTTCCACTTATTATCGACAACATGAAGACCCACTTCCTCACATCTTTGTTTTGAATGTACAAGTTTCTCTGGCTTTGAGTTCGGAGCACTCACTAATGCTTTGATGCACTGAAATGCGGTTCTCACTGAAAGGGCTTTTAGTAAGTGGACAGCTAGGGTGTCACAGGCAAGATATTTGCACAGTACATTAATTTAGAGAGAAAAAGGTTTCTGTGTAACTTAACCAGGCTGAACAGCTATTTCCACTTTACCTGAATAAAGTATTTTCATGTTTTATCACACTAGTTTGCAACTGCAAAAGCTTCCCACAGTTTTTAAGAGNACTGGTTGGATCTCCTTGCAGTCCAAGGGACTCTCAAGAGTCTTCTCCAGCACCACAGTTCAAAAGCATCAATTCTTCAGTGTTCAGCTTTCTTTATAGTCTGACTCTCACATCCATACTTGACTACTGGAAAATCCATAGCTTTGACTAGACAGACCTTTGTTGGCAAAGTAATGTCTCTGCTTTTGAATATGCTATCTAGGTTGGTCATAACTTTTCTTCCAAGGACTAAGCGTCTTCTAATTTCATGGCTGCAGTCATCATCTGCAGTGATTTTGGAGGCCCCCCAAAATAAGGTCTGTCACTGTTTCCACTGTTTCCCCATATATTTGCCATGAAGTGATGAGACCAGATGCCATGATCTTAGCTTTTTGAATGTTGAGTTTTAAGCCAACTTTTTCACTCTCCTCTTTCACCTTCATCAAGAGGTTCTTTCGTTCTTCACCTTCTGCATATCTGAGGTTATTGATATTTCTTCCGGCAATCTTGATTCCTGCTTGTACTTCATCCAGTGTTTCTGGATGAAAACACACTGATGAAAACATTCAGCGTTTCTCATGAGGTACTCTGCATATAAGTTAAATAAGCTGGGTCACAACATATGGCCTTGATGTACTCCTTTCCTGATCTGGAATCACTCTGTTGTTCCCTGTCCAGTTCTAACTGTTGCTTCCTGACCTGCATACAGATTTCTTAGGAGGCAGGTCAGGTGGTTTGGTATTCCCATCTCTTTAAGAATTTTCTAGTTTGTTTTGATCCACACAGTCAAAAGCTTTGGCATAGTCAATAAAACAAAAGTAGATGTTTTTCTGGAACTTTCTTGCTTTTTCGATGATCCAGCAGATGACAGCAATTTGATCACTGGTTCCTCTGTCTTTTCTAAATCCAGCTTGAACATCTGGAAGTCACAGTTCACATACTGTTGAAGTCTGGCTTGAAGAATTTGGAGTATTACTCTACTAGCGTGTGAGATGAGTACAGTTGTGCAGTAGTTTGAGCATTCTTTGGTATTGCCTTTCTTAGGGATTGAAATGAAAACTGACCTCTTCCTCTACCTCTTCCTGTAGCCCTTGCTGAATTTTCCAAATTTGTTGGGCATATTGAGTGCAGCACTTTCACAGCATCATCTTTTAGGATTTGCAAGAGCTCAACTGGAATTTCATCACCTCCGCTAGGTTTGTTCATAGTGATGCTTCCTAAGGCCCAATTGACTTCACATTCCAGGATGTCTGCCCTAGGTGAGTGATCACACCATCGTGATTATCTGGGTCGTGAAGGTCTTTTTTGTATAGTTCTTCTGTGTATTCTTGCCACCTCTTCTTAATATCTTCTGCTTCTGTTAGGTTTATACCATTTCTGTCCTTTATTGAGCCCATCTTTGCTTGAAATGTTCCCTTGATATCTCTAATTTTCTTGAAGAGATCTCTAGTCTTTCCCATTCTATTGTTTTCCTCTATTTCTTTGCACTGACCACTGAGGAAGGCTTTCTTATCTCTTCTTGCTATTCTTTGGAGCTCTGCATTCAGATAGATATATCTTTCCTTTTCTCCTTTGCCTTTTGGTTCTTTCTTTTCACAGCTATTTGTAAGCCTCCTCAGACAACCATTTTGCTTTTTGCATTTCTTTTTCTTGGGGATGGTCTTGATCCCTGACACCTGTACAATGTCATGAACCTCCATCCATAGTTCTTCTGGCACTTTATCAGATCTGATTCCTTGAATTTATTTGTCACTTCCACTGTATAATCATAAGGGATTTGATTTAGGTCATACCTGAATGGTCTCGTGGTTTTCACTACTTTTTTCAATTTAGGTCTGAATTTGGCAATAAGGAGTTCATAATCTGAGCCACTGTCAGCACCCAGTCTTATTTTTGCTGACTGTATAGAGCTTCTCCATCTTGGCTGCAAAGAATATAATCAATCTGATTTTGGTATTGACTATCTGGTGATGTCCTTGTGTAGAGTCTTCTCTTGTGTTGTTGGAAGAGGGTGTTGGCTATGACCAGTGTGTTCTTTTGGCAAAACTCTGTTAGCCTTTGCCCTGCTTCCTTCTGTATTCCAAGGCCAAATTTTCCTGTTGCTCCAGGTATCTCTTGAGTTCCTACTTTTGCATTTCAGTCCCCTATAATGAAAAGTACATCTTTTTTAGGTGTTAGTTCCAAATGGTCTTGTAGGTCTTCATAGCACCATTCAACTTCAGCTTCTTCAGCATTACTGGTTGGGGCATAGACTTGGATTACTGTGAGATTGAATGGTTTGCCTTGGACAGGAACAGAGATCATTCTGTCATATTTGAGATAGCATCCAAGTACTGCATTTTGGACTCTCTTGTTGACTATGAGGGCTACTCCGTTTCTTCTAAGGGATTCCTACCCGCAGTAGTAGATATAGTGGTCATCTGAGTTAAATTCACCCATTCCAGTCCATTGTACTTCACTGATTCCGAAAATATTGACATTCACTCTTGCCATCTCCTGTTTGACCACTTCCAATTTGCCTTGATTGATGGACCTAACATTCCAGGTTCCTATGCAGTGTTGCTCTTTACAGCATCAGACTTTACTTTCATCACCAGTCACATCCACAACTGGGTGTTGTTTTTGCTTTGTCTCCGTCTCTTTATTCTTTCTGGCATTGTTTCTCCACTCTTTTCCAGTATCATATTGGGCACCTACCTGGGAATTCATCTTTCAGTGTCCTTTCAGTGTCCCTGGTGGAGACGTGGGTCGGCGGTGGTCTGCTGCAGGATTGGGCACTGAGTGCCTCAGTCCATGCACGTGGACCTTTTGAAGGAGGTCACCATCATCTTCATTACCTCCACCATAGTTTGGCCCCAGGTAAATAACAGGGAAGGAACATGGCCCCACCCATCAACAGAAAATTGGATTAAAGATTTACTGAGCATGGCCCCACCCACCAGAGCAGACCCAGTTTCCTTGTCAGTCAGTCTTTCCCATTAGGAAGCTTCCATAAGCCTCTTGTCTGGAGAATCCCAGGGATGGGGGAGCCTGGTGGGCTGCCATCTATGGGGTCGCACAAAGTCAGACACGACTGAAGCAACTTAGCAACATAAGCCTCTTATCCTTCTCCATCAGAGGGCAGACAGCCTGAAAACCACAATCACAGAAAACTAACCAATCTGATCACATAGATCACAGTCATGTCTAACTCACTGAAACTATGAGCCATGCCACCCAAGGGCCACCCAAGACAGACGGGTCATGGTGGAGAGTTCTGACAAAACATGGTTCACTGGAGAAGGGCGTGGCAAACCTCTTCAGTATTCTTGCCTTGAGAACCTCATGAACAGTATGAACAGTACTTTATATCTGTATGAGATGGTAGATGTTCATTAAACTTATAGTAATTATAGTAATAGAAAAGAAAGATCTCATGTTAAGTTTTCTCACCATAATAAAAGTTTAAAAAATTAAAGTTTAAATAATCAATAAGCTATTTAAATTCTTAAAAAGAGAAATTCTCAGTTTGGGCTTTAACATTTTTTTTCCTTCTCCAAATAGCACAGGTAGGGAACTGAACCTGGATGGGTTTTGTAAAAGTGCAGTACCAGTGCTGTTTGTGTGTTTTTCAAGTAACACTGAAAGACAGAAAGTGTTAGTTCCTCAGTTGTGTCCAGCTCTTTGCGACCCCATGAACTGTTCCTAGCCAGGCTCTTCTTGTCCCTGCGATTCTCCAGGCAAGGATGCTGGAGTGGGATGCCGTACTCTACGGGATCTTCCTGACACAGGGATCAATCCTGAGTCTCCCACATTGCAGGCAGATTCTTTACTCTCTGATCTACCAGGGAAGACAGAATAAAACACCTCAGGTGAGTTAGGTATAGAAGACAGTTGATCCAGTTTGTACAGCCAGTGACATTCATTTGGAGATGGTGTAGCTCAGCATTTGTCCACAGTTTCCTGGATGTTCTCCCGAGTCTCAAGTCTCTCTAATCACACAGTGTTGCCTTTTCCTACTTGTGGCTATTCCTCTCACCACAGGGAACAAGTGTCCATGTCATAAACATTTGAGCATCTTGAAGGCTCTCTGCTACAATTGAAATGGAATGTCAGGAATCTTTCTTGGGGGAATATTTTTGTTTTATGAGGATCCTTCAAACCTTGGGAATTTTAACTGAAGATGATTTCTTGATCCACTGCTGCTGCTGCTAAGTTGCTTCAGTCATGTCCGACTCTGCAACCCCATAGTCAGCAGCCCAACAGGCTCCCCCATCCCTGGGATTCTCCAGGCAAGAACACTGGAGTGGGTTGCCATTTCCTTCTCCAATGCATGAAAGTGAAAAGTGAAAGTAAAGTCGCTCAGTCGTGTCCGACTCTTCGCAACCCCATGGACTGCAGCCTACCAGGCTCCTCCGTCCATGAGATTTTCCAGGCAAGAGTACTGGAGTGGGGTGCAGTAATGAATAAAGAAGCCCCCTGACTGCTTAGCTGCAGAGCAATAACAAGATGAATGTGTGTGTGTGTGTCTGTTTGTTCTGGAAAGCTCAAAGCCCTTTTGTAGGAAAACTTAGGAACAATAGATGCAACGTCTAGTTCTGATGTCAGAGTAGAAAAATTATCTTTGGCTAAGATTATCTTCTATCTTGCCTTATAACATTGAAATGCATGCTGGAACGTGATGCCCGCATGTGCTTTTCCTGGCTTGCTGCTCTTATAAGTTTGGCCCTGGTCGACTTAAAAGTTTCTCCAAGTTGGCCAACCTTCTGCATGAACTCTTTGAACTTGATAGACTGGGGGCGAGGTCAGGAGCAGCCAAGATAACTGGAGCTAGGATTCTGGTGTTGAAAGACGTTGAAGTGGAGCAGTTCAGAACAGATGCAGAGTGACTTACTGCAATTGATCCCATCTTTGTAGGCTTCTTTTCAAACTTTTGAACTGCTTCTTACATTGGCTTTGTATGTTTATCTTTCCCTTAACTTTCTAGCCATAATATATTTGAGCCAGCAGAACTTAGAATTCGTGCTTCATTTGTGTGAATACAGTTTGGAAACTTGNACAAAACCCTGTTCAGTTAATATCCCGAGGAAGATTCTCTTCTGTAAAACTTCATGCACCCTTAGTGTCTGGACTCTCTTTAAAGACCCTAACCTGATGGCCCGTCAGAAAAAAAAAAAGGCAGTACAGTGAAATCTTTTTTTTACAACACTTACTCACAGGACTCCAGTCTTGGAAGCAATTGCTATCAGCTCTCAAATTCTGGTGTTTCTGGCCTTTGACAGATTTTTGTTTGCAGGAGAAAAATTTTTCTAGGATCTCTAAAATCACCTTGAAGTTCATACACACTCATCAAGTATCCTTTATTTATTTTTTTTATTTAAAGGCTAATCTTTTAATCACTAATGTTCTTTTTGGCTGTGCTGGGTCTCTGTTGCTGCGCGGGCTTCTCATTACGGTGGCCGCTCTTGCTGTGGAGCACCGACTGTAAGGCACACAGCCTTCAGCAGCTGGCAGTGTGTAGTCTCAGGGCTTGTGGTTCCCAGGCTCAGCAGTTGCGGGTCCCAGACTCTAGAGCACAGACTCAATAGTTAGGACGCGTGGGCTTAGTTCCTCCACAGCACGTGGAATCCTCCCATACCAGGGACTGAACCCGTATCTCCTGCATTGGCAGGCAGATTCTTTACCACTGAACCACTGGGGAAGCGCTTTCTATGTTCTGAAGGCTGGTAGTCTAGGGACTAGCAGAAGAGACGTCTTATTTTGGCCAGCAGGCACTCTTCTCCAGAATTTTCCAAGCACCCTTTTTTTCCCATAGTGCCACCATGATTGAAAAGAGGCAGGCTTCGATTCAGAGCATACACTGCTGAAAAGAATGAACTGGGGAAAAAATTAACTCACATATGAAAATCTTTTGTTGTTAATGACCTTCTATAATAGAAGTCTAATCTCCTACGTATATTATCATCTGGCAAACTAGTTACACATTTAATAAGATTTTGCTGTATAAATTATAAATGAAATAAACAATTCTGTCACCATGGTGTGCAATGAATACCCCACATGTTATATGTAAATATATTAGTCATTTGCCTTTTGTTTATGTGTCACTGAAATCCATTTTCTTTATGGTGTATTTTCTATTCCCTATGGGGTCCAACCAAAGTCGTTTCCACCATACACATATCGGCCTTTAAAGTGGAATTATGTTGTTATTGTCCTTTTCCTGCCCAGTTTTAATAACACCTGCTTTTGTGCCAGTTTCATTTAATGCTGCAAATTGTAATTCAACAGAGAACAACAACAAACACAGCAAAACACCCAACCGCCCTCACAGCAAATGTGACTCCAGAAAGGAGCTGTGTGATATATTGACACAATACAGAAAACATATTGAAACAATTTTTATTCTCATTATTTTTCCCCCCAAATTAAATACGCCCCATAAAGCAAGTTTACATATTCTGCATGTCTGCCCCCACCATTCCCAACTAAACCCATACCCTTGGCTTTTAATGAGATAATTTTTTAAAAACCAGAATCAACGGTTCAGCCTCCCTTTCAAGTGGTGGCATTTTTATTTTAAACAGAGAAGCATAAATGCATAGGGGATGCAAATGTGGCTCTTTCAATGGCTCACCACAGTGTGACAGCTGTGGATGGATGAAGACAAAAGCGGTGACTGCTCCAAGAAAATGATGGCTCAGGCATCCCCAGCCCAATCAATAATCTGGTGTGTTGAGGTCAATCACTGCATGGCCATATTCAGTTCAAGCGACTCAAAGATTATTAGTTTGACACCCAGAGGCGATTTCTTTCTGCTGGGGATGGAGGACAGAAAGCCTGTGTGTGTGTGTGTGTGTGTGTGTGTGTGTGTGTGAACACACACATGGAGAAAGCCTAACTATAAACAACGGAAGCACTGGCACAGGAGTTTCAGGGAAATTCTGTCTTGGTTAGGAGTAGTACCCAGCAATACTTTCTAAGCTGAATCATTCTTCTTCCAAAACTGTCCCTATGCTAATGCTGTGTTTCAGCCCTTAAAAAAAATATATATAAATAAATCTTTTAAGTCCCTACTATGGTCCAGGCCCTGTCTTAGGATCTGGGGATACAAAAGGAATAAGGTTTCACTTATGATTCTCCTAGAAGGGTGAATCTAGAAGATTCTCCAAAGGTGTTAATGCTCTAAAAGTCTCCCTAATGTCTGCACTCCCATCTTTCTCAATCTCCCTCTCCCTAAATTTCCCTCATCCAACCTAGACAGACAAGGACTGGGACAAAGATAAGAGAGGCAGTGTAGCATTCTGATTTGGCCAAAGAGGATGGTTACAAGTGGGTACCAGAAAGCATCTTTACACATAATAATCTACTAAGAGGGCATCAGAATTAACCTGGGGGAAGCCTTTTCTATCTGACCTACCCGTTCCATCTCTGCCACCCACTGCCTGTCCCTGGCAGTCACACATGCTTGCCAACAGGAAGCAGTTTGTGGTGAAAGGACCTGTGCAGAGTACAGAGAATAGGGCTCTTGCTGGCTGATATTTCACCAGTCATGTTTTACTGTTTCTCCTGGATGGCATGCCATGAAGTGTAATAAATCTCAGTTTGTTTATATTCTGGGTCTGTATTTGCACTTTGGTGATTATGTTTGAATTCATGTAAGATCCTTTTTCTTCCTAAGAACTCGAGCATCATCTCCTCATTAATCCTGTCCTGTTTGTCTGTTATTAATAGGCCACAGTACAATGTATTCGGCTGCAAAACTCCACCAGGCATGACTAATTCAGATAATTAATTTGCTAGACCATTAACACCATCAAATGAGCCTGCTAAACCGGTAAATTTAAAGTAAATTAAACTTAATTTGCAGGTTATTGCAATTAAGTCTGCCTTGTCTTTCTGAGGGATTTCAACATCCTCAGTATTTAAGAGGCAATCATAATGCATGCAAGTGGGCGGGCTTTTGGGCTAATTAACACAAGAGTCTAATCTGCTTTTCAATTAGGGTGGATGTTTATAATGTACGGGTGACAGTGTTGCGATTCCATGCAGCAGAACAGGAGTGCATGGCATAATTATAGCTGAAAAGAAAAGCTCATGCCGGGCCTTTTTAGGGGTTAATGAGACATTGGCAGCTTCCAGCTGAGGAGATTGAGCCAGTTTAGTGTGGCTTCAAGAGGAAGCCACCCATAGGGGTTTCCTTTGAAGTGTCAAAAGGTCCCCTTGTTCTGGGTGGCTTATGTTTCATTTGTCTGAGTGGCATATCAAAAATAGATGAGCTGCCAGCAGCAGTCCCTATGACATTAATTCACCAATTGTGTTTCTAATAGTTTCATCCTTAAATAAATTTGGATGATGAGAATGGTGAGGAGAGTCAAGGTTCTGAACACAATGAGGGCCAGGCCAGCGCAAGGAGTTAATCCAGCACAGACAAGTGTAACAGCTGCCAATGTTAAAGGCACACCTGACCCACTACACTCTGGGCTATGAGCTGGGGGAAGACAAAGATAGATAATGCCTGTGCCTTCTGCTGAACAACAGTCACTCTAAACAGCAATAAAGATGGGGCATTCCTTGTGCTGGGCTGAAATTCTAGCTGTACTAGAGTGGAAACTTAGTCTGGAACCTCAGAAGACGAAGCTTCTCTGAAGGGCATACAGACCACCCCTAGGAAAGGCTGTTAATGAAGCCACTTGGACATGAAGGCAGAGGGCTCAGGGGACATAAGCCAATAGAGATGTAGTAAGAGAGTGCCTACGCTGGGGAAAAGGACACAAATGTTATCTCTTTCATGGCTACCGGTAAACATAAAATCAAGGTGGTTTGAGGCTCAATTTGAAATTGAGCGGTTGTGGGGTCGCATAGAGTCGGACACGACTGAAGCAACTTAGCAGCAGCAGCAGCAGCAGTACACTGAGGAGGAGCCCGCTTCTACTAACTGTATAGGTATTGAAAGAGAAGAGACGTCATTATACTTTGTGGTTTAGATATTCGGTATTTACAAAATGAGAAAAAGAGAATTTGGAAATAGATAGCTGTTTAGGGATGAAGATCACATGTGACATGCCCACAAGTTTGCTGCTACTGCTAAGTCACTTCAGTCATGTCCGACTCTGTGCCACCCCATGGACTGCAGCCACCCAGTCATTTGGATGGAAATGACCATCACCCTTACCAAATGTTTAGGTGAGCAAATGAAAAATGAAGACATCAAAACTCATGCAAAAATAAAGATTCTCATAATAAGGCTCCAAGTTTTTCTTTTTTTTTTAAGCATGAAGTGAAGTGATGTCACTCAGTTGTGTCCAACTCTTTGCGATCCCATGGACTGTAGCCTACCAGGCTCCTCTGTCCGTGGAATTCTCCAGGCAAGAATACTGGAGTGGGCTGCCATTTCCTTGCAGGCAGATATTTTTAAGAATACCAAGTTATATATTAGTTAGTNACCAAGAGGAAATGGGAGATCCAAAAAGATGGTTTTAGATATGGGAGAGAGAACGTGTGCATGTTGAGAGAAATGATACAGGAAATATAAAAACGTGAATTGGGCATGAGAACCAGTGCACACAATGAAGGCTTGGTTTTTGGTGAGAGGGAAAGCTCACTGACCTTGACAACAGACAGAGAATCTGTGACTGGCTTATTTTACTTAGATAATGTCTTCAAGGTTTATTTGTGTTGTTGTAAATGATAGAATTTTCTTCTTGTTTAAGGCTGAATAATATTCCATTAAATGCATATACCACATTCCCCATTAATCTACTGATGGGCATTTAAGTTGCTTCAATATCTTGGCTATTATAAATAATGCTACAATGAGAGTGCTAATTCCTCTTCAGGCTTTCCTGGTGGCCCAGCTGGTAAAGAATCTGTCTGCAATGTGGGAGACCTGGGTTCGATCCTTGGGTTGGGAAGATCCCCTGGAGAAGGGAATGGCTACCTACTCCAGTATTCTGGGCTGGAGAATTCCATGGACTCTGTAGTCCATGGGGTCACAAAGAGTCAGACATGACTGCAAGAATTTCACTTCACTTCACTTCAATTCCTCTTCAAGATCCTGGATAAATACTCCAAAGTGGGATTGCTGGATCATTTAGTAGATCTATCTTTTCTTTTTATTTTTTTGAGAAACTTCTATATTATTTTCTGCTGCTGCTGCTAAGTTGCTTCAGTCGTGTCCGACTCTGTGCAACCCCAGAGGGTAGATTTCATGCCAAGTATTCTAATGACAAAAATAAAATAAAATATGCTGAATGAGAACCCAAGAGAGGGAAAAGAGGCAGGCAGAGGAACTTGTGTGAAATATTCATTCGAGGCCAAAAGCAACCAATAACAATTTATGTCCAATTCACTGTTTAATTATAAATATGTTTACTGCAAGGTAATATACAATTAGTAAAGGAAAATATGGAAAAGTGAAAGAAAACAATTGTCTGCAACCTACAGGATAATATGGTCATCTAACAGTGAAGAGTTGGACCATGGAGACGGACTGAGCACTGAGGAACTAATGCTTTCGAGTTGTGGTACTGGAGACAACTCTTGAGAGTCCCTTGGACAGCAAGGAGATCAAACAAGTCAATCCTAAAGGAAATCAATGAATGTTCATTGAAAGGACTGATGCTGAAGTTGAAACTCCAATATTTTGGCCACCTGATGGAAACAGCTGACTCATTGGAAAAGACAGAATGCTGGGAAAGATTGGGGATAGGAGGAGAAAGTGGGGGGGGCCGACAGAAAATGAGATGGTTGGATGGCATCACCAACTCAATGGACATAAGTTTGAGGAAACTCAGGGAGGAAGTGAAGGACAGGGAAGTCTGGCATTCTGCAGTCCTTGGGGTCACAAAGAGTCAGACACAACTCAGAGACTGAACAATAGCAAAGTGAAGGGAACAGGAAACAGAGATGCTGGCTTACTTCTCTAAGGAGATCCCATGACTTAAAAGAAGGAATCCATCTGGCCTGTAGGGCCTATACTCAGAACACAGTCAGAGAAATCTCATTTGTGCTGAGTCTTTGATCCAATTTATCTGTGGGCTTGTGATTTCTGCTCTCTGCTCTGTGCTCAGTCGTATTTGACTCTTTACCACCCAGGAACTGTAGCCTACCAGGCTCCTCAACCCTTGGGATTTTCCAGGCAAGGATACTGGAATAAGTTGCCATTTCCTCCTCCAGGGGATACTCCCGACCCAGGGATCAAACCCCCATCTCTTGCTCCTCCTGCACTGGCAGGTGGATTCTTTACCACTGAGCCACCTGGTTTCTGTCATCTCAATATTTCTTAGTGGGTCCTGACCTACTGGTCTATCATAGAGTGTGCACTGTTCTTGAGTTCCACATCTTACAATGGTACTAAGTATTATGTAAAACTGATAAAGACTAAACTTTTAAAAAGAAGTATGTACATATTAGGACGTTTTACGGGATTTTTTTGGTTAACTTTTTGGCAAGGCTGTAACGGGGTAGCGGGAGGTTGGGGCAAACGTGGCTGGAACTAAAGTAATGCAAGACGGGTGTCTAGTAGACAATATTTAAGGAGGCACTCATTCTCGAGGATGTGAAATGAGAGTAGTGCTTTCTTAAATGCTGCTCCCTAGGCAGGGCACCGACCTCACCTCACCCCAGCCCCGTCCACTGAACAGTCTTGTCTCCCACAAGGTATGATGGGCTGCATACACCAGGAATGAGTGCTAAGACCTTCCTTTTTAAAATCACTTTAAAGATATAGTAACTGTGGGCATATAGATTTGTGGGGAAAGTAAAAATATTAAATTAAAAAATACCTAAAGAAGAAAAGTATGCACAGTTAGAATCAACTTATCTTTACTTCCATAAATTAAAGATCTGTTTTGTTCTTATTTAAAAGTAAGTGACAGGTCAATATTATACTGAAATCAAGGTATGCAAAGTGTGTATCACAGGCCTGGTCCACAGTAGGGGCTCAATAAATGAGAGCCATTATTTTCAAAAAATCACTAGCTCTGATTTGTGGTCAATACTGCATCATCCTGATGTCAATAATTTTTTAAATATGTATTAATTCTTAAAACATAATAATTTAAAGTAAATATTTACAATGCCAGCTACTCTTCATTTTGTCTTTTGTTCACTCTTACACTAATAATAACTATGTCCACATAGAATATTGAAACTTATAAGTCATTTTGATCCAGAGAAACTTATTGGCTCTTAACAATCATATAAATTGCATAGCTTTATTCACCAGCTTTTAGATTAATAAATTGCTTTCAGACAAGTTAAGTGACTTGCCTTAGTTTAGAGCTATAGAAAACCAGGACCAAAATTGTAACTCAGGACTTCTAACTTCAGATCTCAGATCTTTCTACTATGTGCCATTAACAATTAGGTGAAAAGCCTTTTAAACTTTTGGATAAGTGAAAAACCAGCAAAGCTTCCAGCTGCTGTTCTTATAAACCTGATTCACAGAGTTTTCTTTCAAAACAATGAGGAGAAGAGATTAAAAAATTACAATAGAGTGTAAAATCGAGAACCTGAATTGCTTCCTCACTCAATGAACTACCTATAGAGAGTTCTCCTTCCATACCTCTGAGTCAGGTAACCTAGAATAGAGATCACACTGTAGTTACCCACAACTCCCAACTCTTCACTGACTTGAAACAACCGAGTTTAATTCTCACTCATATGACAGGGTGGGCTTCCCTGGTGGCTCAGATGGTAAAGAATCTACCAGCAATGCAGGAGACTCGGGTTCAATCCCGGTCAGGAAGATACCCTGGATGAGGAAAGAGTACCCTACTCCAGTACTCTTGCCTGGAAAATCCCATGGACAGAGGAGCCTGGTGGGCTGCAGTCCATGGGGTCGCTAAGAGTTGGACATGACTAAGCAGCTTCACTTTCACTTTTCACTTTCATGCATTGGAGAAGGAAATGGCAACCCACTTCAGTGTTCTTGCCTGGAGAATCCCGGGAGTGGGGGAGTCTGGTGGGCTGCCATCTATGGGGTCGCACAGAGTCGGACATTACTGAAGCAACTTAGCAGCAGCCAGTATTCTTGCCTGGGAAATCCTATGGAGAGAGGAGACTGGACCGCTACAGTCCTTGGGGTCACGAAGAGTCGGACATGACTGAGAGACTAACAGTTTTTTCATGTGACATGGCACAGTGCAATCACTCAGAGACCAAGTTCTACCTTAGCATATGAAACTCATACTACAGAAGCTGGAAAGAGGACCCAGTGAGCCCTCACCTCCCTCCCCTACTCCTGCGTTCTCTCTCCCGGGTCCCCAGACTATCCCTGTTGAATCAGCAGCACCATCACACCTCTAGCCATTAGAGCTCCAAATCTGGGGCTCCCTTTAAACTCTATTCCTCCCATATCCTCTCCAGTACCTTAGTAACCAATTACCAAATCCTGTTGATTTTTCCTTTCTTACATCTCTAATTTCAATCTCTTCATCTCATAAAAACATATCTTAAGATAAATGTATATTATACTGGAGGGCGTCTACTACAAATATCATTTGAGAAAATGGTCCTTGATTTCATATAAGACACATGTTTCTGCTTTTAAAAGACACCAGAAAGAGTGCAAGCCTTGGAATCCGATGACTTTAAGTTTGTTCCATGGTGTTCCCTGTAATATTTTTGCAGGTCACTTAATTTCTATAAGCATGAATTTCTATATCTATCAAATGGGGATAATAGAATTCTTATGGTATAAGATTGTATGGAGAATTAAATATCAGAAGTGTTCATGTACTTTTTAAGTTATAAAATCCTGTACACATGGTAGGAATTATCAGTATTGATAACAGTGTGAGCCAGGCAGTTATAACCTTGAAGCAATAAGCAACTGTTAATATGTCAAACTGAATTTACTTGTCCTAATGAACTATACAGTGACTTTACTTAAAGGGCAAAGGCAATCATTAACTTATTCAAGCACATATTATGGACTTCCCTGGTAGCTCAGCTGGTAAAGAATCCGCCTGCAATGCAGGAGACCCCAGTTCGATTCATGGTTTGGGAAGACCCCCTGGAGAAGGTTTGGCTATCCACTCCAGTGTTCTTGCCTGGAGAATCTCCATGGACAAGGAGCCTGGCAGGCTACAGTCCATGGGGTCACTAAAAATCGGACACGACTGAACGACTAAGCACAGCACAGCACAAGCACATACTATATGGCAATTGCTGCTCTTGGTGTAATAGACTATGCAAGCCAGGAAAGACAGTTTCTCTCCTCATGGATGCCATGAGGACAAGACCATGTTGTATGGCAAAATCAGACAAAAATCAAAGTACTGTGAGAGATTTAAATGGGAAAAGGTTTCTTGCAGCAGGAGGTATCAATAATAATTTGATTGAGATGTTAGAGTCTGAGCTGTATACTTAAGAAGGGGTTAGGCTTCAACAGGTGAAGGGTGTAACTAGGTATGGAAACAGCGCCAGATGCCAGTAAAGAGCGCCTTCTCTTACTAGCTTTGTGACCCCACACAGTGATGTCTCTGAACTTGCAGGACCGTGGTGAGGACTTTGAAATGAAATGTGAAAGCCATGCTTCTCAGACTCTACTGAACACAAGGAGATGGAGAGCTCGTTCCAGTAGGCATTCTGAGGCTGCAGGTCTGGGGTGGGGCAGAAGAGTCTGCCTTTCCACGAAGCTCCCTGGTGATGTTGCTGCAGTTGATCTGTGGACCACACTTGGGAAGCAGCCTGTAAATCCCTTTGTACAGCGCCTAGAACATAATAGTGCCTGCTCCATAAATGATCCTATTTGTACAATTATTCCCAAATTTTTGTGACCCCACGACTATAGTCCACCAGACTCCTCTGTCCATGGAATTTTCCAGGCAAGCATACTGGAGTGGGTTGCCATTTCCTCCTCCAGGGAATCTTCCCAACCCAGGGATTGAACCCAGGTCTCCAACATCTCCTGCATTGGAAGGTAGATTCTTTACCACTGCACCACCTGAGAAGTCATTCCCAAATCATGGTAAAAGGCAACGTCTGAAATGTAAAGGTATAGCCTAGAATCACCTGGAACTCATACAGCTTTTTCATATCAGAATATATTTCTTAAACACGAGCAAATTATAATTCTTAAAAAATGACAAAGGTAAAGAAAATAAATCT
This sequence comes from Neotragus pygmaeus, assembly GCA_006410875.1. Taxonomy (NCBI): domain Eukaryota; kingdom Metazoa; phylum Chordata; class Mammalia; order Artiodactyla; family Bovidae; genus Neotragus; species Neotragus pygmaeus. The sequence goes on along the minus strand of SJYV01023421.1, from coordinate 1,820,495 downwards.
TTAATAAGTATACAGATATTTTTCATATAGTAATTGACACAATCTCTAACCATTAAATAAATTGTTGGCTCTTTAATTAATAGCCTTAATAATCATGTGAAGCTCTGGTTCATCAAGAGTTTTTAAACAATTTGAGAACGAAAGTGTCAACAGTAGAAAAACCTATTACTTTATTAGGCTTTGACCATATCAGTGTTAATTAGGCCAAAAACTTTCATACAACATTTCTCATTGTAACAATTCTCATTTAACACCTAGATAAATTTCAAACATCAAGGCTGTCTGTGCTGTTTTTTATCTTACATATGTGCATGATTGTAGTTGTATAATATTATATTGATATACACTTTCCCACTAAACTCTCAGTACTTTAGGCACCTGGTCCATAGGAGTCATCTAATTAGTAAGAGGTTCACGTTCCCATCCAGGTGGCGCCTCAGATAGCTTGGACAGTTGGCTGGCTTCATTTATGCACTGAGAGGCCAACTCTTGCTTTAAAATACTGAGCATACTCAGTGTGCTTTATGTTTTAAGAAAGTGAAAGCAATTTAGAAACAGAGAGATGTGTGAAAGAGGTAATTCTGCCCGCATCTTGAGGAGCAGAATGATTCCTCAGATCTCCAGGACAATAGTGTTTGGTCAGGTGAGTCAACATGGCGAGTGTTGTTGCAGGGCAGTGCCACGTTGCAATCCAGAAATAGCATCAGGGCCATCGCAGTTGCCATTTTCTGGACAGAGATTGTACTGATCAGTTGGGTCCAATGTGATGATTGAAACAGGTTCATCTTGTGTAGACACAGCATGAGGCCACACACAATTCACTAGGCTGAGTAACTAATTACTCTTCTCGAGTCTTACTTTCCAAACATATAAAGCATCTTTTCTGCTGAAGTCCCTAAATCAAAGTTTAAAGCATTGATACAGACACTATGGAAGACAGTATGGAGATTCCTTTAAAAACTAGGAATAAAACCACCATATGATCCAGCAATCCCACTACTAGGTACATACCCTGAGGAAACCAAAATTGAAAAAGACACATGTATCCTAATGTTTGTTTCAATACCAATAATTACTTTTAAAACATTGATAATTATTTACAGAGGATCTACTGTGTGTAAATGATAATGACATAGATGAAGACAATAATAATAGCATCCTATGTACCCAGAGATAGAAGGGTATATAAGTTTTTCTCTCCAGTAGTTTATAAACTAAACGATCAAGAATATATAGTATACATGAAACGTGTACATAAAGTACATAAACATACGTGGAACAAATGTTTATGACATGTATGATAACAATAACAGTGTCTTTGAAATTTGAGAACACTTATATTACTGTGTCTGTATCTTTCTTTGTTTTTATGTAAGTAACCCTTATAATGAAAGGAGAAACCAGAGCAAAAAAAAAGAAATCTGCAGTCACTGGGGCATGTTTTAGTGGTTTTCTTTATTTCCTTTCTGAAAAGCACAGCACAAGGATTCTTCTGGAATACCAATCACCATAAATTCTGGCCCACAAGTGCGTGACTAATCTAATTGCAGGCAGAGAGGGTCATTTGCTAATGCTCTCACTAGAGCTCTGTACTAAACGATTTGCTCAGAGAGCAATTGATGCCCCTAGAAAACTTTGAAAAATGTTCTAGTTAGAAACAACTTTGTCCGTGTCATATATTTTCTGTTTTTATCTCCATCATTTTTATTCTTTAGGACGTTCGGATGAAAATTTCATCTCTTTTGCTTGAGGGTTCATGTGCTCCTGCTTATTCCTCACCTGAAATCATGAGCTCATTGTGACAGCATAAGATGCCAAACTGGGTGTCATGGAAATCACTGTGCAGAACCCAACCCCCAGCCATGATGATTACAAGAAAAAAAGAAAGGCCAGTGATTTGTCTTCAGAACATGAAACCCATTACTTATAAATTATTGTTAATTATATATTGAGATAAATATAGAATCATCATTTCTACAAGCCTTGGAAATAGACAAGCTCTTAAAAATTTATTGGTGTCCTTAAGATTTGGATGATGTAAAACAATAAATCACTGTGCATGTGTGCTGCCTTCTAAGGTCCTCAAAGAAAACGACTGTAGAATTGCAAATGCTGAACTTCCGGCCCTGGGTATGGCAGCAGCTCTATTCAACTCTCCCTTATCTATTCCACTGGGGAGGGAGGATTACCGAAAATTTTACAGAAATATTGGGACCTGCTACAGTCTACTTCCCCAGTGCTGCTCACCACTTGGCCTCACCAACTGTCCTTTAGATGACTCAGCCTACCCAGTAACCCCAAAGTGCAGTCACTAATACTGTTAGACCTCAGAACATCGTTACGCAACTCGAGTCTAGAAGAGCTGAAAATGACAAGTCGAGTTGAGGTAGGGGAGAAATTTGTATAAAGAGCTAAAATAGGGGGAATGTGTAGATCAGGAGGGCAATAAAATTTGAAATGATTTCACGAGTATATTTGGACTATCTTAACATAAATGTCAAGAAGATTATCATTGGCCAATATATAAACATTGTAAAATACTTTTAAGAGGACTAAATAAAAGAAATTTAATCCTGTTTTCCCCTTTGTGACAGTTTCACTTCCTGTTGGCTGGATTTTCTTGGGATCTCAGTATACAGGGAGATTTAAATTATCTCAATTGTCAGTTAACATCATTTCTGAGGCATTTTTTACTTGAAACCGAGAACAGCAAACACACATGTAGCCAGGATGAGCATAACTGAGGCTAACAGGAGTGCTGAAGACCAAAGAAAATCTTCGTTATAATTCAGTAGCCATTGAATTGTATTGGTCAAGCATTCTAATTCATCTAAACTCTCTGGTTTCTTCATCTCTAAAATGGAGTTAATAATACATAACTCACAGGGTTGGGAGAACTGAACCAGATAATGTAGATGAAGAATCTAGCATGGTGCCTAGCCTAAGCAGGAAGATAGTAAATACTACTTTTCCTTCTCTTTTATTGTGGAAGATTCTGGGACATCAAAGATACAGGTCTTAACGTCCACAGATTTATAGTCTAATTAGGAAGATGAGATGATGCTTCTACAGATGAAACATATGTAAGTTGTAACTAGGTATGCACTAGAGCCCATAGGACTAACAGGAAGAGAGAATTTTTAACAGATATGACCCGGGAGATTTTCCAGGGTGGAGATAACACTTAGATGATTCAATAAGAGTGGGGTTGGGTCAAGTAAAGAACAGGCGAGAGGGCAGGGAAGCCCAGAGTGTGTTGACAACTGGTAAAGTGAATTGTAACAAAGATGTTCTGTTGTTTTCAACACTCCTGTTAGTGTCTGTGATGCTCATCCAGGCTACATGTGTTTTAGCATTCTTTGTTTCAAATTAAAAAGGTCTTGAAGATGATGTTAACTGACAATTGAAATAACTTAAATATCCCTGTATACTGAGATCCCAAGAAGACCCAGCCGATAGGAAATGAAACGAGATGGGGTGGCAGGAGCAGTCGTGAAAGACAGAATGGAAGACAATGGGATGGGAGCAAGAGAACCAGATCAAGGGGTTCAGGGATACTGGCAACAGGAGACACTGGAATTTCCTGAATGAGGGAATGGCATATCAAAGGAGTCATTTAGAAAATAATGCTACAATACAGACTTCATACATATTTGTTTCTTCCAAGTCACCTGTAAGCTCTAAATCAAAGGAACTATGCCATCGTCCACTGAGCTGGCACAAAAGATATCCCATTAAGCTGACAGCAATAGTTGTTTTTCTTCATGAATGGCAGAAAGAGTCACATTTGTCTGTCTTTGTTACAAAATATTATTCATTAACCATATACACAACTGATGTAGTCAGGAGCAGGTAATACTTAGATGCAAAAGAATGAATTGTCAATGACTGTTGTCAAAAATTGCAGTGTGTGCATGAGTATCAGTGGTCTGCAACTCTTGCCTGATAGCCTACTGTTTCTTATCTTTGAAATTATACTCCAAAATGTGGGATCAAGAGTGTTGTCAGTGTACCCAAACATCCCAGAGCAATGCATTTGACTTTTTTGAATGCTCTTAAGATACACAATGGTTGTTCAAAGATTTACTAGGCACCCAGCAGCCCCTAGGCTTCCCTACTGGCTCAGATGAAAAACAATCTGTCTGCCAATGCAGGGGGTGCGGGTTCAATCCCCAGGTCCGGAAGATCCCCTGGAGAAGGGAATGGCAATTCACTCCAGTATTCTTGCCTGGGAAATTCCATGGACAGAGGAGCCTGGTAGGCTACCGTCCACAGGGTCACAAAGAGTCGGACATGACTCAGCAACTAAACAACAACAACACCAGGTTAAGCTGATAAACACTCTATAATGAAACAGTGATATCGACTTCATAGAGCCATTGCAAGGATTAAACAAGACAAAGCACAGAAAAATTTAGCACAATGCCTAGCACATAATAACCATTCATTGAAGGTCAATAGTCATTATTCTTCAAACAGATTAGTCTTTATTATCTTAGCTATTGCAGGATGGGAAGGAGTTACCAATTCTCATTGAACTAGTACCACAATGAAAAATAAGACCACATTTTTCTTTGATAGTGAGTTATGTGATAGTTAAAAATTTATTCAGCAAAGATTTTTTTTAGTATTTTCTTTCTTTCCAGTCACCAAAGTAGTCACAGAGTGCCAAAAGAAAACTTTAAGACCACTTTTCTTGCCTTCTAGAATCCCACAATCAATAAAGAGACACATACAGAGATATAATTGAAATCCAAAGGACAAACACCATAAGAGAGTTATGGTCAAAGTGCCATGAGAGTACAGAGGAGAGAGCAATTAACTCAGTATGAAAGGTTAGAAAAAAGGAAAAGGTAATTATTTAGCTGAGCCTTATTAAGAGAATAAAATTGTGTCCAACAGGAAATGGAAATAAAGGACATTTTAGCTGAGCAAATATAATACTCAGAGAATCAAACGTGTGGGAAAAGGTACTCTATTAGATGATTATACTAATGACTGTTGTTTTTGTTTTAGAACCTGAGTTATGACATTGGACATGTAGGTAAAAGATGGTTAGAGAATGGATAGATTCTGATGTGGTTTAAATGGGTGACATGCTCAAGAAAATTTAATTAAATTTGAATTTTAAATTTGCATATAAGAGAGCTATAGGATCAGCTCAATGTTTTCGAAAAGTGGAGGATGGTATTTAGAATAGATTGGAGGCAGGAAAGACAGAAAGTAGAAAGAGTTTCCAGGATGTTATTGTAATAGACTATCAAGAAAGGATGATAAACTGAACTGAAACAGTGGGATAGGAATAAAGAACAAGGGATGTTGATTGCTGAGGTATAAGAGACAAGGAAAAAATACTTTGGGGAACTCATAGCATTCTATCTGAGCAAAGTTAAAAGGTGCTGACATAGATGTGGGTTGTCAAAGACAAGTGTAAGGAAAAATACATATCAGACAGATTTGAGCTACTGCTGCAACAAACCATCTCAAAATTTCAATAGCTTAATAAACAGAACTGTGTCTTACTTGTCTGAGCCCACATAGTAGAGATATTATATCTCTGCTCCACATGGTCCAGCCATACCCTAGGGCTACATAGTTCTCGTTGTACCTTCAACTCTCTGGCAGTTAGACAGGGAGATAGAGAATGGAAGGTAAATATAGATTTTGTAAGCCAGGACTAGAAATGTTCTCATGACTTTTCTCAGAACTCTATTAACCAAACATGGCTATACTTAATTACAAAAATGGCTGGGAAATGTGGTCTGGGTTTATAACCGGGAGAAAGAAGGAAATGAAATGATTTAGCGCAACGCTCACCAGTCTCTGCCACAGGGCATCAAGCAGGATCCTCAGGGGCTTTCCTGGGGCACACCCCTCCCCACATCCTCTGCGGTAGCTCCCCTCTGAAGTCCCACATAATTATATCTCAGGAATATTTCTTGAGTTTTTCAGAAGCTAAAAACAACTACCAAATGTAAGAAATTAGCTACTTGATGATCATGAGCACATAGCCTCCAGACCTGTTGGAACCAAAGGATTGATAATGTTGACCCCTACCACACCACCCTGTTACCTCAACATCAACCAGTCAGAGAACTGTGCACGAGCTGATCACATACCCTTGGAAACCCCTCCCTCACTTTTCAAGGATGTTTGAGCATGAGTCACCTGTTCTTGCATGGCCCTTTAGTAAACATTTCCACACTCCAATGTTTTGGTTTGTTTGGCCTGTTTATTGAGCATAGGAATTTGTTCTTGGTAACATTACAAATCAGAAAGCAAAAACTGCCTTTAAGAAAGAGTTACATAAAGTGTTTCTGAGTACGTAGGAGGGAGAGATGTCTCTTAGCAGCAAGAAAGATGTCCAAATGGCAAACACTGGCTTTACCATGTGCCTCCAAAGATGGAGTGTGGAAATGGGGCTGACCTTCCAGGGAGAGGAAAGAGGTGGGATGGCATGGAGAATGTTTAGGAAATAATTTCTCTTAAACTAACAGAGGGTGAGGGAGGTAAGCAACCAGCTGGAAAGATTATTTGGGGATAGATACTGGAGGCCTACATTGGACCTGCCAACTAAAAATTGGGTTCAGTCCTTGGGTCAGGAAGATCCTCTGGAGGAGGAAATGGCAACCTACTCCAGTATTCTCGCCTGGAGAATTCCATGGACAGAGGAGCCTGTTGGGCTACAGTCCATGGGACTACAAAGAGTCAGACATGACTGAGCTGTCTCTATTTGGATGAAGTCCCTAGCCAATGCAGTCACTGACCTTCAGCATCCCCTGAAAGAATTCAGGGTGGAGAGCAGACATGAGGCTCTCTGTTCTCTGGGAAAAACTGGCAGAAAAGGTCTTCAGATAGTTAGATAATTTAAGAATATTTTATAAGCCCAATCCTTGCATCTCCTCATATCTGTAAAAGCACTAAAATCCTTCATAGTGACATCTGCTCCTCATGACTAGGAGGAGCCCTCTGCCAAAACACGGCTTAACTGCATGTACCCTACTTCACTAAAATTATGTATAACACTGACCTCTATCCCCCATCCTCTTTGGAGCGGTTTCTCAGAGTTATCTGAAATGCTGTCTCCTGGTCTATAGTCCTCACTTTGCCCCAAATTAAAACTTAAAGTGCAACCCTTGCGTTGTCCTTTTTTTTTTTTCCCCGCCCCCCAGTTGGCAGGCTACAGGGATCTAAAGAAATTTAACCGGGAGGCTATTTTAATTACCCTCAAAAGAAATGCTGTGTGAATTGGATTACTGGCAGTGACATGAAGGAAAAAAGTGGGAAGATGGAATCAGAGGAAGTAGAAGCAGTAAGATTTCTCCCCTTTTCAACAAATATTTACTGAACACCTACTATAAATGAAATACTATTGGATGCTGGGACCAAAACTCTCTCATCCTTTTCTCATTAATGCTGGATGTCTAGGTTAGACTGAATGACTTTCACTTTTATTCTTCCTACAGTCCTTTTTTCCTGCACGCCTTTCTGGAAAGTTCTCCCTGCTGTTTTTTTAGTTCTTTTATACCCCACATTCTTACAGTTATTGTTAATTCACTGATCGCTCTGCAAATTCTCCCTTTGTTTTACTGAGAAGTAAAAACAAATGTCCAGTACTAGCTATCCTGAGGTCCACACGTACGTAGGCAGTGGCTGCCATGTCACACTATATACATGTTATCTTGGCCTAACAGACTTTCTATTTGCACAAACTGTGAACTGGCAGCTGGTATTTATATACAGCCTGTCCCCCAGGGCTGACCCATGGGCATGCAAGTCTTCCCAAGCTGGCAGTCCTCTGTGAATGCTGATTGTGTGCTGCGTAATAGAAACAAATCCTAATGTGTTTTTCAAACTTGTTTCAAAATAAAACACAAAAATGTGTAGCTGTGCAAATAGGAATGGGGCTTCCAAATAGGTTTCAATGTGGCCACTCTCCATAAATCTGATTCTTTCTGTTTTCAAAATGAAAAAAAAAAAAAAAAAGCCATTGGAGTGCTAGTCTATTCAGGTTTTTGTTGGTTATTCACAGTGTGAAATGAGGCTCTCTAAATAAAGCAACTGCCAAATAAATATGCTCTGGTTACAAAGAGAACCCACTGTCTGACTAAAATCTTAAATCTAATTAAGGAATTTCCAAATGCCATATCTTTGAAACCTTGCAACAACAACAGAAAATACATTTCATCTGGGACCTGTGAATAGTGAGCTTTGTACATAAAAGAAACAGCTTGTTCTAAAGCTGAACTTCAGTAAATTACAGAGGCGGTATCTTTCATAACCCCATTATGAGGGAACACTTCTCTGCTAAAACCTTTGGGTAGTAATACCTTTGGGCACTTCCCACTGCCAATGGGTTCTCTCACAGGCTTGAAAAATATCACGCACATTCTGAAATCCTTGTCCTGCTTTCAATAACCAAAATCTGAAATGAACATGGTTACTGAAAGTGCTTTGTACTAAATAACTAGAAAAAATAGACTCAGAAAATGTACTTTAGTAATGGGTACTCTCCCTTGCCCATGCAAATAGTTGCTTGCTGGGGTATACACATTTTCTAAATTTAAGTTGAAAACCAGGCTGAAGCTAGAATAACAAAGAAAGTTTCTCTGTGCTGTTATTGAAAGAAAGAATCCTAATATGTTTCTGCATACTCAAAGGACAGTGTTGTTGTTGTTGTTTTTTTTCATTGTTCCCTTTATCTATTTGAAAAGAAAATTTTGGAATATTTCCTAATAGTTACAAAATGTGCGTGACTTGAAAAAAAATGAAAACAATACATCTATTTCTCATCACACCCCTTAGGCAATATATCTCTATACACTTGGAAGAAAATTAAACACTGAAATATCTGGGCGGAAAAAAAAATTTACCCAATTATTTGGTCTATCAAAACCAATGTTTGGTCTGCCAAATGATGTGCGTACTTGATATTCATAGACCAAAATATCCAAATACTACTATTTCTCTTTCAAGTGTATATTTTACCATGTAGCCATAATTAAAGAAAATATAGTAATCTAGAACTTAATGCCCTAAGATTGACTTTGCAACAATACTTTCTATGTTTTTGGGGGGGAAATGAGTTTAGGTTTCTATAATGCAGGTGATAATTCAGGTCTGCATTTTACTTTGTGTGGGTGTACATAAAATAAATCTTAGTGTTCTTCAAGATCATGAAGGATTGTACTCTGAAGACTTAAAATATTTTAGAATGATCTTCCTTTTCATATATATGACTTTAAATTTGTTTAAAGAAATATCACTGCAAATTATTATTTTTTTTATCATGTATGGTTTTGCATTCTCAAACTACAGTACATAAACTCCTCTTGACAAGTTAAGAACTACCAAGTCTTTGTTAGTTACATTTAATGGAGCAACCTCCATAGACATATGCTTGTGTGCATATATTTATATAGTTTGTATGTGTGTGTACCTATACACATCTATGTACATAAGTTATGTATGCATATATATACACCTGTACACATGTGTGGGTTTACTGACAAATGTATGAGTGCTTTGTTGAGTTCACATGACCAGCAACCAATATGTGAGCTTGGCTTTTTTCTCTTTTTAAACAAGAGGCAGATTTGCCTCTGGCCACACTGTGCACTCTATAGAATATACATCCAACTTCAAAAGGGCTGTGTAAGCGATACACTTTTGAAGCCAGACAGAAGGCATATGTCTCCATGCCTTAAGGCACAAGCAGGTCAACCAATGCCCTTATGGTCACACAGAGGTGTGTCTCCGTGATCAAACTAGCAACAAAGAGTCTCAGACTATTCAGTCCGATGTTACATCTATCCATACCCATGAATGCTAATTTCTATGAAAAGCATCATGATGGAGCCACAAGACATTGCTTCCCTTGACAACAGTTCATGAACTAAGCAAGTGGTTTCAGAAGCTAATTTCTAAGGAGTAACTAGCTAATGACAGTTATTCTTCATTGAGGGCTTCCCTGGTGGCTCAGATACTCACAGTATGACACATTCTCTCACATTTTATATCTTTTATCCTTGCAATATACTATGGGATATGTACTATTATTTCTCCCATTTATTCATGATTTTATAACTATTTAGTCCTTGTTATACCTCTATGAAATGTGTACTAATATTATTCCCATGTTATTGATTATGAAGGCAATGCTTACAGAGGGAACTTGCCAGGATCACACAACAAGTAAAGGGCAAAAATGGAAATGGAGGCTAGGTTTTTACATGTCCAAAGCATATGCCTACAATTTCAAAAAAGTAGATAGTTATCGTTTATTGAAAACTTAAAACATATCAAGCATTGTGCTTAGAACCTGGCATATTATCTTTCTGATACTCATAACCCACTATGATGTGGAGATTTCCAGGGACCGCATTTCACAGAAAAAGGAACTGACCCTTGTTGTTGTCGAGTTGCTTAGTCGTATCCGGCTCTTTGCAACCCTGTGGACTGTAGCCCATCAGGCTCCTCTGTCCAAGGGATTTTCCAGGCAAGAAGACTGGAGTGGGTTGCCATGCCCTCTTCCAGGAACTGACCTTTGGCTGCTTTTAAATCCTGAGTATTCTGCCTCCCAGAAGACTTTGTAGACATCTCTCTCCATTGAGCTGGAGACAAGAGCAGAAAAGGCCTTACAGGGGAAGATTAGAACCCAACCCATATATTTCCATCCAATCACTATTCCTCCAGGTAACTTTATTTTCTAGGAGGGCTATTGGCAATGCACATCTTAATAGTCTTAAGCGAGAGATAAGCCCCTCAACAAGAATTGATGGTGAGATCTCAGCTGTGGATCATCATTCATAATCAACACATGAGTGCACTTTACAATATAAACCCTTGTGACCAAGCACCGTTCACAGGCTTCCTGTTCTTTATGTGAAAACTGTGGGTGGCCTCATCGATGGCTTGTGACTGAAGCCACACAAACTGGAATATTCTCACTCCCAAGTGGGCGCTTTGAGGTCCCTCTGCCCTGGTGTACCTAATACAAGTACCTAGCACTCTGCCTGGCACTTAAAGGCATTCACTGAATCTTTGTATCTTTCATTGTCACCAAAACCAGAGCTTCTACCCTGAATATGATACGGACTGTGCTGTGCTCAGTTGTACTGACACTTTGCCATCCTTTAGACTATAACCTACCAGCTCCTCTGTCTGTGGGATTTTTCAGGCAAGAATACTGGAGTGGGTTGCCATTTCTTCCTCCACGGGGTCTTCCTGACCCAGGGACTGAACCCGAGTTTCCTATGTCTTCTGCACTGGCAGGCAGATTCTTTCCCAGGCTGAGCCATCTGGGCTGCCCATAAGGACTGCCTTAAAAAAAAAACTCAGTTGAGTGCTGTGCTGCTAATGAAGGGAGCAGTTTCTGTGTCTGTGTGATGATGCTCTCATTGCCCACTCACCAGAGGACCTCTTGCCAAAGCTCTCAGCCCCATCCTCAGTAGGGCTCATGGAGCCCCTGGCATTCTCTGCACTGTCTGCTCAGTGAGGGTCAGGGGGGTCGGGGGGCACAGTTACCTGCTGGCTTTCCACCAGACAGTGCAGCTGCATGGTCAGATTTTTGGAGGCTGCTGCCCAGATTGAGGCAGGCTAGCTTCACACTCTTTTCTTAGCCATGACAGAGGACGGCAGCTTTCCCAGAGCTCAGTCCTATAGACAAGCAGTACCAGCATATCTCCCAGGGCTGGAACTGAAGCTGGAGTCTATCACTGCACACCACCTCATTCCAGAGACTGGAGAGCCTTAGTGAGAGAGATGCCCATTCCACCCCCTAGTGCAGGCTGACTTGGTCTCACACATCTCTCTGAATAGGACTATATCAATTAGAACATGACATGTGGAAGATGGACTCCAGAAAAATGGCCATTTTCACCTGCCCAGAGGAAGCAATTTGCTGTGATTGTTAAATTCACTGTCTTGCTGATTAACTTCCTGATTTACTCATTTGTTACTAAGGCCCCCTTTTCTCTTGCTTTCACATATGACCAGCAATGTTTGTGCTATATTCTAGTCACTTTAGTCATGTCCAACTCTTTGTGACCTCATGAATTGTGGCCCTCCAGGCTTCTCTGTCTGTTGGACTCTCCAGGTAAGAATACTGAAGTGTGTTGCTATGCCTTCTTCCAGGAGATCTTCCCAACTCAGGGATCGAATCGCATCTCTGAGGTCTCTTGCATTGGCATGCAGGTTCTTTACCACTAGCGCCACCTGGGAAACCCATGACCCACAATCCCACCACACAAAATGAAGCTAATGATGACTGACTTTTCCTTTGATACAATAGTAACATATATTGATTATCCCTGAGATCTTTTGTCCACTATAGGGAAACAACAGATTCCTTATTAAACTATGAAAGAACTGATGCTGTGTGTGCCTGTGAAGTGCATGTGTGTGTGTTGATTTTCCAACATATCCACATACATACAGCCTCATGTCTATAGTGACACACTGGAGTAGATTCCTGTAGCCTCCAGCCTGGCTCAACCTTCTAAGATCACCGGAAGATGATACAAAAAGGTGGGATTGCCTTCACTATATCTATTTCAGAAACCTGAAAGGTGAAGTCTCCAAAATGGCCATTTTTTCCCCCTTGATAGATATTTATACTTTAAAAACAAAACAAGGCAAATCTTAAAGTCCTGTTCTGTGACACACAAAATATCACACAGGAGCTTTCTGTGAAAATACATTCTCATTCTACAACTCAACAGAAAGCAGCAACAGTCCCATAAATAAATAAATATAAATATATATATACATATATATATGTATAATAAAGGCCCAATTGCTCTTCCCAAACAAACTCTAAAACAAAAAGAAGAGCCACTATAGAATGAGCATCAACAGCTTGGCATCTTATGTGCTCTTAAGCCAAGCGAGGACATAACCTCTTGGCTACTACTCTTCTGGGTAAATAACCTCCTTCATTGAATAAACATTCTTTGGGAAGCCATTCTGCTCCTGACTTGCTAGGCTCAGGGGAATAAAAGAAAGCATGTGCGTGGTCTCCTCAGAGTCTAAAAAGGAGACAGGCAACGTAGAGAAAATAAGAGCCCCCTAATTACTGAACTCTCACAGTGTGTGGGCTTCCTGTGTAGCTCAGAGGTCAAGAATCCACCTGCCATGTAAGAGATGCAGATTCGATCCCTGGGTCAGGAAGATCCCTTGGAGGAGGAACTGGCAACCCACTCAGTTTTCTTGCCTAGAGAAAGAGAAGATAGAGGAGCATGGTGGGCTACAGTCCATGGGGTCGCAGAGAGTCAGGCTCGACTGCGTGACTAAGCACACTACTCACAGTGTAAGAGATGTTGAACTTAATCTAGATTTATCTAATTTAATTCTCCCAAACACCTGCAACACAGACAGCTCTAGCATCATTTAGTGATAAGAAAGCTGAGGCTTCAAAGTTTCTATGACTCTTGCCCGAGGCCACTCAGCTAGAAAGGAACAGCACCTTGATTCATCTTCCGGTCTGTTCAGCTCCAGGCTCAGACTCCTCCTGCTGTACCAGAAGGTCAGTGATGGAGATGACTGTGTGTTTCAGTGGAGGTATAGCCTGATGGTTAGGATGGTCTCTTCTCACAAGTGTACTCCTCACCTTACATTCTGTAACTCCAAGGACCCTGAGTGGATCAAGACCTCCCCAGCATTACCTAAGGGAATATTCAAGCAAGAGTCCTTTGATGAATAAACTCAAGTGAATGATCAATAGCTCTGCCAGCTTCTTATCCCACTGAAAGTGAAAAGAGCAGGCAAAGCTCACTGACCACAAAGAAGTTAAGAGACATCAGTTTAGCACTGATCTGCTGGCCTATATAGGAGGTAAACAATAAACAGTTTTTGGTACCAAAACCCAATATGGCAGGGTGGCGTGGTGCATGGTGGGGCAGGTGTGGTGAAGGTATGTGGAAATTAGAACTATGCTCATTTCTGTGATAGACAGGGCAAAGCCCAGACTACTGAGGGCATCAAATACTATTGACTCTCAGAACAATAGCACTGGTCAAATTTCAAAATTAAAGAGCTGAAAAAGAATAATAACAGGTGGTGGCACAGGTATCCTGATCTCCTGGTCTAGCTCATGTGTACATGCAAGGCCACCATGCCTATTCAAAGGAAAACTCTCTTATCTCCGGAAACTGTCAGGAAATTGTGATCCATTCTTCTCTTTTGTATGTTCATAGAAAACACCTGAATTCGAACTTGCCTAACTATATTCACTTCCTGAGTAAATTCTTCATGTCCTTAGGACGTACAAGTTAATAAGACAGAGATGCTAATGGAAAAAAAAAAAAAATTACATGCAAGCTTGCTACCATAATCCTTGCTGGGATGCCCAGAACGTTTATAGGGCCAAAACCATATCTATTCACTTATGAACTGGCCAGCAGGAATCTAAAATTTTGCCTCTTTTAAATGACATGAATGACTAAAGGGTACAAGATTTCAGTTAACTCAGCCTCAATTTTTCTATGTGTGAAATGCAGACAAGTGACTTAGGGGGAAAAAAACCTATTATAGTCACATTAAAAAAAAAAGTATCTAGATAGTTACTCAAAAAGCAAAGGATAGCAGTTACATGGAGCATGGTGTCCCACAATGGTCTTTGATTTGAATAAAATGAAGAACAATACAAAGTGGGTTTGAGGTTCAATTTGTGACCTGGAAAAAAATGAATTATAATCAAACTGTCAATATGTACCTTTTAGTGTTATTTTTCAGATCATTTGAAATGGTTACAGGTCATAAAATAAGCTAATATTATTTTCAAGAAGTTTTTTCTGGTTCCAATAAATATTAAGGAACTTGATATAATTTCTGTTTCATACACCATCTTCTCAGGAATGATCATTTGGGAAGCAGAGTGGCTTCAGTGGAAAAGCTTTTGCATCAGCAGAATCTAATTAAGTAACTAACTACCAATAGATGACAGTAAAGCACATTGCAGATATCAAGTTATGTAAAATCTTAATAAAATGAAATTCCAGTGCCCCACAAAATGCACTCCTGAAAACTGCACTTTCTCCTCTCTTACAGAAATGAAATAAGTAGAAAAAGCAGACACTAAAAGGGAATGTTCTACATTGTCTTGCCCAAGTCTGAATTTCTTTGTCCTCTCTAAAATACAAAGTCAAAACACTAGCTCTCATTAGTGCCCAGTATTGAGCAAACTAAGCTAAGCTGTTTCTAAATCTTTTAGTCATAGATGATATAAATTAAGATATTAAATAATGCACATCAATGAAAGACCATGATTTTGAGTGTAGAGGATATAAAAACATTGAAGGTTTTATAGTAATATTCCCTTGGCAAAGGATATTATCTAAGGTCTGTGCCTACTGAGGCTAATGTAAAACTATAGAAGCTAGAGATCATAACTTCTGAAAAGACAACTTCCTATTTTTATCAGTTGTTGCTGTTGTTGTTGTTTAGTCACTCAGTCGTGTCTGACTCTTTTGCCACCCCATGCATTGCAACCTGCCAGGCCCCTCTGCCCATGGGATTTCCCAGGCAAGAATACTGGAGTGGGTTGCCATTTCCTTCTCCAGGGATCTTCTCGACCAGGGATCCAACCAACGCCTCCTGCACTGGCAAATGGATTCTTTACCACTGAGCCACCAAGGAAGTCATATTTAAGGTAGTTTGGTATCTACTGCTTAAAAGAAGAGGTAGTTAAAAGCCATATAATTTATATATGTGTGTGTATATAATACATATTTACATTTTGGGGTGGACCTTTTTTGGTTTGTGTTTTGACAAGCTAGGGCTAAAATCAAATGTGAAAGCAATTCAGTTAAGACTATCAGCTTTACTGCAGTGAGTACCAACTACAGTGCATGTGGTTTTTACCATGAATACATGTGATTTATATGGATTTCTTTTCAACAGCTCTAAAGAACTATTCCCAGTGTCCTGTGTACTTCCCTATTTCTATTTATTTTACACAGGTCTTCAAATCTTCTGCTGTGTTTGGCAGTATGTATTGATGGGCTGATTTATTCATCTTGTTTTCCAGTCTGTAATGACAGCTTTTAAATTAAGATACACTTTCAAAAGGTGGTAAATAAATGGATAAGGAAGCCCCAGTGGACAGAAATACTGTTACTCAAGATCCCAGCCTGAAAAGGCCTCCTTGAGACGTTCTGTAAAACCACTCTGGATAAGTCTTAAAGTATCCTCACATTCTGTTTCATATGGGCTAAAACCTAAATTGGGCTTCCCAGGTGGCACTAGTGTTTAAGAACCAGCCTGCCAATGCAGGAGACATAAGAGATTCAGGTTTGACCCCTGGGTCAGGAAGATCCCCTGGAGAAGGGCATGGCAACCCACTCCAGTATCCTTGCCTAGAGAATCTCATGAACAGAGAAGCCTGGTGGGCTACAGTCCAAGGTCACAAAGGGTCAGACACAACTGAAGCAACTTAGAATGCACGCACACAAAATCTACTTTATCCCATTAACTGGAATGATCTGAATATTTCCAACTGGCATCCATGAAAAGTTTCAAATAAGTCTCCATAGTCTTTCCACCAAAATGCTGCCAAATAATTAGAGTTGAAAATTCATTGGCTGGAAATTTTCTCACCATTTGCTAGCAGAAATTTGTTTTTGCTTAAATTTTGTCCATATATTTTATTTTATTGTGAAATACTAAGACATCATTTTTAAGTGTAAAAAATAATTTTAAAAATTAATGCATTAATTGATAAGGCAAAAACCATGTCTACAAAATTTAAGTGGAAACCTCTAGTTACTTTTTTATGGCATTTTGGTGTTGCCCTAGTTCAGAGATTCAAAGATGAAAGCACTGTGATTGTTCTGATTTTCTTTGCCTACTGCTTCTTTCACCTATCACCTCAATATTTCTAAAACTTCTTTCATGGCTGACTCATGTATTTTTACCATTTTGTCTCAGCAGTCCTGCCCCCTTTTCTCTTTTTCTCTATGCTTTTTCTTTGTAATACAAGCCTATCTTGCTGTTCCTGTTTTGCATTAGGTTCTTCTAGTTTGTAAAGCAAGAATCCATGGGATTCTTCCCTATCCACCACCGTGCCCCGCTGCCTTCTTCTGGTCACGTATATTTCTTGCAGAGCTTTTTAGGTACTCCAGAGAATAATCTACCACTTGTATGCTTTCTGACATATGAGGATTTTAAATCTTTCCTTGTAGTTTGTCTTATTTTTATTTGTAGTTGGTCCCCATAGCCCTGAACCAATCTCCTGTGTGTTCAGTTATGCAGATGTCTGTAATGAAAGGGAACACTTGGGAACACCGCAGAGAAAACAGCTACTCTACCATAGCCAGAGCTGTGATGTTAAACGATTTTGAGCAAAAAAATAAACGCTAGAAAGCAAATTGAAAGAAGTCAAAGCCTTGTGCTGTAATTCAAAAGAATTACTCAGATGAGACATTTACAAAGCCATATGTACACAGCATAAATGACGGAAGTCATCCCCATAACAGTCTGTGGAGATTTGTACATTGTTCCTCTTTATGAATATACTTCAGTGTATAATTTCTGGATACAAAGGAGATGAGAGTTCTAACACACTTTTTATCTTCACATGTTAGTGAATGTTGCATTAAACAAGAATGTCACTTGTTAGTTGAATAGATGAGAGTAATATGACGGTGAAGTTACATGAAATATCTGCAGTATTGCAAAAGGAAAGGAAAGGAAAGTGAAGTTGCTCAATCGTGTCTGACTCTTTGTGACCCCATAGACTGTAGCCTACCAGGCTCCTCTGTCCATGGGATTTTCCAGGCGATAGTACTGGAGTGGGTTGCCATTTCCTTCTCCAGGGGATCTTCCCAACCCAGGGCTTGAACCTGTGTCTCTCGCATTGTAGGGGTTGATTCACGTAATTATCACCACAAATGCTTTAGAAATTCATTAACTTTTCTTCCTCTGTAGGTTAAACATAAATGACAATAATCCACTGAGTCATTTTCAGAATCATAATCTGCTTCTCTCACTTTGCAATGTCTCCTATGTAAACTGGCCACCATTGTGTGTGTGTGTGTGTGTCTGTCTGTCTGTGTGTGTGTGTGTCTGTGTGTCTGTGTGTGTTATACATATACATGATGATACATATATAACAATTTCTCATCTAACATAATATTCCCTTTTTATAGAAATAATTTTCAAATATTAAAAATATACAGTTCCATTATTTCATAGGCTAACTACTTGGACAATTGAAGTAGTTACTCTTCCTCATGTATACCTCTAAAAATTATTTTTAAGATGGTCTATACACCACCTCTATGGCAGAAAGTGAAGAACTAAAGAGCCTTTTGATGAAAGTGAAAGAGGAGAGTTAAAAAGTTGGCTTCAAACTCAACATTCAGGAAACTAAGATCATGGCATCCAGTCCCATTACTTCATGGCAAATAGATGGGGAAACAATGAAAACAGTGACAGACTATATTCTTGGGCTCCAAAATCACTATACATGGTGACTGCAGCCATGAAATTAAAAAACACTTGCTCCTTGGAAGAAAAGCTATGACCAACCTTGACATCATATTAAAAAGTGGAGACATTATTCTACCAACCATCTAGTCAAAGGTACATCTAGTCAAACCTATGGTTTTTTCAGTAGTCATGTATGGATGTGAGAGTTGGACTATAAAGGAAGCTGAGTGCAGAATTGATGCTTTTGAACTGTGGTGTTGGAGAAGACTTTTGAGAGTCCCTTGGACTGCAAGGAGATCCAACCAGTACATCCTAAAGGAAATCAGTCCTGAATATTCATTGGAAGGACTGAGGCTGAAGCTGAAATTTCATTACTTTTGCCACCTGATGTGAAGAAATGACACATCTGAAAAGACTCTGATGCTGGGAAAGGTTGACGGTGGGAGAAGAAAGGGCCACAGAGGATAAGAGAGTTGAATGGCATAACCGACATCATGGACATGAGTTTGAGCAAGCTCTGGGAGTTGATGATGGACAGGGAAGACTGGCGTGCTGCAGTCCATAGGGTTGCAAAGAGTCGGGCACAACTGAGCAACTGAACTGAACGGATGATCCCAAGAGTAAGTTTTCTTGAATTTTCTTAGTTAGGAATACAAAATACTTGGCGTTTCTCTTTGGGTTGCTTTTGTTCATCGCAATGATAAGTGTATATTACTGGAGAAGCAAATAATGCTTCAGTTAGTTCATGTCCGACNGATGGATGTGAGTCTGAGTGAACTCTGGGAGATGGTGATGGACAGGGAGGCCTGGCGTGCTGCGATTCATGGGGTCGCAAAGAGTCAGACACGACTGAGTGACTGAACTGAACTGAACTGAACTGAAACTCCTGGGTTGGGAAGATCTGCTGGAGAAGGGATAGGCTACCCACTCCAGTATTCTTGGGCTTCCCTTGTGGCTCAGCTGATAAAGAATCTGCCTCCAATGCAGGAGACCTGGGGTTTGATCCCTGGGTTGGGAAGATCCCATGGAGAAGGGAAAGGCTACACATTCCAGTATTCTGGCCTGAAGAATTCCATGGACTGTATAGTCAATGGGGTCGCAGAGTCAGACACAACTGAGTGACTTTGACTTTCAAATACAGTCATGTGATAAATAGTAGACATAGTTTAAAAGCCAAAAAAGTTTAAAAAACAACACAAGGGGCGGGGGGGAAGCACACTTTCTAGTAGTCTAGCTTATAGGTATTTGCTGTATAAAAGACAGTAGGAGTTGTCAGCCTGCTTTCCCCATCATGCTACACATGACAGTAATGTTCACGTGGAAGACACATTCCCATCACATGTTCAGATTTTAAAGACTACATCCCAAAATTGTGGGAAATGAAGTACTAAAAACATGTTTTACTCACCTAACTGTGGGTGTCAGTAACTGCTGCTCAGCAGAGCTGTATAAATAGGCTCGAACTCCAAGCTTTCCAGTCAGGTAAGGACATTGCAACTAAATGCCAGCAATAGTGGTAGAAAACTTACCCTTCTTTATATTAATCTCTTTTAAAAACTAAACAATTTGCAAATGTGAACATTTTAACTATTCTTACTAAATATCTTGGGTCTTGCCTGACTCAGTTCAGTTCAGTCACTTCGCTCAGTCGTGTCTGGCTCTTTGTGACCCCATGGACTCCTGCATGCCAGGCCTCCCTGTCAATCACCAACTCCCAGAAGTTACTCAAACTCATGTCCACTGAGTAGGTGATCCCATCCAACCATCTCATCCTCTGTCGTCCCTTCTCCTCCCACCTTCAATCTTTCCCAGCATCAGGGTCTTTACAAATGGGTCAGTTCTTCGTATCAGGTAGCCAAAGTACTGCAGTTTGAGCTTCAGCATCAAGTCCTTCCAATGAATATTTAGGACTGATTTCCTTTAAGATGGACTGGTTGGATCTTCCTCCAGTCCAAGGGACTCTTAAGAGTCTTCTCCAACACCACAGTTCAAAAGCATCAATTCTTCGGTGCTCAGCTTTCTTCACAGTCCAATTCTCACATCCATACATGACTACTGAAAAAGCCATAGCTTTGACTAGACAGACCTTTGTTGGCAAAGTATTTTTCTGCTTTAATATGCTGTCTAGTTTGGTCATAACTTTCCTTCCAAGGAGTAAGCGTCTTTTAATTTCATGGCTGCAGTCACCATCTGCAGTGATTTTGGAGCCCCCAAAAGTAAAGTCTGTCATTGTTTCCAGAGTTTCCCCATCTATTTGCCATGAAGTGATGGGACCAGATGCCACAATCTTAGTTTCCTGAATGTTGTTTTAAGCCAACTTTTTCACTCTCCTCTTTCACTCTCCTCAAGAGGCTCTTTAGGTCTTTCTTACTTTCTGCCATCAGAATGGTGTCATCTGCATGTCAGAGGTTATTGCTATTTCTCTCAGCAATCTTGGTTCCAGCTTGTGCTTGATCCAGTCCAACATTTCTCATGATGTACTCTGCATATAAGTTAAATAAGCAGGGTGACAGTATACAGCCTTGACATACTCCTTTCCCGACTTGGAACCAGTCTGTTGTTCCATGTCCAGTTCTAACTGTTGCTTCTTGACCTGCATACAGATTTCTCAGGATGCAGGTAAGGTGGTATGGTATCCCCATCTTTTTAAGAGTTTTCCACAGTTTGTTGTGGAAAACACAAATCCACAGTCAATGGGTTTGGCATAGTCAATAAAGCAGAAGTAGATGTTTTTCTGGAACTCTCTTGCTTTTTCCATGATCCAGCAGATGTTGGCAATTTGACCTCTGGTTCCTCTGCTTTTTCTAAAACCAGCTTGAACATCTGGAAGTTCATGGTTCACATGCTGTTGAAGTCTGGCTTGGAGAATTTTGAGCATTACTTTACTAGTGTGTGCCGGTCAGGAAGCAACAGTTAGAACTGGACATGGAACAACAGACTGGTTCCAAATAGGAAAAGGAGTATGTCAAGGCTGTATATTGTCACCCTGCTTATTTACCTTATATGCAGAGTACATCATGAGAAATGCTGGGCTGGAAGAAGCACAAGCTGCAATCAAGATTGCTGGGAGAAATATCAATAACCTCAGATATGCAGATGACACCACTCTGATGGCAGAAAGTGAAGAGGAACTAAAAA